>OX637471.1:1200000-1800000 GCA_951800055.1 Cenopis cana | reverse complement strand
CCGCAAGGGGAAAATCTGCAAGCGATGCTGCTGTTTACTTAAGTGGCAACGGGACGTTCCGTTATCTCGGGAGTCTTTTGCTATAGCTATAGTATGTAGCTTAGCTTCATTTACTTAGTAGTCTGTTTGCTGATAATTATAATACCTAAAAATGTGGATACTTGATATCATTAAAATAACATTGTCACGCCAACTGTGAAGTAAAAAAAATGAATCTAAAGTATTGGTAAAAAACATAAAATGCACCTCTTGCATGTAAGTAAAGTTCGTAGTTGTGAAGTGTTTGAATATACATTCCACATTGGAAATTCATTAAAACCTACCCTAAGTACGGTTTGTAAACTAAGTCCTTGTCCACTTACACTTTAGTTTTCGAGGAAGTTACGTTTTACATTCTTAAAATTTATATCTGAAGTAAGCAAATAGACCATAGTCTGGCTAATGAAAGCTGAGACTAGAAAAAGGCGGCGTATTTAAAAATGCGATTTGCTATATCGTCTTTTTGACCCGTAACTTAAGGATTAAGCAATCTTTTTCTTCAGTGACACAACAATTAAGTGACGTTAGATACTCGTACAGCTGCTATTTAAAAAGTAAAAAACATATATATTAGTCTCAGCTTTCATTAGCCAAACTACATAAGTGTAGCGGAAAAGGGGCGTACAGATAATCGTCCATGTCAGGAAATATTAAAAACTAAATATTTTCTAAACTACGCACAACTACATGCAACAATCTATTTCAGAATGTTTGCCTCCATCTTAATCAAACAACGTCTTTCTAAAACATGACACCATAAACACGGAAAGAATTACTTCCTTATGGTCCAATGAATCTAAAGATAGTAATAGTAGATACCACTATAAAGAGATTTAATACTGTCGTTTCCCATACTTTTGAAACTTACCAGCAACCATACTTATACCCCTAATCACCATACTATCAGTTCCGCGCGGGAGTTCAACTTATAACAGTCGTTACAACACAGAATTGTAAAGGCGTATGTTGCTATTAAATTGTTGGTTGATAAGCTGTTTTGAATTGAAGTTTGGTTGCGAAACGTTTCTTATGATGTTGGAACGAATATAGTGGCTGGCAGGCGGCCAATGTGGAGTTATTTATTGTCATTATTTAGATCTTATGCAGCATTTCATAAGTCGATATGTGCAGGTAAATGTCTGAGATTTTAATGGCACGTTAATGTTATACGCATTTTCTCTTAATTAGCTAATTTAATGAATACATAAGACACTTACTTAACATCCTAAACACTCAGAACCTTTCATACTACTCAATTTGAAAGAAAACTGTTTAAATGGTTACTTGACAAGTGTTTTCTATTCTACTGCTGATTTTCTAAATATGTAATTGTAAATTATATCATTATCTGATCATGTGTTTACCTAAATATTTCTCCGCCGCAGTTGCCGGCAGAATATGTGAAACTTAATAACACCAGTAGCTCTAGTATAAGTTTTTTCGAAACATTAACTAATTCGAACGCGTTTGCGTTTTGTCTCAAAATGCATGAAAGTGGTATGAAAACGTGATCAGCGCTTCTGGTGGTCACTAGTGGAAACTAAAACAGCGAGTATAACATTTGTTGCTAACCGATAAACGCGCGTATTTCAAACTCGGTGAGAGCGTTTTCATACATTTTGAGACAAAACGCAAACGCGTTCGAATTAGTTAATGTTTCGAAAAAACTTATAGATACTAGAGCAGCAGTACACCACTAACAAAAAAAATGTACCATATTCTTGGAAAAAAGTTTATTTTATTTTATTTTATTTATTATGTGAAAACTGTTAATCAATAACCTCATCATAATAATTATGTGATGAGCTTCATAAATATACTTTTTGATGTTTTTTTTTTTAATTATTAGTTTAATCCCTTTACGTTAAATTATTGATGAACAGCTAACTGTGCCTGTCTGTAATTAAGTACCCATCAAAAACAAGAGGTTTTTTAGAGCCTACATTGTGTCATACTAAAATACAAATTCGACGACCTCTTTAGCTTAGTTGGTAGTGATAGTGACCCTGCCTACGAAGCTGGAGGTCCCGGGTTCGAATCCCGGCCGGTCATTTATTTGTGTGATGAGCATAAATATTTGTTCTTGGGTCTTGGATGTTTTCTATGTATTTAAGTATTTATTTATCTATATAAGTATTTATATCGTCGCTTAGTACCCATAGTACAAGCTTTGCTTAGTTTGGGACTAAGTTGATTTGTGTAAGATTGTCCACAAATATTTATTTTATATTTATTACAAATGCGTTTATTTTTCTCTTTAAATTACAATGGTGTATCGGTTAGTAATATCTACCACTACTGAGCCCTCCTCTTTTATTTACCACTCGCCCCGGTTCGGTTCAGCTCTCTCAAATAATTGAAGAATAATTGGACAGATTAAGGTAGATGTACCCTTTACCGGATCTGCCCTATCACCGGATTTTCTATATTTTGAGCCATAAGTCGAGTTCTTACAGCTAATATTACGTTGTGATATTTTTTTCCGTTAGCTAGATACCTATTCCTTCCACTACGAGGCAAAGAAAGCCATTTTGTTTCTTAGTTGTAACGGGAGAATCGATTGAGCAGGTCGATCGCGGCGTTGTATGGGACTCCTTACGAAAATGGTTAAGAAACTGAGTGTACTTCGTAAGGTCATAAAAGCGTTTAAAAGTGACTTTATGCTTCAAAATAGGGTGTTATCGTATCATGAGTTAATAAGTGTGTGTGTTTGAGTTAAATAAGTGCAGTCAAATTTACAGAATTCAACAAAAATGTAAATTCGGTGATGGGTCACCCTCATCTACTGCTTGAAGGTTTTACCGAACAGCGTTCGGAATCAGGGAAAAACGTATGTTTTGAAAATTATTTTTTCACTCGTTAATTTTAAACGTTATATATATACTACTCCGCTTTACACATATCCAATTAATAGAGTAATTTAATGAGCAATTACCGAACGCCTATAAACGAGACAGATTTTTTGTAAATTGCATTTGAAATGTATAGTTTTCACGACTTTTTGTCGTCAAAATAAGCTTCATTGACCAGGTAATTTTAAAAATTCCATATTATTTATTTAACATCAGTAGAAGCAAAATAATTGTGTATTTATTATTTTGCAATAGTTCTTATTTCTAGATAAAATGTACTTATGTTGTTATGGCAGAATCATTAAGATTAAAACACTATTTTATTAAATATGTTCGTGTGATAGGTTCAATGTGTACGCTTTACCGAACGTTCGGTAAAGCGTACCCGTGGTCTCTGATACCGAACATATGATTATCTCGGCCTAGCTGCTATTTGGCGTTCATTGGAATATAAACCATATTCAGCGTACAGCTAGATCTATATTGAAATGTGTTATTTTTCGTATATCTTTAAAAAAAAGCCAGCGCTACTTAGATGTAAACCGTTAACGAATAAATTATATAAAAACAAATTATTGGCGATTAGCGAAGAATTTTTAATAGATAAGTATATTATTTATATAAAAAAAATATTTGATTTAAATTTTTATTTATAGACAGTTTTTTCTTACATTAAATTACCGTCAAGATTGCTCGAAATCACAAAACTAGTGCAGTTAGGTTGAAATAAATAGTCACTCATTAGTTTACAAACTCACACACTGCCATCATTTCATACATTTCTTCCCTAGTTCGGTGAAACGGCATGCCGATCCGGTAATGGGTGCAAATTCCGTTTCTTAGTTCGTTGAATGGGACAAATCAGTGTAATCGATATAAAAAACTTTAAAAAATATTTTTATATACGTCTAACTATGTAATAAATTTCGACGTACATTTAAATGATGAAAAATTTATCTATCTTCACCATATGCTGTTGATCATAATCGTACAAAAATTCTAAACCTTATTAAAAAATCAAACGTACATGTAGGTCTTAAGCGTCCGGTGAAGGGTACTTTTACCTTAAAATAATGCCTGCAGTAAAAGTTAATGCCAATATAATATGAGCCTGGCCTTTCAACTTTTACTAAAAATGCCTTAACTCAGTTTACAATCATTGGTAGAAAAGCCTCAGTTTAACTGAGAAAGCATCTCCCTTTTACTTTCCAAGTCATTATGCTACACTTGTAGAAGAAGAAGAAGAAGAAGAAGAAACATTTATTTACTGCACAAAAGACACACAGATACAAAAAATAAAAGACGTACAAAACTCAGAACATATAAAATAATGTGTGTCTTCGCGGCAGCAAATCGGTTGCTGTCTCAGCATTATGCTGAGGTGTCAAACACCTGCAGCGCTGGTTTTCAGACATCACCGTACGTGACCCACGGAACGCAATACAACATAATATAATATATGTTGTACCGTTTTAATATATTGTAAAGTACTTACTTTTATCTCAGGAGCGCGGGTGATCCATGGTTGTGTGTTGATCTATACAGTGTCTATGTGTGCGTCAGCGTAGGAGCTATAAGTTTACGTTGTCTATCTATGTGTTCTTATTTATGTGTCACATCACAACTACAACAATGGCCATTATATGGCCAACCCGCGCTCGTGAGATAAAAGTACTATACTTGTTGTGACTGTGGTCTTGACTCGACTCCGACCATGCTCTAAATACGTGTCTCCGACTGATAAAGCCGTAGTCAGGTCCAAAAAAAAACCTCTAGAAGCATCCTGGTTCATCTGACATTTCCGTAAGCGTTGCGAACGCCGGACCAAAGAGGTCGTAGTTTTCGATTAGAAAGTAATGTGACCTTGAACTATGTTTTAGTTTGAGCATTCTCCATATTTAATCCAGCTTAGAATCAAGTTCACTTATAATATATACAGGTACACAGTTTTTGACCGTATTAGAATAATTTTCAGATTCTTCTCGAGTCAAGGCGTCCATAGGTGACGGAGTCTACGAGTAGGCCATAAGTTACCCATCACGAAACTTCGCTATTGATTAGCACAAAGAAGGCAGTTAAAAACGTCAAAGAATAAATATAAAATAAATAAATAAATAAATATTTGTGGACAATCTTACACAAATCAACCTAGTCCCAAACTAAGCAAAGCTTGTACTACGGGTACTAAGCGACGATATACATACTTATGTAGATAAATAAATACTTAAATACATAGAAAATATCCAAGACCCAAGAACAAATATTCGTGCTCATCACACAAATAAATGCCCCGGCCGGGATTCGAACCCGGGACCTCCAGCTTCGAGGCAGGGTCACTACCAACTAAGCTAAAGCGGTCGTCAAAGACTGACAAAGAATGACTTTGCAGTCAAGATGGGATGGGAGGGCTCTTTTTGCGTTCAACCTGAGACCCAGAGCCGCGGAAACTAGCTCATAACAGGCGCCTCAGGCGCCTCAGACACAGCTATACTTAATGGGGTGAACATGAAACGTCTCAATTTATTCAGCAGCTATCGGAATAATGACAATGTGTGACGAAATCTTCGATTCCCGATAATAAAAGGGCCAAAGTAGTCCATGCTCCGCAAAAAAAGTGATTTCATCAGCAGTGGTTGTGGTTGGATAAAAACTGAATGATGAGAATGGTCGCGTTTATGCTGTATCGTCGACGGCCATGGCACGGTAAAACTCTATGATTTCATTCATAATTAGTCTATAGCTATAGCCTTTGATCTCTTTATGAATGAAACCATACAGTTTTACCATGGCCGCCGATGATAAAGTATTTAAAAGCGTCCAATGTGTGATGTGACACGAAAACTTAGATCCCTAATAAAAGGGCCAAAGTAGTCCATGCTCTGCAAAAAAAAGTAACAGACAAAAAACTATAGAGCTCAACAAAACGTATAGTAGGGAAGGGAACACGGAGTTTCCGTCGCATCTGCGGCCGCGCCGTTTTTTTCACCGCATAGATATGGAAACTCGGAGAGATCGCGCGGGCGCCGACTGGCGACGAGTTTTTAGTGTTTAGTTTGCCGCCCGTCCCCGTCGCGCGCGCACGCTCATGGATCGAGGTAGTCGCATGTTGTGCTAACTGTGTAGTGCTATGGATGATGTGCAAGTGTCGGACTGGCCAGAGCCGCCTGGCGCAAGTGCATGGCTCCCGGCTTACGGCTTCCAGCATGAGATATTGGATAAAGACGACTATTTCGACTCCAATGGTAAGTTACCATTTGAGTTGGATTGGATGGCTTTGTCTACCGGTTGTTCTAATTTCGTGTTGTGTCTAACTTTAATGCATGGTGTTAAGTTCGATTGTGTTAACGTGGACTGTTTTTAACTGCATTCGTGTTAGTGAACATACTAAGTTAACTACAAAGTTGTTTCTCTTGAAAGTATAATTTACATTATAATGTTACGGTCCGTATTACGACTGTAGTTAAAAAAGGTCGATAACCCGAGGCTGTTGCAGTGTTACTTATGTAAGAGCAAAGCGCTTTTGCGATTTTTATTTTGCGATAACTTTCGCAGGGTCGTATCTGAATTGTTAAACTAATTCCCACCTTGCCCCGTGCGAATAAGTTCGGTATTCGATCGAAAGCGCCTGCGAAAGTTATACATTGTCCCGTTACGGAGTTTTCTGATTTTCGCTGATCATGGATTGGAAACGAATTTGTTCGTGATGTGTTGATAACTGTGAGTGTTCGAAATACTTGAAGGTTAAGTTATATAGGTCCTTATCAGTTAAAACCGCTCATCTGTTTACACTGAAACGTATCTTGAGTCTTGACATTTTTTCTTTGTTACTCTCTAGTAGGTACCTACCTAGTAGATATTTCTGCCTAATAGCAGGCCCCTATACCACAAAACTTAGAACAAACACGCAATAACAAAATTAGAAAATTTACACACCCAAAGGGCTCTACATAGAGCAATGTCAGATATTATTGCGCATTTTATTATAGCAGATATTAATCCCGTGACTGTATAATTGCTAGTTTAACTGCAGTCACTAATAGATTAATTTCATTTTGAGGCATTTGTGGCAAGTAGCATTGACTTTGTTGGACCAATGGGTCATTAAGAAACGATCATACGATCCGCCCCTATACCACAAAACTTTACAGTTCTACAATTTGACAAAATTGTACAATTTTCCATAGAAAGAGTTGACAAATTTGTCGAATTGTACGCTTGTAAAGTTTTGTGGTACAGGCCCCAGATCTACGTGTATTTTTGCACGCCTATTTCATTAGAAATATAGTTTCAAACATCACTGCACACTGCACATCGTCTTTGGAACTAGTAACTGGTTTCGCTTAAATTCTACTAAACTAAAATCTAAACATGGCGCCGTGACTATCTAAACTTTAATGAAATAATCGTAGTGGTATGGTTGACGAAATATAAGCTGCACCGATTCGCCATACAAGTTGTTCGAGGAATCGGTGCAGCTTATATTTCGTCAACTGTACAAAGATGGCTATACGCACCTGTCACAACTGTATTTAGGGTGCGCGCGTACCGTTAAAGAGGGTGTTAAGGGCCGTGTATACACTTAAAATCATTTGTTACTGGCCGAATTAGTCCATTCAGAAAGCGACTTTAATATGTCATAGCAAGACGATTCAAAATCTAATGACCAGTATTACGAAAAGTCGGACATTTTAAAGAATTTCAACAATACATTGCCAGGAGTTTTTTAGGCTCCGGAGTTGATTAAATGGCGTCCAATTCGCCGTTTTATCTCTGTAACTACCTGAGTGTTTATTTATATGCTATGATTGCTCTATTCTTTATCTACTAAGGTTATAAATAACAACCGAGTATTAAGTATACAGGGTGGATTTTCTTTTTGGGTCAGTGAGGGCAGCTACCATACCAGATGCCGTGTTTTTGATAGGATTATAGTCTTTATATATTATAGCCCTATTAATCGTATGGCAATTATATCGAACTGTGAGATCTTCGAGACAGTACGGTTGTCAAATGAATAATAGGACTGAAAATAGGGAATTCAAATGATTTAATGAATGATTAATTATACAAACATCTACTCAAAGTAATTTACCACCGTTGAGACACATAGGTTATCCACCTCACAACTTGCGACTCAGCATTATTATTAAAGCGAGTGGAAAGCGTGTATAGTGACGTCACAGCAGTAATTAACTCCATACCATCAAGTTCAAGAATTCACTCGCGTTATGGTTAACGTGGCAATTTGTACGGTATATTACGATTATTACGAATCCTTTTTCTAGAACGTCGCCTGTACCACAAAACTTAGCGTACATTTCGACAAATTGTCAACTTTTTCTATGGAGAATAGTACCTACAGTTTTATCAAATTGTAGAACTGTAAAGTTTTGTGGTATAGGGGCGGATCGTATGATCGTTTCCTAATGACCCATTGGTCCAACAAAGTCAATGCTTACTTGCCACAAATGCCTCGAAATGAAATTAATCTAATAGTGACTGTAGTTAAACTAGCAATTATATTCATACTCAGTCCGTGGTTTTAACTAGTAGTACTAGGAGTTTCCATTGCCATACGTCGCGAATTCACAGTCTCTAGATATAAAAAAAATACACAAACAGCATCTGTGAACACAACAGACGTCAAAGTCATTAGAAGTTCCCGCGCCTTAACGAAACGTTTGCGTCGCTTGGGGAAAATGTGGTTTTCCAGTGAATTTTCAGGTTTCAAGAACAATTCTGTCACCAAAATGAATAAACAGAAGCAGAAAAGTGAAAGAGGGATTTGAATCGTGATATTCATACGTGAAAATCGTAGATTGGGAAAAGGGCTGCCGGCTCGTAATTTTTTTTTTTTTTTTTTATACCACGTCGGTGGCAAACAAGCGTGCGGCCCGCCTGAACCACATAACATAGTTAAATTAAAACCAAACAACTCTTATTTATTTACATGCAATGCCACTATTAGTCGCATAATATGTTATATTATGTCGCCTCTCCCGTTGGGAAAGTTGATCTCTTTGAGATAAGTTGAATTTTGTTGATGTACACACTGATGCTTTCACAAACAAATATCTGCTGTAACGAAACGCGCAAAAATATCTGACATTGCTCTATGTAGAGCCCTTTGGGTGTGTAAGATTTTCTGATGTTGTTACGGCGGATATTGAGCTGGGGGTTTCCTGGTCACTGGACTATATTCTTTTGTGCGCTTCGCTAGAACTATTAGATTAAGTTTACTACAAACTGGAGCTGAGCATTTTTTTATACTACGACGGTGCCAACAAGCGTACGGTCCACCTGATACTCGTAGTAAGCGGACACCGCAGCCTATAAACATGCTCTCGCAAATAAAATTTTCGAGCTTTATAAAATTTGAGGATTTACTGTTGACAGCAGAAGGGACAACAGGCCCCTCGCTCTCAACACGTAAGCTTTTCAAAAAACACACAACATAATCGTGCAAGTTTGAAATTTAAATCACTATGTTGCAGGCAGCTTTCTAAGAAAAGCGATGAAACGATTTCATGTTTCCATAATCGACTTTGGCCATCACAGACAAACAGACATAATTACAACGTGCAATGGCTAAAAAATATTCTAATAACATACTTTCTCCAATCCTCGCGGTTTTTACCAGAATTGTATATTATTAAATGCGATGAGAGGCGCCATTTTGATGAACGGCCGGAAACGAAGCACGCTTTTTAGACTGCATCTCTTTTTATTTCCGGGGATTAGTAGTCCATAGAAAATTTAAATTTTTGAATCATGTTGCCCAAGCGCGAGTTTTATCCGTGACCAAATGTCAGATCTGGTACAGGCGCCCAAAAAAGTGGTCTACCACTTTTCGACTCTATTATGTGTGCGTTACAGTCCAAAAGTGGCAGAGGACTTTTTTTGCTGAGTGTACTTGTATAGTTATAGGTGTGACACATACGAACACGAACCAATAGACAATGTGAACACACTCTTATATACTTTGATGTATACATACACCATGTGAATGTATAGCAGATAGCACACACACACACAGCCATGGCTCACCCTCTATGTGTTCGTATACACATACGAACACAACTACAATGATGGTGAACCCGCGTTCGTGAGATAAAGGTAGGTACTATATTCGACGACCGCTTTAGCTTAGTTGGTAGTGACCCTGCCTACGAAGCTCGAGGTCCCGGGTTCGAATCCCGGCCGGGGCATTTATTTGTGTGATGAGCACGAATATTTGCTCTTGGGTCTTGGATGTCTTCTATGTATTTAAGTATTTATTTAGCAATATAAGTATGTATATCGTCGCTTAGTACCCATAGTACAAGCTTTGCTTAGTTTGGGACTAGGTTGATTTGTGTAAGATTGTCCACAAAATATTTATTTATTTATATTTATTTATATCAACGAAAAGGAAATGTCAACCCTGAGTGTCAATTCACACAGAACATAGCGTTAATACGAATAAGCGAATAATTCTCAGCCTAAAGGCCTATTTACCCACATTACGGGACTCGCATGCTGTGCTCGCATGTAAGTTTCATTACATCGCGGCTCACGGATGTATTAACGAGTTCAATTGGTCTATAAAACCGCGCAATGTACTTAACTCGCATGCGAGTAGGGTTGCCATACGTCAGGATTTGTCCTGACATGTCCGGATTTTTGACCCTTTGTCCGGATTGCGGCCGGACTTGGCAAGTGTCAGGATTTTTAGGAATGAACCTAACTATTTAAAAAAATGAAATATTTCTTCGAAAACAATATAAAATAGGTCATAGGATAGGTAATTTACAGCCAAAGTGATCTCAATCAATTCGCGAGTCCCCGCATGCCAAATTTAACTCCGCGCGCTCGGAACATTTTGATTTTTTTTTCAAAACAAAGTAAATAAAAAAAAAGAACTAATTCAGTGCTAAAACGGCAAAAAAAGTATAAACAGGTTTATGAACTATGATATTGAATTGTGGAGGTCATAGTCATATGGTTTATGAAAAAGATCCTGCACTTTTTGATGAAAGCAAGCTACTTTGCACAGTGATAGTAGAAAAGAAACCAAATCAAATTATTTTTTTCGAGGCAACCGAAGTTTCGCCCCTTGTTAGAAGAAATGTCAGGACTTTTAGGAGGATGTCCGGATTTTTATAACACATTTCAATTTTCCATATGGCAACCCTACATGCGAGTCTCGTACTCTACACTAACGACTAATACAAACGAACTCTTGTCCATGTATAGTCGAACAAGAGAGTCAAATAGCGATACACCACTTTCTGGCTCATTGTAAACACGATACAAAGAGTGTCGAATACTGAGACGGTACTTAACCGGCATACATTCAAGTTTTGACATATTAAACACACACAAACAGTTAACCTTACACGATTCAGCGAATTCCAATGATACAATCACCCACCTCGCGTCACATGCGATTTCGAATTCAAATCGTGACTCGGAAGACACCGTTTTGTAAGAGATCGGTGCACGTCGCCGTGTTGCCGGCTGTACTATCAGAACCTGTTGCAACACTGCATAGACAGAGGGTCGTATGTACTTTTGAGTGTTTAAGAGTTGTGACCTATTGGAGTTGGAGGATGTAAAGGTTAGCACGAACACGTTGGGAAAGAATGGGGAGCGTTGGCAGCGGTGGGGGATTTCGAGAAAAGAAACTACTCGTTATACATATAAATAATATATTCATGTGGAAGTATAAAATAACACATCTGGGGACCGATTTTTGAGTGTTGAACGCTCGACTTTTCACTCGAGATCTGTCAAAATACTATGATGTTTTGACAGATGTCGAGTGAGAAATCGAGCGTTCGACACTCAAAAATCGGGCCCCTGATCTGAAGTTAAGGGCTAAAAATCGGTCAGTCATTTTCTCTCCAAAAGATTCTTATTACCTACATGCTTATTACCTACAAAGATTACTTAAATAATTACTTGATTGGCATGAACACAGAGCGAGCGAGAAATGTAAATGTTTGATGTTTTCAGTCAGATATTGTGCCATTTCTAGCCATTGTATGTAAGAGTAGAGATGGAAACAAAGTTATTGTATAACATCTCAATGTTTTGGTTCGATCTCTGTCATGTAGGTACTTAACTGCATGGCATCGGATACTTACCTACACTGTGATACCCCCCCCCCCCCCCCAGTAGTCAATATTATCGTGGAACCTATTCAAAATTGATGGATTTTGCTTCAATATATACTATACCCACGTGATACGTATAGGGGCGCGTGATAAAAATCACCGTGCAGTGCAACTGATACAATGGCTTTGAATAAGGTATTACATTTCATTGACAATGAAATAAGCAACTTTAAAATTTTATGAAACGTCAGAAATGCCCAGAAAGTTTGCAAAGCATAGTACATTACTTAACAAGGGCGGTAAAACAAAGAATGTCTCAGATCGCATGTATTTGACGCCCGAGCCTATAAGGCTATATTTATCTATTAAAGCGTAGTCAGGCCCTTGGCTTTGGCTATTACCTGATAACGTCACAATTTTCTGTCGTCAAACTGTATTTAAATTATAAAAATTTCAGTCGTAAATCTTTATTTATTAAAAAATCTTTAACTTATATCATAAATAGTTAAAAGTTAGTTTCGTACCTGTGGCCATTGAAACTGCGGGACCCTGGGGCTCGGAGGCACGCCAGCTCTTCAAAGAGCTAGGCCGACGCCTACGAGAAAGGGGCTGCGATCCTCGCTCTGGGTCGTATCTGGTTCAGCAGGTCTCCATCGCCGTTCAGCGGGGTAATGCTGCCGGTATCATGGGGACCTTTGAGCCAGGTACGATGCGAGAGTCTTAGGTAATTTTGTTGAAATATTTTAAAACTGTATTTAAATAAGTAGGTAATTTATGTAATTATTTTAATTTTAATGATTTGATTGATTTTATATGTTATATTATTTATCCAATTGACATTAAATTCCATTATAAATTTTATTACATTATATTTGACTGTGATATTAGTACAATAAATAGTTAAAAGATTGTTATTTTCCAAGTATTTCAGTAAGTTTTGTATGTTGGTAACGTAGAGTTAATATTTTACAAATACAAATACAAATACAAATAATTTATTGTATGAATGTGAGTAATAATAAAGGTGACAATCGTTCGATAGTTCTTCACAATCAGCCATTATATGGCGTACAATATTATGATTCTATTAGCATGTCATTGAATTTAGTGTTCTATTTCTAGCAATAAAATAATACGAGCAATGTCAGGGTCAATATTAAAAATAAAATAAAATAAAAACAAGTTTCAATGTCATGCTAAAACAGGTCAATATTAGAAATAAAAATAAAATCAACTTACTGTTGTTTAATGCTGTAAAAGTTGGTTGCAGGAAGCCTATTTAATGTTAGTGCAAAACAACGCAATTCACTACACAATACCTACTCATAGTTCGTTTTTGTTACAACACGGCAGTTGGTTTTCTTTCTTTTAGAAAAACGGCATTAAAAAGTTTCTGTTTAAGTAGCTGTAACTAGATGATTATCACTTGTGTGATTACTAGCGGTTAGCTCCGAAATGTGAACTCGCACACTCGCCCCTTAACCAATTTTGGTTCAAGTTCCAGTAGCTCTAGTATAAGTTTTTTCGAAACATCAACTAATTCGAACGCGTTTGCGTTTTGTCTCAAAATGTATGAAAAAGTGGTATGAAAACGTGAACAGCGCCTCTGGTGGTCACTAGTGTAAACTAAAACAGCGAGTATAACATTTGTTGCTAACCGATGAACGCGCGTATTTCAAACTCGGTGAGAGCGTTTTCATACATTTTGAGACAAAACGCAAACGCGTTCGAATTAGTTAATGTTTCGAAAAAACTTATACTAGAGCTACTGATCTCGCATGCAGCCTACGACGAGAATCGCACCCGCGCCTCGGATTTTTGAAGTGAAAACTTCTTTAGCGGCGCTGAGCTCTTTTCTACTGGGGAAAAATTCGCGACAGATTCTAAGACCAGCTAGTTGACCCCTCCTAGTATCGTGATTGCGATGTTAGGAGGGGTCAACTCAGCTAAACTCAGCTGGTGTTAGATGCGTAAGACACAATGATACTCGGGACAGTCGGGACATATTATGTAGGTATATATGTAAATGGATTATGCGAATATGAATATGAACATGAGTATGAATACGGATACGGATACCGATAGCGATACCACTACCGATACCGATACCTATACCGATACCGATACGGATACGGATATGAATATCTTTGTTATTTACTTTCTTTATTGAGTTTTCACTTCTGCCGGCACTCCCGGAGAGCAACCCGTTGTTCTTTTTTTATACAACGACGGTGGCAAACAAGCGGGCCACCTCATGATGGTAAGCGGCAGTGGCGGAGCGTCCATACAAATCGATTCCCACCGGCTTGCATAATTTTCAGCCAGTCCAATTCTTTTACTACGGCTCATGAAGAATAGGAAAACCCAAGTATTTCCGGCTTCCCTAAGAATATTTTTGACGCGCAGCCAGTGTTATCAGCCAGCTGTGATGATGATGATGATGATGATGATGCCACTGTTATATTGCTATTACATAAGTTAAAGTATATATTTCGTAAACGGTGAAGAAAAAGGCATATAAAAACAGCTTTTAGCTAAACTCACGCATGTGTATCAGAATTCCTGTATTACAAATAGATTTATAAATGATAAATCATACGGTTGCTCAAGCGAGCCAGCACGCTTCGTATCATCAGTGAAATGCATTTGAAACTGCAGGTTATACTTCGTTCCAGTTTAGATGACGGAAAGTACTTAAAACCAACCATTACCAACATCCATTGTTTAGTTGTAATCTTTCAAAAATCTGTTTGGCTGAGTTTTTTCAATTTAGTCAATTCAAAAAGCGATTTAAGGCGATGTATTGACTCAACGTTAGGTATTTTAAGCCACGCCTTAAGCGGCTATTACACTGTCCTGAATTCAGGACACTTAGAAGAGTTCGGACCTATACGTTAGAGCGAGATGCTTCAACTCCACTAGTCAGGATTCTGAATTCAGGACCCGCTATACTACGCTTTCATTGGTCTAGGCATGCCCTCGTACGTATATTTTACGCACACATTCGAACTTGTGCGTACACGTCACGTCACCTAGCGCCATAATTGAGAACTCGTTACTTAAGCATTATGCACTGATTACACATATAGATGTCGTGTAGTCACGAATCCAAGCGAGAACATTCAAATTCTAATGACAGTTATATAAAATTTAGAATATTTTAAATGCTTACTTTATGCAACTCTTTTTCGGGTTCCGTAGTAAACAAGGAACCCTTATAGTTTCGCCATGTCCGTCCGTCCGTCCGTCCGTCCGTCCGACCCCCGTTTTTCTCAGTAACCGTTAGTACTAGAAAGCTGTAATTTGGCATGAGTATACATATCAATGACGACGACAAAACGGTAGAATAAAATCTTTAAAAAAATTTTTTTAGGGTACCTTCCCCTACATGTAAAGGGGTGGTGCGATTTTTTTTTCTGGCAAACCCCATCGTGTGGGGTATCGTTGGATAGCTCTTTTAAAATATTTTAAGGTTAATAATATTATAAGGTTTCTAAAAGCATTTTTTGATTAAAAAATAGATTGGCGTGATATTAAGCTTTGAAGTGATAAATTTTTGTTATGGTCAAGTGTAACTACTAACTATCAACTTTATATATATAGATGATGAAAACTAACAACTATACTAATTGCCAATCAATTGCCAATTGTCAATACTCTTACTAAACCTTTACTCTATCTATGTACCTATTATTATTTTTATTGAGATGCAGACAGGACTTGTGTCATCTAATTTTTTGTTCATTAAATGTATTAGCTTTGTATCTTGTTGCTGTGTCAAATAAAGAAATAAAATAAAATACACCTATATCTTACTATGTTATGTTATATACATTATTCTTGCCAAGATCAACGCTATCCTTGAGATGTCGACCTGACATTTGAGATAAACCGTCTCAGCCAGATATTACAATAACAATTCAAAAAGGACACATATCCAATAAACATTTAATGATTTTACGTCCTATTTAAATTAACGGTCTTTAACGTAGACACACCGGTGTATTTCGAAAGTCCTTGCAAATCAACAATGGAGTACTGTATCGTGACGTTTCGTTTGGTTGGGTTGGCGGTGATGAAAATTTATGGTAGTTGTGTCCATCGATATAGATATACTCGTAGAGTAGTTATAGATGCGCCACCGAGTGACCGGGCATAAGAGAAAGAATATTAATATATAAAATGTATACTACGCAATTTGACCGGTTTGCATGTCCAATGTATTGTTTGTAAAAAAAAAATTAATATTTATTTATGAATAAGAAAGCATACATTTGTGGTAAACTTATGGTAAAAACTCGCCAAACTGTAACGTTTGATGGCGAGATACGCTCATTTTTTTCTTTTTCATTTTCATTTATTCATTGTAATGTCATGCATACATAATATTTTAAAATGCTTTAACTTAACCTATTTACTCGTGCTTATATCTAACATAAAAAACATAAATTGGAAGTGTGCCTGTGCCTAGGTATAACCCGACCAGGAAAAAATGCTCGGTAGGTGATAGACAAAACATGGCACCCTTTCTATATCTAATTATAGGAATCGCAATAAGGCTATATTTCTCTATCAAAGCTTGTTATTGTTAGGACCTTGCACAGAATAATTAATGGTACTTAATTACAGAAGGTTTTCTGTCTAACTTAACAAAACAAAACCGATATTTGGCATCTACCCATGAAATGCCGCTCGGGGGATTTGGCCCGTCGCTGCGTTGGTGCTCTTCGCGACGACGGGCTGAATGATGAATCCACTACCGTACAAAACCAGTTGACTACACTGTCATGGCGTCGTTAGCGAACAACGTCTTTGAACAAGTATTGATTGGCGAAATCATCATAAATTTGATGGAAAGCCATTTTTAAAGAGTGAAGTGAGTGTGTGACATCCATCTCGCAAGCACTCGCCGCATTTAACAATTACGTGTTATTTTTTGACGCGCGCAATAAATTACATTGTATAAAATGTTTTCCAAAAACTTAGGCTTATCAACATAATTTTTTATCTATAGGTAACTACAATGGACGCAAAGATCATAAAATCAATATCAGTGTTGGAAAGTAGGACGTGCGGTCAGAATTCCTTCATAATAAATGTGGCCAATTATCTTTTATAACCGTACTAAATACCTGTATGTTGTTCTAGTTCAGTTATAGTATTAGTAATTTTGCATTATTATTACGAGATATTTCTTTTACCGGTTATTGACGCCAGAAATTAAATAATACTCCACGGCAATACTCCAGGGGCCAAGATGAACGCTTCTATGTCGGACATACATATAGCATAAAGCTTAAGCCACACACAGAGCGGGCGGGCGGGAGACGGGCGGGCGGGAGGTGGGTGGGCGGGCGTGAGGCGCGCGGGAGCGGCGTGAGGCGGGCGGGAGCGGGCGGGAGTTTCACACTACAGCGCGTTGACATTGACACACGCCCGCCCGCCTCCCGCCCGCCTCACGCCCGCTCCCGCGCGCCACCCGCTTGCCACCCGCCCGCCTAAGTGCGAGAGGGACGAATACTGTATGTCCTTCATACTTAGAGGATAGGGATACTGAAATTTCCTGGAACTGGCCAGTAATTAATAAATCAAATATTTTAAAAAAAATATTAAGAAAAGAACTCTCTGGTCAATGTTCAAAGATTTTACTATTTTCTTGGCTGACTAATAAGTAATATTATTTATGTCACACCTGGCCATAAAGCGGCAATTACCGCACGCTCCGCGCGCGGGAAATCCCACTTCCTGGCCAGGGGGGTGACATAAAATTTTGTACTTAACACGGGCGGTAATAAAGCAAGCCTCAGATTGCATATTTATCGCCCTTGCCTTCGGTTCGGGCGTCAAATACCTGCGATTTGAGATATTCTTTGTTTTACCGCCCTTGTTAAGTAATGTACTATATCATTTGCCCGGTTTTGTCACTTAACACCGACAAAAGCAAGCATAATTTATGTACGCACTTATTTACACAAAAGGTCGACGCACGTAACACACACGTATTTAATTCAAGAAAGGCTCTACTCAAACGACAAATGTTTTAATTTTGAACTGTAATGCGAGAGATTGAAGGTTGACAACATGACAACACAAGTGGCGTTTTAACGAAACATTTCAATAAATTAAATACATAATTGAGTTGTAATGTAAGTGGCAATTTTGATTTGCATAGTAAATACGTAAATGCGGCGTGTTTTGAAAAATTGTTAACCTTAGAAGTGATGAGAGAAAAATGGTTCAGAAAAAAAATTACTTAGTCTGTGCTCAAGGTGAGTCGATAAGGTTATCGATTTGTTTTAAAAGCGTGTTATGTTCTAGCAATTTGCAATATTTTATTACGCACTATAAAATACAATTGTGCAGGTTCTACGTGATATTTTGTACAGTCAAGTGCAAAAATTGCAGCATTGGGCTCTTCAAAAAAGGCGTGAAAAGGGTTCTTATGGGTCGGCAACGCGTGAGTGACGCCTCTGGTGTTGCAAGCGTCTATAGGCGGCAGTAACCACTTACCATCAGGTGGGCTGTCAGCTTGTTTGCCTCCGACGTAGTATAAAATAAAAAACATAGGTGCATACAACTTGGTCAAAAAGATGTCCCATAGCTCTTATGTGGGTATGTTTGGTACATATTTATGAGAGGATTTATTCGATACATACTTTTGCACTTGACTGTAATTTCTTTTTATACACGACAGAACAGAGATTATGCGTTTAGGGCAAGAGCCTGAGGGGCTACCGCGAACCACAAACGAAGTTTTCCCTCTCTATCGCACTTACGCACATACTTGTAAGTGCGATAGAGACGGAAAACTTCGTGGTTCGCGGTAGCAACCCTACCCTCAGAGGGGCTACTACGAACGTCGAAATTCGAACTTCGTGTCGTGCCGTCCCCTTCACTCTCGTGTTAGAGACTATAAGAGTGAAAGGGACGGCACTTTACGAAGTTCGAATTTCGATGTTCGGAGTACAGGGCGCTGAGGGGCTACCGCAAACTACAAACGAAGTATCTCCCTCAGAGAGGCAGTTATTTCGTTTTTAGTTCGCGGTAGGCCCTCTGACACTAGTGTCCGACCGAAGTTTCGGTTTCGACATAAATATGTTTCGGCCGAAGGTTCGGTTTCGGCAAAAAAATCATGTTTCGGTCGGCCGCTACCTGACACGCTTTGATAGAGAAAGATAGCCTTATTGCGATGTTACTAGCTTCTATTTAACAATATACTTGGACACAAAAGGTTATACATGAGTCATTCTTATTACAGGTTTACCCAAACAAATCCGCTCCAAATCAATTCATTACTCAGTCAACTATACGGAAGTTGCCGGGGTCGGCCTCATATTCGTGTATACGGTGTCTTAGTTAGTATAAATCAATGTTAAAAACCATATGTCCACCCAAGTCTAATAAGATACTTAGGCTGGGTTGTACCAAACCGTCTGTAATCGTAAGCGGTGTTCGTCAAATCTGAATGTATGGAAAGTTTGACAAGTTTCTATGGGATGACAGCTGCCGGCGCCATATTTGACGATGACCGGTCTGTGTTCGTACGTGTAAGGCCTGAGTGGACGCTCGGAGCGGAGCGTTCGGCGTCGCGTCCAGCGGGGCGGGCGAGCGTGCATACTACTTATTTGTGCGGCAGCGACTCAGGACACCAGTAGCTCTAGTATAAGTTTTTTAGAAACATTAACTAATTCGAACGCGTTTGCGTTTTGTCTCAAAATGTATGAAAGTGGTATGAAAACGTGAACAGCGCCTCTGGTAGTCACTAGTGGAAACTAAAACAGCGAGTATAACATTTGTGGCTAACCGATGAACGCGCGTATTTCGAACTCGGTGAGAGCGTTTTCATACATTTTGAGACAAAACGCAAACGCGTTCGAATTAGTTAATGTGTCGAAAAAACTTATACTAGAGCTACAGTATGAGTTTCAGTTGTTTGTCATGCACGCCCCGCTGGACGCAACGCTGGACGCAACGCTCGAGCGTCCACTCAGGTTCTACACTTAAACTTACAAAAATTTCCCGAAAAAAAATCTCCAATCACGAACTCCCCTACAAGATATAGTTCTTTAGTAACTATGACGTTTTGACAGATATCAAGTGAAAAGTCGAGCGTTCGACACTCAAAAATCGGCCTCCAGGTCCTGGATTATTTACGTAAATAATACCGCCTCATAATGTGCATCGTTAAAATTCCCCATGTTATTGTTCCAAACGAAATTATCCAGTAGACATGAGCGTAATACACATCTTAGCGGATTCCAATAATCAACAGCGTAACTGAAAATAAAACGTTTGACTTGAGTCACTTTTCGTATACAATTGAATCCATTCCTCAAAGTCTATACGGAAGTCGTTAACCAATTGTTCATGTTGGGCGGCCGTGCGACCGTCTTTTGTCGCAAAAAATAAACAATACGTGAAAAAAGGCGGACGTGCAGCGAAGTTTGTATGCACTTTGGACCAGTAAATGCCCTGTGGTTCGGGTAACTCGTCTTTGCTGACAAAACTGACCTGATTTGTGCTGTTTGAGTTTGAATTTTGAATTGAGTAACGACTTTGAATCGAAACAATGAACGGGTTGCAGCAATACCTCTTTCCATAAGTTAGATAATGGTATGGTGAGTAGGTATGTTGATTTGAAAGTTATATAGATAACGCTCGGTCGTGCTCTTTCGTTCCGCGATCATGTTATTCTACACCGACACCCCTTAGGTGTGCGAGAGCCAAATTTACCCAGTAACAAGAGGAACAAGCCTAGCTTTACTTCGATTATACATTGGCCATCGTTGTAGTTGTGACACATACGAACACATAGACAACGTGAACTCATAGCTCATACGCTGACGCACACAGACAATGTGCAGCTCAAAGGTCATAGCCTCATAGGATAGGTAATTTACAGCCAAAGTGATCTCAATAAATTCGCGACTCCCCACATGCCAAATTTATCTCAGCGCGCCCGGAACACTTTGATTTTTTTTTCAAAACAAAGTAAATTAAAAAAAAAGAACTAATTCACTGCTAAAACGGCAAAAAAAAGTATAAACAGGTTTATGAAGTATGATATTGAATTGTGGAGGTCATAGTCATATGGTTTATGAAAAAGATCCTGCACTTTTTGATGAAAGCAAGCTCTACTTTGCACAGTGATAATAGAAACCAAATCAAATTATTTTTTTCGAGGCAACCGAAGTTTCGCCCCTTGTTAGAGGAAATGTCAGGACTTTTAGGAGGATGTCCGGATTTTTATAGGACATTTCAATTTTCCATATGGCAACCCTAATTACAAACATAATTATAACTTAAACGGTGTGTACTTAATAGAAAGATCATAATTATGATCTTCTTCCATCGGATATGTGAGTTCCCTTTATGTGAGTAAAGGACCTACCTAATTTTAATGTACCTTGTCGCTTTAATCCGTTGTAAATTTAGTAGAGGTATGGCAGTTAATTTATTGTCCACAGAAGGGACAACTTTTTTTCCAACTAGTTACCTATGTATGATTGTACATTCCATTGAACTATTACCTACGTTCTTTCAATAGGAACCCAAGGCTCAGGAGCTTAAAGATCCTTATCAGTTAAAAATACTATTTAAAGAACAAAGAAAAGAAAGGAAAAGCATTTATTTGTGGCACAAACTCAACACACGTACGAGTACAAATAGGTAGCAGTAGCTCTAGTATAAGTTTTTTCGAAACATTAACTAATTCGAACGCGTTTGCGTTATGTCTCAAAATGTATGAAAACGCTCTCACCGAGTTTGAAATACGCGCGTTCCATCGGTTAGCAACAAATGTTATACTCGCTGTTTTAGTTTCCACTAGTGACCACCAGAGGCGCTGTTCACGTTTTCATACCACTTTCATACATTTTGAGACAAAACGCAAACGCGTTCGAATTAGTTAATGTTTCGAAAAAACTTACAGAACATCACAATACAGCACAGCTGCGAAACGATTTAGGCTCTCTTCTGTGTGAATTGACACGTATGGTCACCAATTCGATTTCTGGGTCACTTTGTATGTACCATCGATTGGCTCGATAGCCGCTTAGTGTCACGAACCGATGTACCGGATTGCCATACTTAGAGTCTATTTTCTTTTGTGTAGTACACAAGGCCTCTTAAAGTGTTAATGCTACCATAAACCAAACAAGAACGGTAATGCAGATGTAGAATCGGTTAAGCAGGCCCGCGTCCCACTTTCCAACAATTAGGCATGTAGGTGTAGACAAGATTCGAGCCCTACATAACAGCTGACGCACACACTAACTGCCCTTTCTGTGAGATGTACCAATATTTACATTAATTTTGTATTAAGCTGGAACTCTGCTAAAGCAAATAGATTTTAAATGAAAATTGTAATAAACAAAGAAGAAAGAAGAAAAAGTGGAAGAAGGGAACGGGTTGCGGTTTAGTTCGAATATTTGACAAGACTACTTGTTACGAGTAGGTGTCCCGTCCGTACCTGAAGGGTCAAAACCATAAAAAAATTTGCTGTTGGTTCGGAACCCTACATGTGCGAAGTCTGCCTCGCACTTTGCCGGTTTTTAAGGCGCTACAACGAGAAATTTAGAAACTTTGAAACGCTGTTCTGCCCAGACGAGGAAACAATAGGGACTGATTCTTAGATATTATGATTCTTGACTATATGATTGTGGTACTCACAAAAGCCGAAACATGATTGCTTAAAATTTTCTCGATAGAAAAGAAATCCATAGTTGAGTCTATATTTTCCTTTTTAAAACAACGCATTATTAAAAGACACGATTAAGTTAATATGATGGTATTTTACCTCATCTGCACCCAGTCAGATATTTATCGACATTTGTCTAAAAAAGCCATTCCCGGAGAGTGTTGCATCCCGTTTTGTCGTGAACGAAATACGCACGTCTCTAAATCAATATATCGCCTTAATCTGACTGATTTTTAGATGCTGGGGGTTGAAGATTGAAGACGGATTGGCTATAATATCTGTATAAGTTTCCATGAACAAACAACATTATAAAGGCAGGCGAACTCTAAGCTCACAAACAAATATACTGTTTCTTGATAAAATTATTATTTATTTATGTTCAATGATAATCAGTAGCTGTAATCGTGATTGCACATTTAATCAAAACTAATAGGTAATAGTAGATTATACAGTCGAGGGATTTGAATGTTTATCGCTATTGGACCTGTTCAGCCGCGTATCTTATAACTGTAATATCCTGTGCTGGGATTTGCTAAGTGTGTTATCTTGTATCAGTATTCAGTGGTTTTAATTTTGGGACTCCTTTGAGCCCAATCTATATTGCGATAGAGTCCGAAAGGGCCAAACATTCTAATTCCTCGATTGTACATATACTTAGTAGTCCTGACCGGTTTCGGCCGCAGCGAGTGTGTATCCTGATGGTTGGCATATTTAATAGATACTCAACTCATGGTGGGTGGTTACGTAGTTCCGCCCTTAAGTGCGATTGTAGGTACATATACATGCTTCTAAAAGTACCTGAACCATCGCAAGCATGGCACGATATGGTTATTTTCGCGAGCGAAGCGAGAGAAAATTGTACTAGTTGTAATATGGCTTTTCGACAGAGTTGCACAGTTTGCGCACTCTACTTTTCACTTAGATTGCGAGAAAATCGATAAACAAAGAATATCCAACTACAATGCATAATAAACTAAACGGAGAAAACACTGTTTAATATAGCGGCGTGTTTTTTAGACCGCTTTGACACAGAACAACTTGATGTTGTGTCTGAATTAAAAAACACCTAAGTAATTATTGTTTTTAAAAGGACCCAACGTTGTGATTGGTGGATTTAATACGTAATATGCATATAGTATAGGATATAAGTATTTTGATCACGAGTAAAAGTTTTTTTTTTCGAATTTGTAATAATAACAAAACCTAACTCTACTTCTAGCCAAGCCATGGAAGATTACGCGAACGATGCCGCGGGCATAAGCTAGTAAGCTAACAATAATTTTAATACTTATTTATTTGGTTCATTCTCAAAAAAGGGACCTTTTGGTAGCGTCAATAAGGCGTCATTGCCATACCGAATCAATTAGAAATCGCCCTTATCGCCACTGAATGAACATTCAACTTAAGGCCGGGTATTACCACTTTTGAGTTTTTAAAAACCATCTGAGACATAGAATATAGTGTCTTAAAATCTAATAAAAATATATGTGTTACATAAGGATCTTGTCTAGTCAAAATCGCAGTCAGTTACATGACCTGATGAATTTCACTCGATAGAAAAAAATCGCGAAGTTACCCCTTTTTGGAATGTATTTTCAATACTACGGCTATATTACTGATATTTAACGTTTTATTTTTGTACTCAATTAAAGATCGTAAATTGTTATAGACAAATTCGCAGGGTTTGCTTTGATAGAATGATTGGCTTAATGACTATAGCTAAATATTTACAAAACTGCGCGCAGAGCTCGCGTAGAGAGCGGGATGGTTAAATATCAACTCACGCGTGTAAGAGCGGGACATTTGTGTTGGGGATACCTCCCCTTAAGATCGGGACATTTCTTTCACCCCTTTATATAATACCAGACCATTTCAGTCAGTTCTGGAGCATTCATTCAAATATTAAATGTTCTCTCAATGACATAAAAATTATCACTAGACCTTGGTGTTATCTTTATGTAGGTTTTTTTATATAATTCTTTTTATTTGCACGCGACTGGACTGACGCAAATATAGGTACCTATACATACACCAATATCCATACTAATATTATACATGCGAATTTGCGAATGTTACCAACTCTGTAGCTCTAGTATAAGTTTTTTCGAAACATTAACTAATTCGAACGCGTTTGCGTTTTGTCTCAAAATGTATGAAAGTGGTATGAAAACGTGAACAGCGCCTCTGGTGATCACTAGTGGAAACTAAAACAGCGTGTATAACATTTGTTGCTAACCGATGAACGCGCGTATTTCAAACTCGGTGAGAGCGTTTTCATACATTTTGAGACAAAACGAAAACGCGTTCGAATTAGTTAATGTTTCGAAAAAACTTATACTAGAGCTACTGTTCTCGCTTAAACCGCTGACCGATTGAGATGAATGGTATGAAATGAAGATGGTTTGTGACCCTGGAGAGGACTATATCATAGTTTTTATGAAATGGGGGGTGTAATTTTGTATGGAAGTAGTAGGTTGCAATACAATCTCTGGGTGAATGTCCGCTGTCTATAAACCATATCTAATCGGTTTTTCTCCATAATTTCTTTATCTTATCTTGCTTGCTTTCTGTATATGTTTTCTATGTCAGAAGGATTACAATTGGCAATAGATGTAATAAAATAATATCTATTATCTTTGGCTTTATAAGTACATGTACAATTTCACGGATTTGCATCTGGGTCATACATAGATTAAAGCCCGTACAGTTGGCCTCATAAGTAAATAAAACCGGTCAAGTGCGAGTCCGACTCGCGCACCGAGGGTTCCGTACACAGTTCTTGTATATGTAGTTGTGTACCCGTTCCGACCCCATTAATTCAGGAACAATCTTAAAAAAACATGACAGCACCATCTATCGGCGCATTGTGTTACTAATTTGCGCGACTGAATAACTTGGTACGTATGTTGGTTTTTCAAGGATAATTCTTTATCTCATCAACCGATTTCAATAATTGTTTTTTTATTTGAAAGAAGGTATTTTCAACGTAATTTTGTAAATTTAAATATAAATCAAAAATATATACAAAGGTGCTTAAATTACAAACTTAGTATAGAAGAGTTTTTTGATGATTAAAAAAAAGAAAAACTAGATAGGGCTATGGCTATATTTTTCCTGAAAAATATACATGCATATTAATGTTGTGTATAATTTCAAATTTTTTTCTTCGTAAACTTCGGAGATAAGGGGGGGGAATGGTATTTTTTTTTACATTTTCCCTCGTAAATCGAAATTTCCCCAACGAAAAAAAAAACTAAAAATTGTTTCAGAATGTACAAGTTTCATATGATACCCCACTTGATATAGTTGCCAGACTTTGAAATTTTGAACCCCCTTTTATCTGTCATTATTCACAGAAAATAAAATAAAATAATTAAAAAAACCGTCTTCTATGTATCTGGGTTACCCTTGTTTATAACTATTCCAAATTTCAAATCGATATAATAAGTAGTTCCTGAGATATTTAGCGATGTGACAGACAGACAGACAGACAGACAGACAAAGTGAAACCAATAGGGTTCCTTTTTTACCTTTTTGGTACGGAACCCCAAAAACCGGTTTTAAAACCATTCCCAATAAGTAAACAGCAACAAACAAGGGTACAAACTGAGCACTCCCGTGCTTTGGTACGCACGTTAAGATGACGTTAAGTCGTTGATCCCGGCTGCTAGACTATGGCAGCAGTCGTTACGTCAAGTTGGAGGCCTTCGGGCGGCTTAAGAACTTCTAACAGTCAAGTTGCCCACTCACTGGACAAAGGGGGGCTCGAAGTTACACCACGTCCGTAACCGCTGATGTTTCATTTTCCAAGGCGTTGTTAACGTTCAAACATTTTAAATTGGGTATTATCATTTTATTACCATGTTGATAAGGCATCTGTCACTTTCCTATTACTCCTATTATTTCATTGAAGTGAGAGAGAGTCAGATGCTTTATCCAAAGACGCAATCACGGGTTTAACCTGTATGTGGAATTAAACATTGCTGTTTTGGGAGTCACTTAACAAACAACAGTTTTATTTACGTTTATACGCATTAAGCCTTATAATATTACACACGCAGCGGCCTGCAGTAGTGGCCAGTTGAACACTATGAGTCTAATATGACAATATTGACAATCAGTACCCTTACCATGAGTTTGCAATGTTTGCATTACCGTACTCGCTAGCGACTTCGTAAACGATTTAGTATGGCGATTCTTACTCCCATTGCGTAACCTCTAGAGGCGCTGTACTTTAAGTAGTCCATGCCAAATCGTTTATGCAGTGGCTAGCGAGTGCGGTAATGCAAACATTGCAAACTCATGGTACCTAAGGGCCGCTTGTGTCTGAATGATTGCTAGGATTGTCATAGTCTGCAACTGATCGCCACCGCGGCCGCCACCGCAGGCCGGTTCAGTGTAAGTACAGTACGTTGTACTTAAACGCATTTGTGTGATACTGTGTCGTGTCTTACCGGGTGCTCATATTATGGTCTACGTTTAACTAGGACGGGGTTTTAGGAAGGCGAACCAAAACGCAGTTAAGTATCTTTCTCTCTGTCGCTCGAATCTGCAGGTGAGACAGAGAGGGAGATACTTCGTTTTTTCTTTTTTTTTTTTTTAATTTATTTATTACAATAAAGAGTAACATAATTACATTTTTACTGATCTGCCAAACTGTATGACAGTTTGTTGGCAGAAAACATTTATATACCCTCACACACTATTTATATTTATGTACTTATTTAAAAAGCAAGTTATTATTAAACATTCAAAGAAATACTTCAGACATCAATGGCCTTACAAATTTTAAAACACTGAATTTAAATTTAAGTAACTTATGACAAAACTATTGATAATACTAATAAAGTGAAAATTGAAACATGATTTCATTAAAGTTTTAGGTAGTGACACTATTATGTGATCTATCTATCTATCTATCTATGTACTTATTATATATTCGCCTATGACTGACGGTCGGCTGCCGCCGCACGATCGGGTTGGTAAGAAAAAAAAAAAGCGGGTATTTATATAGTTACTTTGTGATAGGCACGTACCTACCTACCAGCTCGGTCGTACGACGAGTCCGCTGTCCGCACCTGGGGCATTGTTACAACTAGATAACATTATCGTTATATAATTACTATTGGCTACTTGCACAGTCAACGACGTAAACATGTGTATAGTATGTTTAATTTAAGTTTTCTTTAATGTACTTTATTTCGTGAGCAATAAAAAATATTTTTAATTGCATTGTTAAATATATTTATGATGTTGACCGTACAATCACAGCGGGCCCTTCAAGTACTACTTTCTAATCGGTCCATTAGCGCTTTCTTGAGTCTTTTTTTGTAAACAATTTTTGAAACATCTTGGCAGGATCTGATATTGTCTGGGACACAATTCAAGATCGTAGGTATCAAATATTTTCTAGTACGCTTCCCGTAATAGTTACAAACTTTAGGTACTAGCAGTTTTCGATGCGTCATCTCTTTTGCAACACTTCTTGTCGGATATGAGTGATTTACTGGTTTTTTATAATCATTACGTCGGTATTGTTCTAAAGCTATGAGTAGTGAGCGCTTTTCGTGCACTGGTAGTACCTTACAGAACGAGAAGAGTTTTTCATAGTTACTGCTACATGACTGTTTAATGTTTTTACTAACTAGGTATTTTAGGAACCTGATTTGTATCTTTTTCACTTGGTCTAGGTATGTATAAAAGGTACGACCGTAGCTGCTGAGTCCGTAAGATAGTATTGAGTCCACAAGAGCATGATATAATGTGTATAGGGTCGCCCGGTTTACTGCGCTGCGCAAATGATAAAATTTACCTAGAACCGACTTCAGTTTACCACATACCATACTGATGTGCACTTTCCACGTGAAGTGGCAGTCTACAGTTAACCCGAGATATTTATAGCTTTCTACGAAGTCTATCTGACTGCAGCCACAGTTTCGCCCACCGGTATGTAAGCACTCATAATTATGACCAACTATACTTAAAACAGGATGACTACTTCTACAGTAGGGCGAGCGTATATGCATACATTTAGTTTTATTAAGATTAATTATAATGCCATTATCGTGGGCCCATTTAATAACGTTTACCAAATCATTTTGAACCTTTTCCTGTACAACTTTGAGATCTTTATGTGCATACAGCATACAGGTATCGTCAGCATACATGTATACATTACAGTCGCGCACCACATTACATAGACTATTTACGTGCATGATATAGCCGACGGGACCATAAACAGATCCGGTCGGCACGCCATAGCGCACGGCGGCGCTCGCGCCCGCGTGGCCGCGCACCACGGTGCGCAGCGTGCGCTCGCGCAAGTAAGCGCGCAGCCACGCCAGGAGCGGGCCCCGCACGCCGCACTCGTGCATGGCCTGCAGGAGCTGGGGGTGGTCGAGGGTGTCAAACGCCTTCTTGAAGTCGATGAACACCGCCACCACCTGCTTCCTCTCGTCCAGGCGCTCGTTAACGTAGTCTGTGAACTCGGCGAGAGCGGTGGCGGTGCTCCTCCCGCGTCTAAAACCGTGTTGTGCGTCCGAGATAATATTGTGTTTCTCCAAAAAATCTGTTATCTGACGAACCACAATTTTCTCTGTAATTTTATTTATTATCGATAAAATTGCAATCGGCCTATAATTAGTAAAATCTAAGTGACACCCCTGTTTGAAGATAGGTCTGATTAGCGCCATCTTTAGCTCTTCCGGGTATACGCCCTGTGACACGCACATATTTATAAATGAGGCAATAATTGGACTTAACTGTACCTTAAAGCGTTTGACGTCCTCGACCCTGATCCCGTCCTCGCCCGGTGATTTACCGCAAGATAATCTGTCAATAACCCTTTCAACATCATTAGCACTTGTGTTTACAAACCGAAGCGTTACCATGGATTCTCTCACATAACTCGATCGCATTAAAAACTTCTCATTACAATTATGTTTGATATTTTGTATTTCTTCTGTAAACGTTATAGAGAACTTATTACAAATATTTTCAATGCAATCTGTTTTTCCTAGATATTTCATAATGACATCATCTAAACTTACTTTACGTTTACCTATCCAATTATTAATATTGGCCCATATCTTTCTACTATCATGATTACATAACTTTATCTCGTTTTGCCTATATTTATTTTTTTCGTTATTAATACGGCTATTTACTTTATTTCTAAATTTTGTATATTGCAGTCTATAATTATTATTTTTTGGATTTGATTTCCATATTCTGAAAAGTTCGTCTCGTCTAATAATCATCTTATCTAAGGCTGGTGAGATCCATGGTTGCGCAGTGCGCTTATTATTATTTGTATTATGTCTAGTTTCAGATGATTTATAAATGTTTTTGAAAACACTTGATAATGAAGAAAAAAGCAGTAACGGACACTTTATAGCGGCTATGCTTTCCCAATTTACTGCTTCCAGTCTATCACGGACTAACCGATTGTTCAGCTTTACCACCACCCTGTTAGAGTCACTCACACCATCATCATTGCCGTACGGAAGCCGAAGTCCTATAAGATAGTGATCGGAGATGCTGCAGGTCAGTAGGTACGCCGCGACGACCGACTCGGTGTCCGAGTCAGCGCGCGCGCGCAGCCACAGGTGATCGATGCATGACGTCACGAGTCGCCCGTCCACTATTTGTTCCCGTGTATTATCCGTAATCATACACTCCATACCGCACTCCGACATTGTTGTTGTGTAGTTGATTATCGCAGGGCTTAGCTGGTCATTAAGGTTTAAATTGGTATCGCCAATAACTATTACGTCACTCGTAGCCGGTATAGACTTTATAATGTTGTGCAACTGAACAATAAAATGGGTTTTGTTGTGACTTGGCGGTCGATAAACGGCGATTATTTGCACTTGTTTACGTGTACTCAGTTTTAGCTGCGCGTGTATAATTTCTGCACAGTCACTCTTTATTAGATTGGTGTCAAGGTTTAGGTCGCTCCTCGCGTAGATTAATATACCTCCCCCTCGTCGCGTTTCTCTGGTGGTCCAATGCATTTCGTAGCCATCTATGGAGTAAATAGGTATTTCGTCCTCTTTAATATTAATTTCACTTAGTATAATTAGCCCTAAGTTGTCTCTGCAGTTGTTTATTAAGGCAAGAAACTGATTAAAGTTTTTTCTAAGGGACCGAATATTTAGATAGACTATATGTAACAAGCCGTCTCGCTTTTTCACGTCGTCGCTCCATCTCACTAATTCCGTGTATTTAGTGTACTCCAAATCTGAAGTTATGCTTAATAAGGGATCCAATTTGATTTATTGTTCGTCCAGTTGCTTAGTACAAGTGTGCTGACTAATATAAAAACAAGCCGTAAGTTATATAGTAGGAATTACTCGAGTTGCTGTTTTAGATTGTATATGTCGCTCTCTGTACGAATGTTGTGGATTTTCTTGTCAGCCTCGTCTTTTCGTGCTAGGATTCTACCATCTACGACCCACACATTAAGCCGGCTTCAGCTCGGTCCTAGCCCTCCACAGAAGCTGGCTGGTCGCTCTCGTGAGGTCCTCATTGATATAGACCCTGGCGCTGTTGTTATTCCCATAGATGTCGGCGTTCGTGATCGCTAGCCGGCGCTGGCGTAACCAAAGGTCGCGCGCCGCGCGGCTCGCAAGCGTCACGACTACCCGCTGTTTGTTTTTCTCACTCGTGTGGCCTACCCTTCGCACTTCCCTAATACTTTCTGTAGCTAAATTCAGTTTTTGAGCTAACTTGACGACTATCTCGTTGGTGTCTTCTCCTTCCTTCTTTTCTAATCCACTTATCACAACATTATTTTCTTTGTTTTTGGCTTCTAGCGCTGACACCCTCTCCTCCAGGGCCTTGTTGCATTTTTCATAATAAGCGTTTTTTTGCTCCAGGGCTAAGAGTTTCTTATCTGCTTTCTCCTTAAATACAATCAGCTCTTGATATTTTTCGGCATATATCTCCACTGTTTCGATTAGGCCATTCAGAGATTTTTGCATCCCGTGGAGTATGTCCAGCTTTTTGTTAATATCTTCGAGCACCGTATTCGAAGAGGTCGAGGGTGACTCGTTCTTCGACCCATTATTCGGGCTAAACGTACGCGGCAGGCACTCTTCACATAGTTCATTTTCCATGGAAGCTCGAGCGCATTTTTTATGAAATACGCCTTCACATCCACCTTTACACTTCATCAATTTTTCGTCTTTATTTGTTGACACATACATCTTACACTTCTTGCACTGTGTCATGGTTAATTCACTTTATAAATATGCACACAAGTTATCGCACGATCTCACGCAGTGACACGTCCAATCGCTGAGGGCGCGCGCGACGACTGTGTTCTGAGATCCACGGGGCGTAAGAAAGGAGACGGCAAAGGGACGAGTAACGGAATTACGGTCGAGGAAATAGTGGTGGTGGTTTATTAGGTATTGACGGGATACATCGTCCTGTTCTGGGTTTGTTACCATATACACCTCTAACAATATACATATACGACCGCTTTAGCTTAGTTGGTAGTGACCCTGCCTACGAAGCTAAAAGTCCCGGGTTTAATCCCGGCCGGGGCATTTATTTGTGTGATGAGCACAAATATTTGTTCTTGGGTCTTGGATGTTTTCTATGTATTTAAGTATATATTTATCTATATAAGTATGTATATCGTCGCTTAGTACCCATAGTACAAGCTTTGCTTAGTTTGGGACTAGGTTGATTTGTGTAAGATTGTCCACAAATATTTATTTATCATTTATTTATATTATTAAAATTTTGGCGCTTAGAGATCATTTTCATGTGTACTAGGACTTTATATATAGTTAATACTAATCGTAATTGGCCGCACAGAGAGCATCTATGTCTCTAGGATATTAATTAAAGTGTAATGTATGTTTTATTTAGTGACATTTATCTTAAATAATCTATAGTTTTGAAATGTAACGTTAAGACATTAAAAAGTCGAGGCCTATTTGCAGAATAAATGTTTGATTTTGAGGGAACGATCCCTGCCGCCCGTTACCTTCTCTCTGTCTCAGTTACCCTTTGACGTCTCCTTGCCGCCAAAGCTCTCAGTTAAACAATACTTTCTCTCTGTCTCAGTTACCCTTTGACGTCTCCTTGCCGCCAAGGGTCTCAGTTAAACAATACCTTCTCTCTGTCTCAGTTACCCTTTGATGTCTCCTTGCCACCAAGGCTCTCAGTTAAACTATACATTCTCTCTGTCTCAGTTACCCTTTGACGTCTCCTTGCCCCCCAGGGTCCTCAGTTAAACAATACCTTCTCTGTCTCTCTTACCCTTTGACGTCTCCTTGCCCCCCAGAACCCGTCTCAGTTAACCGATAGACGTGTAGTTCGGTCCGCGTGACGTTGCCGCAAATGACGGTCGCTCGATGCATCAGGAGAATCCAAAGTCAGCGTGAAGACATGATAATCGCGTTCCTTTACTTCAACCAGCCACGGAGGAGACATCGGGGCAAGTATCATGTTGTTTTTGGAACGTTATCATCATCATCATCATATCAGCCGAAAGACGTCTACTGCCGGCCATAGAGGTCTCCCCCAAAGAGTGCCACAATGACCGGTCCTGCGCCACCCGCATCCAGCGGACACCCGCGACCCTTACCAGATCATCAGACCAACTTTTGGGGGGTGTACCCACGCTTCCGGTCGACTTTTTACGATTGAATATAGACTTGGTTTATAACTTATTTAACTGGTTTTGAATCCAAATAATAAAATGTTGATAATTCCAATAACCTGATTATATAATTATATTAGGTACGGCGCTTTTATTAACGGACCGCTTTAGCTTAGTTGGTAGTGACCCTGCCTACGAAGCTAGAGGTCCCGGGTTCGAATCCCGGCCAGGGCATTTGTTTGTGTGATGAACACGAATATTTGTTAAATTCTTGGTTCTTGGATGTTTTCTATGTATTTAAGTATTTATTTATCTATAAGTATGTATATCGTCGCTTAGTACCCATAGTACAAGCTTTGCTTAGTTTGGGACTAGGTTGATTTGTGTTAGAGTGTCCACAAATATTTACCCCCTTATTCATAAACGTCCAATAAACCTATATTAGTTAACAAGCCGCTAAAGTTCGTTTGTCCTTATCTGTCACTTTGACATTTACCTTTGATAGAAAGGGACAAACAACATATTAGTTAGCAGAGGTTTGTTAAGTTTTATGAATAAGGGGGTTAGTTATTAATTTTTAGATATCGTACCAAAAATACACCAAAATCTATGGTATAATACCTACTTTTATCTCACGAGCGCAGGTTGGCCATTGTTGTAGTTGTGACACATACGAACACATAGACAACGTGAACTCATAGCTCCTACGCTGACGCACACAAAGACAATGTGCATGTATAGCTCAACACACAACCATGGCTCCCGCGCGCGTGAGATAAAAGTACTCTACTCTCTCTAAAATTGCTTTTTGATCTGAGGGGCTACCGCGAACCACAAACGAAGTATCTCCCTCTCTGTTGCTCCAATATGCAAGTGCGACAGAGAGGCAGTTATTTCGTTTTTGGTTCGCGGTAGGCCCTCTGTGTCATTTTCGTATTGAAGATTTACACAGTAAACGAATTTATTGGAATTCTCATTTTCTTCATTAACCTTGCCTGTGTGGCATGTTCAGTCAGCGTGACACCCGTGTCGTCAGCCTGATGACGGCGACGACATGAAACAGTTTCGTAATTTATCGCACTGACTTTCACGTCAATTATTCATACTTAATGAAAGTCTTGCTTTAGAGCGCTCGTGGCCCAGCGGCGCCTGCGCACCGCTTGCGGTATCTAAGCTTAAGCGACGTGGGCAGCGGTCAGGACTTGGATGGGTGACCGCTTTGAGTGGTTACTAACTGAGCGCTCCCGTGCTTTGGAAGGCACGTTAAGCCGTTAATCCCGGTTGCTGTCTATGGCAGCAGTCGTTAAGCCAAGTTGGAGGCCTTCGAGCGGCTTGAGAACTTCTAACAGTCAAGTTGCCCACTCACTTGACAAAGCATAATCCCAATAAGGTCTACTTTAAGTTGGAAGGTCAGGTGGCAGTCGCTTTCGTAAAAACTAGTGCCTACGCCAAATCTTGGGATTAGGTAGCGGACCCCAGGCATCCTTCAGGATGCAACTGTACTGGGTGGGATAACGCTATAGGAGGATGATGAATGAAAGTCTTGCTTGTTTCATAACGACGGTGGCAAACAAGCGGACGGACCACCTGATGGTAAGCGGACACCGCAGCCTATAGATGTTCGCAACTCCAAAGGAGTTGCTTGCGCGTTGCCGTCCATTTATAAAATTGAGGACTCATTGTTTTAAAAGCAGAAGGGTCAAATGCACAATGCACAAGTTTCCTCGCTCTCAACAAAGTGCAACCTCGGGAGCTCTGGCAACCTTGCTCACCTCCAGGAACACAACACTACATACTTGTACAGAAAATAATGTTATTATGGCTGTGGTCTTCTGCAAGGCGGAGGCACTTCCCCAGTTTGGGTTGCTTCAAATTCGAGCTAGATGACTTTTTGCTGTGCCTCACTTAAACACTTAGTAGGTACCTATAATTTTAGGGCACTAAATAGATTTAATATGAAAATAAAAGTAGTTTGACTTCCCGTTAAGTCCAGGCGCTCATAACTTATCTGAGTTAACGTTAGTTATTCTAATTTAATGTTTTATTAAGGTTAGTGCCGTTGTTTTTATGCTCTAATTGTTATTAGTCCTAGATACAAACATTTGATGTCGCTAGGTAAGTTACGCGGCCTGCGTCAGTTTGCGGCCTATTTCACATTTTTACATGCCCTAAGCTAAGCTCTATGGAAACGGTGAGTCGAGAAAATAGCCCTTCAGATCATCAACTCATACAGGTGGCCGCCAACCGGCGCATCAAATTAGTCCACTAAACCAATTAGCCAAATAAACCCACCTATATATCGAGCCTACATTCCGAACACTGTAAAATGTAATATTTTATAGATAAACAATACGCTATTTGACAAATTTTTTTTATAATGCCAATCGAACCAGTTTTTAGAGACGATCAAATGTCTATATGGGACCAACAACTATTAGAGCACAATAAAGGGCTAATATTAGGGATAAACCTAGCTCGACGCTAGCGGCCTTCAAAAAGGCTCCTACAAATTGGCCCTGGCAAATGACGTCACTTGCATAGCTTCGACCAACCGTTGTATGGGAAAATTAGTATTTTGTTGTTTTAGTCGTAAAATAATGCGTTTAGGTACATAGTTGCCGTACAATTTGTTTTTTATTTTTACATAGGCATTTCAATGATACCTTTTATTTGAATTTTGGACGGTAAAAAAATTACATAATTTTCTGAGTTTTTGATGATTCATATCTTTTTATGATTTTGGTAAAATTTTATAATTCACGATGTATTCTGATATTTTGATGGCTAACTATCCAATAACCCTGCCTTGCAGTCGGGTAAAAAGTGACACTGTGTTATACATTTTTACATGTGTCAAATACCGTATTGAATTGAATATACAGCTAGAGTACTTTTATCTCGAGCGCGGATGAGCTATGGTTGTGTGTTGAGCTATACATGCACATTGTCTATGTGTGCGTTAGCATTGGTGCTATGATTTCACGTTGTCTATGTGTTCGTGTGTGTCACAAGTGTCAGACAGAACTACAAAAAACGCCAATCCGCGCTCGTGAAATAAAAATAGAGGTTTTTTATCTCACGAGCGCGGGTGAGTTATGGTTGTGTTGAGCTATACATGCGCATTGGCTATGTGTGCGTCAGCGTAGGAGCTATGAGTTCACGTTGTCTATGTGTGCGTATGTGTCACTACTACAACAATGGCCAACCCGCGCTCGAGAGAGAAAAGTACTATTTACGTAGTACGTAGGTAAGTCGTAAAGTACCACTTTTTGAGTGAGCTATTAAAATTGCCACCATGCAAATTTTTACACACCCATTTGGTATTCTGTTTAATGTCTGGCCGGTTGTACACCCACGTAATATCATCTCTTTATGGGGGCATGACATCATTAAAATATAAAACATTCGGTCATGTAAAATATTATTGTAAAATAAACTTTACTTCTTTAGACAGAGGGCTCATGCTTCAATGCGAGTAGTGACAACAATAATAGCGTGTAACGATATAGTAAAGCTTTTTAAAGCTTTTGAATAGCGAAGATACTCGGTAAAGATCTCGCTTCAACTTACGTTTGATAAAAGAACTTTAAATACACTGTCAAAAATCTTGACGTCACTTTTTGCACTTCACTAATACTAACACAGCGTTTGAAGTTTTAAGGCGGGTTGCACCGAATTACGATTACAGACCGGTCAATGTTAAATATGGCTTTATCAGCCGTCATCCGATAGAAATCTGTCAAACTTTCCATACAATCAATATACCGTTAAATATTAGGAAAAGTGCCAGCAAAAATATCTTTAAATCTGAATTAAAAAAGCTTATGTTAAAACAATTGAAAATACAACAAACTTAATTAGTTAATATTGTTAGAAAAGTTTATGTTATAACATTTATAAATTAATCAAATAGCTAACCTAAAACAGCACGTTTTCATACCGCTTTCATACATTTTGAGACAAAACGCAAACGCGTTCGAATTAGTTAATGTTTCGAAAAAACTTATACTAGAGCTATAGAGCTCTACGGGCCGGCACGTTTTGTAGTACAAAAAATCGACGGACGCGCGACTTTAGACATTAGAACATGTCTCACGAAAGTTTAAAACCTACACCACAGGTAAAATTTTACACTACATCGAACTAGTCCAAAGCTATAACGCTTATATCGATGGTATGTTATTACAGTAAGTTTAAATAAATAAATAAATTCGGTGAGAGGTATTGTTATTTCAGTTCAAGGCTTTAAAACTTAAAACTCTTGAAAGGCCTTTTAAGAGTTTTAAGTGGTGTTGTCGATCCGTGAGTGGGCTAAGTAAATATCTTATATCTTTAAACGAGCAATTCTTGTATATTTATTTATTTATATATTTATTTCGGGGATCTCGGAAACGGCTCTAACGATTTTGATGAAATTTGGTATGTGGGGGTTTTCGGGGACGAGCAATCGATCTAGCTAGGTCTCATGTCCGGGAAAACGCCGAGCAAAGCTCGGTCGCCCAGATATTTATTATATTTAAACGAGCAATTCCTGTATATATGTATATTTATTTATTTATTTCGGGGATCTCGGACACGGCTCTAACGATTTTGATGAAATTTGGTATGTCGGGGTTTTCGGAGACGAGCAATCGATGTAGCTAGGTCTCATGCCCGGTAAAACGCCGAGCAAAGCTCGGCCGCCCAGATATTTAATTATATCAACGCACACGACTAGTTCAAATAGCTATTAGATGAGTTATTATTCAAAATTATTTAGTAATAGTCGACCGGTTTCTAGATAGTGAACTTATAGTGACGCTGATTAAGAAATTGATGGCCCTGTGTTGGAATCCCGATCGGCAATTATTTGTGTAATGAGTAATGAGCATTAATATTTGGATGATTTCTATGTATTTGTATATAATCTATTAAATATATCATCATCTAGTAGAGTGCTTTTATCTCACGAGCGCGGGTTGGCCATGGTTGTAACTGTGACACATACGAACACATAGACAATGCATAGCTCAACACACAACCATGCCTCACCCGCCCTCGTGAGATAAAAATACTATATATAGGTATATGACATATAATATACTCTTTACGGCTTCGTGAATGAGCTGCTTAAAATCTTAGAGTAACCTTACTCACGTACAGTAGCTCTAGTATAAGTTTTTTCGAAACATTAACTAATTCGAACGCGTTTGCGTTTTGTCTTAAAATGTATGAAAGTGATATGAAAACGTGAACAGCGCCTCTGGTGGTCACTAGTGGAAACTAAAACAGCGAGTATAACATTTGTTACTAACCGATGAACGCGCGAATTTCAAACTCGGTGAGAGCGTTTTCATACATTTTGAGACAAAACGCAAACGCGTTCGAATTAGTTAATGTTTCGAAAAAACTTATACTAGAGCTACAGTACATATCACGTCACTACCAGCAACACACAACATATCTACAGCAAGTGGTAGGTACCTAGTGAGTAGAGTACTTGCCCGTTGTATAACACATTCCTATACATTCCTTGTTACAGTATCTACATAACAAATAATTAGTGGTCTATGGACGTAGCAGAGGTGCTATTCTCAACGCCGAGACAAAATGTGCACGACAATTCAGATGGGAATCGCGCTAAATTACGATTACTGATCGATCAGCGTTAAATATGGCGCCGGGTCGGCAGCTGTCATCCCATAGAAACTTGTCAAAGTTTCCATACCATCCACCTATAACAAGGGCCTGACACGCTTTGATAGAGAAAGATAGCCTTATTGCGATCCCTGTAAGAGGAAATAGAAAAGAGTGTTGTTTTGTATCTAACATTTTTTTAAGGTCGGATTATAGGTAAACAGTACACTTCGTCGCTCGGTAGCGCTACTACAACTACATGACTGTATATAGTCACACCTGTGACACGCGAAGGAACGTAAGCGCTGTGGGTAAGTATGTGTGCGTGCGCTGTCGGTACACGCGTCAATTGTTTGCGCGGGTGCGTTGCGCGTGGCGCGTTCGAATCGCGAGGCGCGACGGCACCCGATCGGCACCAGGCGGGTCTCTCAGGGACGAGGTGACTGACCTCGGTGCGGGGGGTTCCTGGCCATTCTGTATGTAATACTATTATACTATTCTGTGATATAGTACTATGACCTAAAATTATATTATGTAACACCGCTTATTACAGACGGTTTGGTCGGGGGATTAGAACCTCTGTTTTTTGTATTATCAATATCAATACAGCATTTTAATAAAGGATGGCATTTTTTGCCATTGCTAACTAACGACTGATATAAAAGTGCAGTATAGGATGCCTAAGTTTGTCTAACAAAATAATTGAAAGGAAAATTTAAAACACTAATTGAATTTTAGCTTTTGTGAGTCAAGCTATAACTATATTTTACTAATGGTTAAAACTCACATATTAATTGTCACTCCGGGCGACATGTTACGAACACCTCGGGAGTTCTTCCTCAGGATGAGTGCATTAGCGACACGCGCGGATCGCACACAGAGACAGAGGGAGAGTTTGAAACACGTCCCCGAAATGGCAATTAACACGCGGGTTTTAACCGCTTAGTAAAACATAGTGAAACACTACACCCGCTTCCTGTTCTGTCTATGGACAGACGTCACTAGGAGCCCACCCGACATAAGCACAGAATAGACTGTTTAAAACCACTGTTCCTGCCAAGGTGACCTTGGTAGACAACGGGGGCTTAAAACAGTGTAGCCAGTGGTTTCTAACCAAATTTGATATGTCCTTGGTAGAAAGGCGTGCCTTTTGGCTACACTGTTTTAAGCCCTCGTTGTCTACCAAGGTCACCTTGGCAGGAACAGTGGTTTTAAACAGTCTATTCCGTGCTATAACGATCAATTTAACGATCAAGTTATCTCCCCGCAAAGTCGCAGACAAATGTCTCCCGCTCCCGAATAGCCCCTCGCCTTGCACTTGACACGTCCGTCGACACGCATAATAATAGCCTCAACTGATTCATAAACTCCACTAGTAAGCCTCGCGTTGCGGGATCGGACGAACGCTCGTCATAAATGTTATGACCAACTCAAGTTTTAGTTGCCCTTGCGTCGAACACTACGCGTAATCGTTTGTTTGGCGGGTGGGGTAGATAATACTATGGTGAGTTTAGGGCGGCGAATCGTTCGGCGTACAATGTGGTTATGAGTTACGAGGATTGTGTGATGTGTTGTTATGTCGCGGAGGGGTCGGCCAGGTAATATATAAATACATTATATCCATTCATAGCATACTCATAGGTTACCACCGGTTAGCAACTAATTTAGTGCGCCGTTTTGCGACTATTTAAGTTGGTGAATGAGGAATGTCAATAGGTCTGCAAAATCACTTGAAAGTTTGTTACGGTAAAGCTTTGATTCATACAAATACATTAACTAGTTTTGATTTTACAGGCATTTAACGTGAGTCCCGCTAACCGATTGTGACGTCATTTTGCAACGCTAGTCTAGTACGGAAGCGCGCGAACGGAGTGAGCGCGTGTATGGCGAGTGTTGCACTATGACGTCAAGAGGGCGGGTCGTCGCGCGTCACTTTATAATTCAATATCTTGGAAACTAATTGACGTATCGAAATAATTCTTTCACATGTATTTTTTATTTTCAACAGAGAATACAGAAAAATGGAATTCTTAATTAGTGAACATTTTCCATTGACAAGATGTATTAGCGTTGTTTAAAGGCCGATTTAGGTACATTACTAAGAACTTGCATGGAAGTTTCTTTACATTGCGGGGCAGTGGGCTACCGCGGTAAAATGAATACGATCAAACCCTGCAATGTAATGGAAACTCAGTTAAAATTGCACGCAAGTTCTTGCTGAAAAAACCCACCCCACCCCCACCCCAACCAATCCCACCCGTGGCGTTGATTTTTTCAATTTTGCACTTTAATTAAGGCATTTGCATTTTAATTGAAAGTTCTTGCTAGTCTAAACTGCGCTTAAGGCGCAGGGTAGGGCAAGGCCTTCTCCATACAAACTTTGTGCACGTTTTATTCGTCGGTTTTGGCCCTCCCGAATGTTCTTTTATTTTTTGCTTGTAAATATAGGATAAACGAAGAACCTCAAGAAAAAAAAACAAAATTTTCAAAAAAAAAATACATATAAATAAAGAAATTAAAAAAATAATCTCCATGTTCTGGCTAACAGAAAAATAAGGAGGCTTGCCCACCCTGCCTCTTATGTAGATTCACTGTTTTTAAGGTCTGTAAAAATGTTCTTATTTATCCGGTTGCATAACCGGTTCAATGAACCTATAGTGAACTCTGAACTCGCAACCCCTATAACTTGGCAACCTTTTTACCGATTGGGATCATGTTTTGAGAAATAAAAGCCTACCATGTGTGTTCAAAATACTACTTTATCGTAATGTACGAAGATGCATTTTACACTGTGCTGGTCCTGTACTGTAGCGGTCAACGGTAAGTTGAACCTCTTATTAGAACTTAACAAGCGTCTATTAGTAAAAATGGGGTTTGGTCTTACAAACACAGATGCTCTCAATTTTAACACACGACTATATTCATCAATTTAAATTGTCAATATGTCAATGCTGTCTCGGTTGCTATTGAAGCGAAATTTTGATTGAAATACCCATCGATTTGAATTTCCGTACTGTATATGTGCTGTAAGTTAATTATTTCCTACCAGATTACTTCATTAAATTGTAACTACATTGTAACTATTGTAAGACGAGTTAGGTAATGCGATAAGGCTAGACTTGAGTCTCGCTCGGGTACGTTTAAGCAAAAATATAATATATGCTTTTATGTCACACCTGGCCATAAAGCGGCGATTACCGCACGCTCCGCGCGCGGGAAATCCCACTTCCTGGCCAGGGGGTGACATAAAATTTTGTACTTAACACGGGCGGTAATAAAGAAAGCCTCAGATCGCATATTTATCGCCCTTGCCTTCGACTCGGGCGTCAAATACCTGCGATCTGAGACATTCTTTGTTTTACCGCCCTTGTTAAGTAATGTACTATTAAAGGCATGCTACGCTATGCTTTACAAGTTTACATGGTACAAACTTGCATGCGAATTTCATTAAGGCGGGGTAGTGAATAGTAAAATATATGATTTTGTAAACGGTTTTATTTTGAAATGCCACATATTAAAAATGTAAAAAAATACGATGTTATATTTGAGACCTTTATCCAGTGTTGTCGGATGTCCGTTTACAAACATACCTCTATTTTCCATCTTTTAATTCATTTTAATTCAATCTTAGGTAACATGATGAGTAGAATAAAACAACAAAATAAACGTCTTTGATGGTATGAGCGATGTCAGCATTAATATTGTTAATATAGTAATTCTAATTAGCCATGTATTTTTCTCACCCAAAAATGTACTAAATATAAAATAAAATAAATAAATATTTGTGGATCATAAGTTTGCTCAGATATTTTTGAACCGTTGGGAATGTTCATATATTTATGAACTGGCGTGTACAGTTCGCGACCATTGTGGCGAGTGGCAAGCTGTCGATAACCGTGACCGGACTGAAATAGCCCGTAAACAAACCGAGCTCGCCGTTATTTCCGGATCCCGCGCATGAGTGTAAAGCTTAAGCCACACAGAGAGCGGGCGGGCGGTAGCGGGACGTGAGCGGGACGGGAGCGGGCGGTAGCGGGCAGGAGCGGCGCGGGAGCTGGTGGTAGCGGCGCGGGAGGTAGCGCCGCTACCGCCCACTCCCGTCCCGCTCACGTCCCGCTACCGCCCGCTCCCGCGCCGCTACCGCCCGCTCCCGCCCCGCTACCGCCCGTTCCCGCGCCGCTGCCGCCCGCCCGCTCTCTGTGTGGCTTAAGCTTTAAGGCGAGTCGTAGATTAAGAGAATACCATAGGCGGTTGTCATTGCCACACTGATACGGTTTACGGACGGTTTGAGCAGTGCCGAGCGGGATATCGCTATGCAAGTCTGTAGCGGTGCCCTCGCACACAACAGCCCGCGTGGTCGTGTCGGAGGTTTCGCCTGGATTTTCCCCTGTCCACTCTCCAATAGCGCACGCCTATCGCTTTATTGGGCTCGGCCTGTACAACCAGTCAGGTTTAAAAAAAAAAATAGAAAAAAGGCGAAAAAGTTTCATTTCAAACATTCCAAATCGAGAAATTGAAAGCTTAAATAATAATAATATTTGTGGACAATCTTACACAAATCAGCCTAGTCCCAAACTAAGCAAAGCTTGTACTATGGGTACTAAGCGACGATATACATACTTATATAGATAAATAAATACTTAAATACATAGAAGACATCCAAGACCCAAGAACAAATATTCGTGCTCATCACACAAATAAATGCCCCGGCCGGGATTCGAACCCGGGACCTCCAGCTTCGTAGGCAGGGTCACTACCAACTAAGCTAAAGCGGTCGTCGTATATAGGTAAATGTTTTCGCCGCTTAAATACCACACAATAAAATCACAAAATGTCTCTGTTACTATCTAAAACATAAATATAAAAACATTCTATCTTTTAAATAGTTAATTGGATTAAAATTATCGTTTCAAACATCATACCAAAATCCAAATCAACAAATTTCAAGATAAAGCTGGTTATCTCACGACCAAGGGTTAACCGTAACGCAGCTAGCTCGAGATATAGAGATTTTCCCGCGATCGCGTTTCCATATAAAAAACATAGCTTAACTGAACCCTTTTCCACCAGAGCTATGCTATGTGAATAAAGGAATGTGATTAAGGGGAGGTATCCCCAACGCAACTGTCCCGCTCTAACACGCGTGAGTTTACAATTAACCATCCCGCTCTCTACGCAAGCTCTGCGCGCAGTTTTGTGAATATTTAGCTATAGTCATTAATCCAATCATTTTATCAAAGCAAGCCCTGCTAATTTGTCTATAACTATTTACGATCTTTAATTGAGTACAAAAATTAAATGTTAAATATCAGTAATATAGCCGTAGTATTGAAAATACATTCCAAAAAGGGGTAACTTCGCGATTTTTTTCTATTGAATGAAATTCATCAGATCATGTAACTGACTGCGATTTTGACTAGACAAGATCCTCATGTAACACATATATTTTTTTTAGATTTTAAGACACTATATTCTATGTCTCAGATGGTTTTTAAAAACTCAAAAGTGGTAATACACGGCCTTAATGGATTTCAAACGCATCCATAGCAACGTAGCATAACAAAGCTCTAGTGGAAAACCAGGCTAACTCGGTGTTTGCCAACAACGGATTATAACCGTCAAGGAAGTTTATTCGCCAACTAGACCTTCCTTCTTGTTACCATATCAATCAATCAGAAAGTATCAATGAAATAGACTGAGGCCGGATTCGTCCACAAGAATAACCCTACTTCCTACTAATCCTACTAATTCCTAGAGAAGAGAAGAATTCGTCGACCGACTTTTCATAAACATGTTATTAGATTATGAACCTTATTGCATGAACAGTAAAATAGCTTCTTAAACAAATTAAGTCGATACAACTCGGCCAACTCAAATGATTTAAACATCTTTGTAGAATACCCGCATGTTAAGTTAAATAATACTTTTAATAAGGTTTTCGTAGGCTCAAAAATGTTACTAACAAATAGATATAGATGTTAAGTTTTAGATAAAGAGTGTTGTTTTCGCCAACAAACTGTGATGCAGTTTGGCGAAGTTAAAAGTACTGTGTATATGTGTAATCTTTTGTAAGAAATAAATTAAAAAAAAAAAAAGTACTTTTCTGTCCCCAATGGTTGTGTGTTGAGCTATACATGCACATTGTCTATGTGTGCGTCAGCGTAGGAGCTATGAGTTCACGTTGTCTATGTGTTCGTATGTGTCACAACTACAAGCATGGCTAAACCGCGCTCGTGTCATAAAAGTGCTATAGTCAAATTACCAGTAGTTCCCTCAATCTCAAAATTACTTTTGATTTTCAATGCAACTCCATCGTCAAGATATTTTTAATTTCTATAACCGTTTAGATATTTCTGCGTCGCCATGCAACTTTTAGAGCGTCGAGTTTTTGTCCGAGACTACCATTCACTCGTGCCTGTGTAACCATTACACGTGGACCCCCGATTACTAGTATTTGATACTAGGCCGGGGGTCAAGGTACGCGGATCAGTTGGGTCGTGAATAGCATAGCTGCATTCCTCGCGTGCCTTATCACGGATCAATTGACGTCGGGACCGGTTCCATATCCTTCGCCAAGATTGTACACAGTTAATATATTAATTGCCGTACAGTACAGTACAATTATATTGGGTGAGGACATAATTTTGATCCATGTTTTTTGAAGTGAAAACTTCTTTAGCGACGCCGAGCACTTTTTGTGATGTTAAACTCGCGTCAGGGTCACGTGACCGTCAGATCGTAAGACCAGCTAAGTTGACCCTCCTAATATCGTAAGATTGACACTTGGCCTGTAGAAGATGGATATTGGTAACAGCGCCATCTATGAACAAACAAGCGAAGTTTCTCACAGTGCAGGTTTACCGTGTTAAGTTACAACCGGCAGCAGCGTTCTGTATAGTTAATGCCTTGTATTGTGTATTGCGTCGGTGGCGCTGTTATCAAAAATGTATTAAGTGAAAACTTCTTTATCATTTTCCAATTAAAGTGAAAAATTGAAAATTTCGGTGGGTGGGTGGGTTGTTTATCATGTCATTGAGTTTTCACTTCTGCCGGCACTCCCGGAGTGCAACCAGTTGTTTTTTTTTAATTTATTTATCCATAATAACGTACTTAAAAACTCGACCAAAAGATAATGGCGGGATGTTTTGGACGCATTCTTCTGGGATTGGCGGGAGCAGGCAAGAATTAGCGCTGAGTGGAGTAAATGAGTAGAGGCCTTTGCCCGGCAGTGGGACATTTAAAAAAAAGGTGGAAGGTCAGAAGGCAGTTGTTTTCGTTAAACTAGTGCCTACGCCAAATCAGATAAGCTTTCAAAGTGGACCTCAAGATCCTTTATTATAGGTACCTGAAAAATACTAGGAGAGAGCAGAGGGCAATCATGATGTGATGTACTTTAGCAATTTGTGTAAATAAGGGTATGGAAATCCATTAAACTTCTCTTTCCGTCTTATTACGTAAAGCAAAAATATGCACAGTTTTCGGAACTCTAAAAGTAATTCAAATTAAATTGCGACACCGCTGCACCGTTTAGCGGCCGCAGTCATTGTACTGGTCCTAATACTTATACTGTGTTCTTTAAGGCCAGCCTTTATCTACGTCTTTTATGAAGTGTTCCGTCTCAGTCGTACTTTGTTTACAAAGAGACAATGCAGGTATTTGGTTGCAGACCTGTTAGAGTCAAGTTCGGAAATATTTGCACGGGCAAGTGATCAAAAATGTGTGAACACTACTTTACTAAAGACATTTCCCTGACGAAGTGATCAATATATGTGAACATGATTTTATTAAGGACATTTTCAAGTTAAGTGCTCTCTATAAAATATCGTGTACCTGGAATAGTGGCCCAGAGCTGCTATTCGACTTACGAAATATGATATTCCCACCTTTCTCATTTTGAAAGACAGATTTGAATGTGCAGAGTTGAAACAAAGTCTAATCGAAATGTGTCAGAGAGGCATTCATTTTAAGACAGTTTTACTCCAACATAGTGATATAATGCAGTATAGTTCGTTATGAATAAAATAATATTAGCTTTTTTTAATTTGAAAGGTCGACTATAAAAGATGTAGATTGTTATAAAAGCAAACTTAATTTCGAACATTTTTGTTCAGATTATCGGCCAAACCAAAATCAAACTTAACTAGCTAATAATAAACTTCAAAATAGATTAAACGACTCGATCGCTAGCAGCTTGAAAACGTTTATTTCTTCAATTAATTACACTGCATTGCACAGATAAGATGTAAACAGAGAGTCCGTTTCATAAAATGATGGTTCTTTGTTATTGCAGTTGCAATAATACTCGCTAGGATAGGATTAGACTTTTTTATTGTAGTCTGTGTTGCATCGATACATAAATGAGCGATTTCTCGATTAAAATTCTTGTAATCGTTACCCTTCATTGCGCATGCGTGATTTTGTGACGCAATTTCTTCGCTCCTAAAGTGTTTTTATTATACAGATGTAGTGCGATTTTGACAGTTTTTATGCCATTAGGTTGAAATTCATCTGGCACGAGGAAAAATATTGAAGTACAACGCACGCTTGAGACTAAACGCAAACTCGTTCGCTTTCGCTTGTGTTTTGTTTCGAAAAAAAGCTTCCTGAAAAGTATACTCTCACTCTGTGGTATGGTAGGACATATTTTTCCAGCTGACAGTACGTACAATCAGCCAATCAAGAGATGCGCTGATGGCCGCAAGGTGACTCCAATTCTCTGTTCACGTGCCTTCAACTGCACTTTAGTGAGCAGCGAAACTGCGCCCCAGTTACAAGCAATTGTACAGAAACTAAATGTTGCAAAAGTCAGTGTTTTATGAATGGATTGGTCTATATTCAAGCTAGGGATGAAGACCTACCTGCGGGGTAATCACGTAACGATATGTGCTACCGTTGGTACGTATTTAACGTCAGTTTTAGTACGGGATTTGACATTTAAATCTATCGTACTAACGGTCGAAAACGTTACGTGATTACCGCGCTGTACTACTTACTTACTTTAACGGCGCAGCGACCCAAAGAGGACCTTGGCCTCCGAAACGAGAGCACGCCACCTTTCCCGATCCTGCGCAGTCTCCTGCCAGTCTTCGACCTGAAGCTGCTGCAGATCCGCCTCCACACTGTCTCCCCAGCGATACCTGGGTCGACCAACCGGGCGGCGCCCACTCAGTCGCCCCAAGTATGCTTTCTTGACGGCTCGATCCTCTCCCATTCTCAGTAGGTGGCCGAACCAGCGAAGTCTGTGTGCCTTTGTTTCGCCGATTTCGCTGGTTCGGCCACCAATTCTTCGATCCTCCAAGAGCCGTCGTCGTTCTTGACAGGTCCCAGGATCTTCCGAAGAACTTTTCTTTCTGTTACCAGGAGTTGATTTTCTTCTTTTACCTGCACCTTGTTTTTTCTATTACCAGTACCCATACGCAATTTGCCTGAATTGCCTGTATTGCCAGCCCAGCTTGTATGCTCTTCTCAAGCAGAGATGCCTGAGATGGCTGGGGCATGTGTGCCGGATGGAATCCTCTCGAATACCTCGTCGTATCTTGCGTGGCGCTATAGCGAACGCTAAAAGGAACATTGGGTTGGGAGACCAATGCTGCGCTTTAAAGACTGCGTTAAGCGTGATATGGCGGGCTTTCGAATTGATAATCAGGCGTGGGAATCACTTGCCGCTGATAGAGACGGATGGCGCAAACTTGTTGTGGACGGCAGAAAAACGTGCGATGAAGCCTGGTTTGACGAATTAGCTAGTAAAAAGTGGCGCAGAAAACAAATCGGAACTAGAGCTTCTGACGTCAACTTTCCCTGTAATACCTGTGGAAGATCGTGCCGTTCCCGCATTGGTCTCTACAGTCACCAAAAACGATGTTCGCAACTACACAGCAATGCTTAAATCGTCTGCAATAGACGCAAAGGCATATGATGTACACTATACTATACTAGTTTTCTCTCACGGGCGCGGATTGGTCATTATTGTTAATAGTTGTAACACATACGAACACATAAGTTTTTCTCAGCAGTTTATTATGTACATTATTGATAATGTTCCGCTCTTGACTTTGAATCGATTTGGTCGTTTTTTCTCATTTATCGTTTAACTACTTTTTTCGTCCGCGTGACACTCGTTTATCGCGATAAAATTTAATTGCTATTTGTTTTATATCAGGCGCTTACCTAGTTATCGCTCTTCCATACAAATTTCACCACTTTATGGGACGATATCCAGGATAAAAAGTATCCTATGTCCTTCCCCGCAACTCAAACTATCCCCATGACAAATTTCGTCTAAATCCGTCCAGCGGTTTAAGCGTGAAGAGGTAACAGATAGACAGATACACTTTCGAATTTGTACTATTAGTATGGATATTCAAATAAACTGCAACAGTGACACTGACGTCCTGACAATTTATCATTAAATTTATTGAGAGTGTGAGAAATTAGTTCCAACGGAATTCCGCATCATGGCCCATGGTCATATTTTTCTGGTCGGGTATGTCTTTGCTTTAGTGTCACTTAAGCTGTTGTTAAATCGTGGTGTTTAAAACGGGTTTCGCTCGGGGCAACGAACGTTTAATTCTATCGATTTAATTAGATGATTTTAAATGTTGTTTTGGTACAAAGCTGGATGCATTTGCATGCAATCTAATGTAGCGTAATTGTATTCTAAGATTTGGCATAAGTAGGCACTAGTTTTTACGGAAGAGACTGCCAACTGACCTTCCAAACCGGGGGAAACTAGACCAACTATTGGGATGAGGCTTGGCAAGACAATATATTTACATACACTCGAGATCTGTCAAAAAGCTATGATGTTTTGACAGATGACGAGTGTAAAGTCGAGCGATCGACACTCAAAAATCGGCCCCCAGGGTCCCGTCTCACTGGGCTCGTGTCACTGGGTTATTCAAAAAAACTTATGTATACTGCCTTATTGACAATACCGCTCGGCTAACCCTTTTCACGTGGACACTGACACAAAGAGAGAGGGAGAGATTGGAAGCTTTTGAGATGTTGTTGGCGTAGAATGGAAGGCATAAATTGGACGGAAAAATTAACGAATGAACAAGTTGCAAAGAATAAATTAAAAAAAACAAATACTGTAATGGATCCAAATATCAAAAACGCCTCTTAAAAAATTCAAACATATAATTAAGATTTTTTGGTAGTGTACCTATTTTTGATATTTTTTTTTAATTTAAAAATACTTTTATTTTGACATATCATCCATCCAAATCGGTGTATGTGTACCCATTGAGCTTACAGAATGTTTTAAACTTTTTATATTTTAAGTAGGGTGAAACTTGAATTGCCTCGAAAAAAATCACTTATTTTGCTTCCTATATCGCTGTGCAAAGCGGCTTGCTTTCATCAAAAAGTGCAGTGTTTTGGCAAAAAATTTTATCAAAACCCATAAATATCACTATAATACACATATATACACACGTAGGTACTATCGACCCAACTGAATCGTGAATTCGTGACCCACCGTGGAACCTTGTCACAGAAAGTGTCATAATTATTTTCCTTGTCAGGCAGTACGATGTCACTATGACATTTTCTGTGACAAGGTTCCACGGTGGGGCACGATTCAGTTGGTTCGATAGTACATAAGCAATTTTAACTTCAGGTAATTTATCCGCAACTGTGTAAATCTGACTGCAATCTTTTCCCTTGACATTGTGTTTACTGATAACAAAACCAGCTGATAACAGTTATCTATGACTCACAAGGTCTGTTGATACATGTTTGCAAAGTCAACATTACCTACAAGTGGAAAAGGTTACTTTATCTCACTTTTACTTTTACGAACTACATAAACGTATAGTAGGTACCTACACCTATTACCAAATTTCCCGATGGGTAGAGCATAGCACAAGAAATTAAGTTTTCAGTGTCAGGGGACCGATTTTTGAGTTAATTTTGTATCAAGCAGTAACGCTGCTAAAGCCATAAGGCGTTGTATAAATGAAGGAAGGATTGACAAATTTCAAGCCGGGTAGCAATCGCACCTATAGCTCAGTTGGCTAGAGCGACTGGCCGCGAGTGCCGGGAAGTCGCAGGTTCGAATCCTGCTCGGTGCCTAAGTTTTTCAATTTTTCCTTTATTTCTAAATTTGTCGATTTTTGAGTGTCGAACGCTCGACTTTTCACTCGGCATCTGTCAAAACATCACAGTTTTTTGACAGATCTCGAGTGAAAAGTCGAGCGTTCGACACTCAAAAATCGGCCCCCTCTTTTCTAAATTGTAGCCTAGGTATTATGCTAATTTTTCATTAATGATCATCAGTGACATAGTCGTAGTGCCGTAGCTAAAATTATAAATAGGAACCGTTATAGTTTCGTCATTAGACATGGAGAAAAGCGTTACTTTTCGATCACCGTTACTGCTATTCCCGTTCCAAAAAAATCACAGTGAAAAATCACCGTGACTTTGTCACTTCGGTTATTTCGTGTCACGACATTTTGCGTTTCGATCGTTCCCGGCAGTTACTGACATTTTTGTAACAACTGATGTTACTCTGTGACTAGTGTGACTGCTACTTCTACGTTCCGTTCCGGACGTTACAAGACTGTCGCGAATTATTTGAACCTTGATACGATGTAATAAGGTCTAGGATGATATCGGCTGGTATGGAGACTGTTCCAGTGATATCGTAGCGCTAAGTAACAACGTTATTTTGTAACGTTGTTACTTCGTGATAAGTCACACTGTTACTTTTTAACGGCGGATCACCGTGATTTTTTCATCGTGAAGTTATTTATCACCCACCTCTATTCGTCATGTCCGTCTGTTTAGTCCGTCAACCCCCTACTCCTTTTGTCACAGGCATTGTACACAATAGCCGTGTTCCGAATCACGCCAACAACGCTCACAGCGTTTACAGTGCTGACGGCCGGTCCGAATCAGTAAGCGCGCTCAAGGCCGCGTGAGTGGTGTTTTGATTCGGACCGGGCATGTTGTGTTTACTGTCATGTTCATATATCAAACGTCAACTTGACGTTTGGTTTACGGTGCTGACGCCTCGGAGTGTGAGCACTGTAAACGCCAATATGGCGCCGTCCATGACGTCATCAATGACGTCACGACATCTCATGTAAACGCTATGAGCGTGATTCGGTCCGATCGTAAACGCGTTTATACGTTTTAAGCGTGATTCGGAACACGGCTAATAACTATAATGCGTCCAAATGCGTCTTACAATAAAATTTGAAATGCAGGTGTATTTAAGCGTGATAAAAATCTTAGTCCGTCGCCTAAAACATATTTGAACTCTATTCCCTCTTATCAAAATAACGTGAAGTGGATGGTCGTATAAAACGCCATCCAAAAACCATACTTGGATACATCATCATTATTTTCAGCCTGTAATCGTCCATTAATGAGCATAGGCCTTCCTTCTAGTACGCCACTCATCCCAGTCCCTTCTCCGTCCACTACTCCCAGGAGTAACCCGCAGTCTTGGACCAAGCACTACCAAAAAATCTAATTTTTTGCCCGTCTGGGGGCCGATTTTTGACTGTCGAACGCTCACTTTTCACTCGACATCTGTCAAAAGTCAAAACATCGTACCTAGTTCTTTAAAAAATTGAAAGATTGAAAGATATCTATTTAAACTTGCTATTTTCGTAACGACGCCATTTACTTAGACACGTATTATAAGAATAGAGAGCATACATAATACAAAAACAACTTATCTCAATACAAACAACCAAGAGTACGTAATTAAAACGCTTAAAGTACTCTTAAATAACTTAATAAAAAGTGCAAAAGTTGCACAAAGCTGGTTATGAAAGCTCTCACATTTTTAGTTCACGACTCTGCGGTGCACCGTTGCGTCATCTAATGAAATAATAAGAGAAAGCACCATTGTGAACTACGACGAACGCCATTTTAACTATATGAAAACGAACTTCATTGTTATTGCTCCATTTTATTATGCATAAACTATTGTATATACGTATTATGCTGTCTCTATTGTGTGTATTTTGTATGTGCGTAGCGAATTTTACTGCAAGCGAGTTGGATATATCATGTAATGAGACTAATGAACTATGTTTTATAATGGGTAACGGTATTAGCATTAGCGCCATCTACCGACAAGTAGCAGTACTAACGTTAGAATTGTTCGCAGGCGACAATGGCAGCAACCACGCATTATACCTCGAAACAATAGTGGAAGAGACCAGCGATGACCTCCGATCTGAAAGGTCATCTGCAGCCACCTGGCTTTCCGATTCGGATGCAGATTCAGTCATACACGTACAAGCCAATGCCGGTGAGTTATTGTTTTTCACGCCATCTAGCGGCGAATAGCCGCGGTATGTAGAAACGTATAATTGTCGGTTATGTCAGACTTCCGGGTGGTGGTACTAGATGGCGCTACGATTAACGTTTATTTGACAGATGCAATATTTTGACTGATTCAAAAATAACCATGCACAAGTTCTCCGAATGTCATGAAAATCGCGACATTAAAACTGTAACGCGGAGACAAAGTATGAGACTGTGCTTAAGCGATTTTAATTTGGCAACTGCCATGTGTTTCCCAATTTTGCATTAGTTGGATTGTTTCCAAAGTCTCATAGACGCACGCGTCATTGTCATTGCCGGATTCTGGCCGCGGCGACGTGTTCGGAGAACTGGTGTGATCTCCGATGCATCCAGTGGAGTGTTGGTGCTATTATAGTGTTGTACTGTGTTGGCTCTGTTTGCGCGTCAGCAGAGAAGAAGCGCGTAGGTACCTACAGTGACTTGGTTTCTTCGTGTAGTGTAAATGGTGTTTTGTTGTAGGGTCAGAGTGCGACAGCGAGTCTGAGCGTGAGTGGGCGTGCCCGGCGAAGCGGCGGCGGCGCGAGCGCGCCTCCTCGCCAGGCAGCACGGGCTCGCTGTCTCGCTCGTCCAGCCTCGCCCAGTTCGAGTCCTTGGAACGGTCCTGCGCAGCCCCCGCCTCACCGAGCCTATCGCCCGACTCGCTAGAATCCCCCGTAGCCTCTCCGCCCCCCACGCACCTCCCGCCCGCGCCCCGACCCCATCTTTCCGCCGAAAACCTGAGTGAGGACAGCGGATACAGCGAGCGGGCCCGACGCCCACCCCCGCGCCGGCAGCCCGAAATAGCGGCCGGCGCCGGTTCCGCGCCGAATCTCGCGTCCCCTTGCGCCGACCGGCGGCCGGCCCGCGCCGCGCGCGCCCTCTCCCTCCCCGCGGAGCTCGACGTGTGCGCCGAGCCGCGCCGGCACGCCGCGCACCGCGCACGCTTCCGACAATCCTTCGAGGTTACAGAAAGCCTCACCGTCAGCGTGGCCGACCTAACAGCCCTCGACTACCGCGGCGGCCCGCGCCGCCCGCGCCTCCCTCCCCCGCCACCGCCACGCCAGCAACCTCTCCCGCCCCCCGTTTATATCGCCCGCGAGCCGTCGCCGCCCGCCCGCGAGCCCAGCGCCGCCAGCGATGACACCACCGAATCCGAGGTCGCGTTCGCGCGCGAGATGGAAGCCACCGCGAGGAGACTCGACGAAGACGCGAAGCGCGCGCTCGAGGACACCGGCAACTACGACCGGGAGTTGTCGGTGCTGACGGCGAAGAGGCTGCGCGACTCGTGGGGCGCGTGGGACGACGTGCTGGACGAGCTGCGGAGGCGGATGGAGCCGTCGCCGCCGCGGACGCCGTCGCCGCGCTCGCCTGCCTTCTCGTCGACGCCGCTGCGCGCGGGCGACGCGCGCGTGCGCTCGACGCCGGAGTTGCGCGCAAGCGAAGCGCCGCGCGAGACACCGGAGGAGCTGCGCGCGTCGCTGCAGCTCGTAGCGCCGGCGCCTGCCGCGCCGCCCGCTCGGAGCATCTCCGCGGGCTCCAAAGGCGTAACATTCTCACCGGTGGTCGCCGAGGTAAGCTGGCGCGAGGCGAGCGCCAGCACGGAATCCACGCAGAGCTCGACGAGCGCGAGCGACGACGCGGCCGACGCGGAGGTGGTAGTGGTGGGGGACGGGCCGCCGCGCGCGCCGCACTCAGACCGCTGCGCTGCGATGGCGGACGCGGGCGCGCGCGCTCCGCGCAGCCGCATAGCGGGCTTTTTGTCCCGCTTCGCGAACTTCCGTTTCTCGGGGCGCAAGGAGAAGAAGATTCGCGCAGGCGCGAACGGGCGGGGTGCTTCGAGCCCGGTTAGGGCAGACGCGGGGCAGGGACCGCGCGCGGCGGCCGGGCCGCATTATGTGCGTATTCCGTTGAAGGAGGAGGTGTCTCGGCCGGCGGGACCCCCTGCGGGCGGCGTGGCGCACAAGCCTCCGCGGGCGCGCCCGTCGCCCGCCCCTGGCGTGCTGGAGACCGATGTGGACACGCAGAGGACGGTGCTGCACGCGCGCTCGCTCCTCGCGCTGGCCCCGCCCGACCAGCGGGCCCCGCGCCCACACAAATCCATGGAGTTTCTTCTCGACAAGGACAGCGCTCAAACCATTCAGGTAAGTCAATCTAACATCTCTAACCTATTACGCCGGTGTCGCAATGTTTACAAACAGCGGCATCGATCCGCTCCCCCTCCCCCCCCGTTTCGCGCAAATTTCCAATATCGCTGAGCGAAAGCGCACACACGCCGGTGTACGTGACCAAAACGAAACGCAAATCGGCCTATCGATACGACTTTTACCGTACTTTCTTGTCCCTATTTCGTAACTATTATCTTATTCAACTCTATAACTGCAACACTTGCCTATGTAGATATAGTACTTAAACGCAAGAATCTAGGGCAAAGCCCACAACCCGAGATAACAAAATTCCTAGGACCTACTTATTCACAGTATCTACATATTCATTCTTTGTACCTTCGAACCGCTTAATTCGTACTACAAAATATCTCTACCTAAAGGTAATGCTTTCAAAATACTACTTCCTTTAGGTACATTAAAAGTGTCACTATTACTTATTGTAAATTTAAAGATTATGGCGTTTTCAGTCATTTTCCCAGCAAACTTCATTGCGAACCCAGTACCCACATAATGTTTTTGACGTGTACAATCCATGCCCCTTTGGAGCCACAGAAACGTCCCCTTATCTTACGTAACCAGACATACCTACGGGTAGAGAAATAACTCTACTAATAATAAATACATTTCGGAAGGGTCCTTTACAAGGGTAAGGTTAGTAAACCGAGGGATAAAAGGGCCGCTACCCTTGTACGAAGGGACAGCCTGACACATGTTTCATTACGAAATGACCAATTGTTGTCTTTTTAATGAAGCCCTGTCAGTGGTCCTTTTTTCAGGGCTATTTTTTATTTATTTATTTCGTAACTTCACGTTTTCTCATCGCCACTGAACACAGGAATATAACAGTTTAATATTATAAATATTAAATGTATTATTTCCGATTCAAATTTGACTCCAAATCGACAAATTTTAGGTTAAAACAGTTTTTTTGTTCGATTGAAATATGTATATCTGAAACTTAGGTACATTTTCATCAGGCTATTCAAATTTTCAATAGTTTCGTCATAGTTTGAGTTGAAAACATTTTATAGTTGACGAAATATAAGCTTCACCGATTCCTCGAACTTGTATGGCGAATCGGTGCAGCTTATATTTCGTCAGCCATACTTATAATTTCTAAGGTCTAAGTTGACAAAAGCCTCAATAAAATTCTCATTACTCGTAACTTACGGGGATTAAATTCTACCATTATTCATACCCAGACGAAGTTCAAACGCTGGGCGAGCGGCCGAGCGTTACATCTGCGAAAGATTATTTTTTAATACACCTCATCTCTAGCAGGCTATAGTCTATTTATAAGTATAGGAACCGCCCACAACTATATAGGTCGATTGATTGCGGGTCAATGAACTTGCCCAATTGCGAAAGGTTAAAGTGTGCTGTTATGAATATTATAACATCATGTACTTTAATGCAACCCTAATCTAGGTAAACAAACTAAGTAGGTAGTAGCTAATACGACATGTATCGAGAATTCATTATGGAATGCACATTTTCACTATTTTTAAGTTTTTTTTTTTATATTCTTATACTACCAACGCCCGACCTTTTAATACCCAATAGTTCAAAGTTCATACATATTAGGTACTGTTCGCCTCTGTTATGTAATATTAATAAGATCGAAAGTGACAATTATTGGGTTGGTGCTAGACACCAGTGGGGCCGATTTTTGAGTGTCGAACGCTCGACTTTTCACTCGACATCTGTCAAAACATCATAGTTATTTGACAGATCTCGAGTGAAAAGTCGAGCGTTCGACACTCAAAAATTGGCCCCGGTTCCCAAAATAATATCACTGACAATAGTTACCACACTGTATCAAATCGTAGCACAGGATACTCCAACTATTAAACCGCATATGAGAAAAGCATTTTTGGATATTTTTGTAATATAATTTGTTTCTTTAGTTAAAAAGTTTGCCAACTCCTCCCGTAGTGTTTACAAACGTAGCTTTACAGCCTTGTCTTCTAGTGTATCCGTGGCTTAATATGCGCTGCATACTTGACTTATCTAATCAAAAGGCTATTAACCCTTAAACCTAACAAATGATGGTATTAAATACATTCCCATCACTATTTTCAAAAGATTTTCAACCTTAACGTCTTAAGAATAAGGTCAGTTTCAGATATTTTTAATCACTTCGATTGGTACCATTTATATATCCCATTGAAGAGTCAGTATCAAACATATATATGCAATTTTCGACCTTATCTCTGAGCATTAAAGCTCTAGATTGTATACATATTATGACTCTACTGAACAATAGATGCGTAGGTAGCATGATGCTTGAAAAAACCGGCCAAGTGCGTGTCGGACTACGCACTTTTAGGGTTCCGAACCAAATAAAAATTAAGTTGGTTTTAATAGGAAAAATAAGGAAATTTCAAAGAAAAAATGTAGTTGTTAAAAATGAGACTACATTCGGTGTTTGTTGGTATAGTAGATTGTTTGACAAGGGTCTAAAGTAAGCCATATTACCACGAGATGGTTATTTTCCCGAACGTAAGTGAGGGAAAATTGTTCGAGTGGTAAAATGGCTTTTAGGCCCGAGTTATACACTCTACTTTTCACTTCGATTGCGAGAAAACACATAAACACAAATTATCCACCTTAAATGAATAATTTAACTCTTGGCGGGCGTATGTCTAATTTGACAGCATGTTTTTTTTTTAAGAACAGCACCATGCCTCGCTATGCGTGTTCGCTTTGCGCATTCGCCTCCCTTTCTTTTGCTATATTAAAGAAAGAGATGCAACATGTGCTTTTTTTATTTTAAGAGGCGTAATTGCTTTGACCATAGACACCGCTTAATCTTTAGTGAACTGAAAAACGTCTTTCCTGATTGGTCGATTTTAGTACAGCTGTGTTCTGGTTGGTTGATATTTCTACCAAATATTTTTTTAATCTTTCAAATTACTGTTCTGTGATTGGTGGATTTAATAGGTGAAGTATTTTGATTGGTCAAATTGAAATGTTTTGTTAATCATAAATATGTATGCATATTTTCCCTAGGGCTTAAATGTACTACTTTAGCCCCGCTTCACAAGTCTAATATGACACACTTTTCGAGCATGAGAAGTGAAAAATATATTTTTAATACAGTTGCTCAAAAAGTGGTACTTTATGTAGCTGTATATCGTGCGCAAAGTTGGATTTCGCGCACTAGTGCTTTTTACTTTTCCAACTTTTTAGGGTTCCGTACTAAAAAGGTAAAAAAGGAACCCTTATGGTCTCACTTTGTCTGTCTGTCTGTCTGTCTGTCTGTCACATCGCTAAATATCACAAGAACTACTTATGCTATCGATTTGAAATTTAGAATAGTTATAAATAAGGGTAACCCAAATACATGGAAGATGGTTTTTTAAAATATTTTATTTTATTTTCTGTGAATAATGACAGATAAAAGGGGGTTCAAAATTTTAAAGTCTGACAACTATGTCAAGTGGGGTATCATATGAAAGGGCTTGACTTGTACATTCTGAAACAATTTTTAGTTTTTTTTTTCGTTGGGGAATTTTTGATTTACGAGGGAAAATGTAAAGAAAAATACCATTCCCCCCCCCCTTATCTCCGAAGTTTACGAAGAAAACAATTTGAAATTATTACACAACATTAATATGCATGTATATTTTACAGGAAAATTATAGCCATAGCTCTATCTAGTTTTTCTTTTTTTTAATCATCAAAAAACTCTTCTATACTAAGTTTGTAATTTAATCACCTTTGTATATATTTTTGTTTTATATTAAAATTTACAAAATAACGTTGAAAATACCTTCTTTCAAATAAAAAAACAATTATTGAAATCGATTACTGTGATAAAGAATTATATTACATAGTTCCTAACATTAAGTTATATTGTAATTGAATAGACTCATGGATCCCACAGTCAAACTGTGCAAACAGTTTTGCGGGACGATGTACTTAGACATAAGTTTTTGTCAATTGTTTTTAATGAATAAATAATAATAATAATAATAAATCCTTGAAAAACCAACATACGTACTAAGTTATTCAGTCGCGCAAATTAGTAACACAATGCGCCGATAGATGGTGCTGTCATGTTTTTTTATGATTTTTCATGAATTAATGGGGTCTGGACGGGTACACAACTACATATACAAGAACTGTGTACGGAACCCTCGGTGCGCGAGTCGGACTCGCACTTGACCGGTTTTTTAAATTTATTGTTGACCCAAGCCAAAGGGTTTTAGGTTCAGTCACTTTACTAATTTATTTAATAAAGCAAAGGCCATTAAAAGTAACCTTCTGTAATATTTAAAACATTAAAAATGCATATTAAACAAGTTAAATGGTTATCAAATATTAAAACATCTAAAACTGTATTTAAAAAGTTGACTGATTGAGTAAATTAATGACCGGAAACAGTATTATGCGAGACCTCTAATTAATAGAGCATTATGGAAGACCGTCGCGCCGGATGTGAATGAACGCTTGTCTTTTTTCACCAAAAAATACATTTAGTTACTTAAAAATCAAATAGAAATTAATTATAAAATGAAAAATAATGATTTATTAATATTTACATGTAATTAAACTACCATGTGACATAAAATCTCCTCCAAAATAGTATTTGATTTGGCTGAATGCTGACAACCATGGCCTGTTGAAAAAAGTCAATCAATTAAAAGTTAAACCGACTTTTTAATTCCCGCTTTTTTGTACATGATTTCAAGATTTCATTTTGTAGTGAGTCGTATTGTTTTAATAATATTTTTGTGATATGTGTGATTTATACGATTGTTATATAAAGTGTATGTCTGTATGTTAACTACACCAGATAGACCAGGTAAGTACTTAAAGCCCACAATGGCAAGTAAAAGTATTGTGTTTTGTTATCTTTTAATTACTGCTTTATTTTAGTTTCTTTGATATTTTTTCGCAACTGTATTAAAAAACGTCGTTTGATACACGTGCGGAAGTGTCATTTTCACTCGTCCCGAGTCTTGTCCCTCGCCCGTCGGCTCGGGCCAAGACAACTCGGGACTCGTGCAAAATGACATACCTTCCGCACTAGCATCAAAATGTACTATTTCGTAACTCAGTGGATAAAATGTATAGGGAAATAGTAGTTTATGCAACTGGTACATAATGAGGGGCATTAAAACACGAGTGTGTTTTATGAAACGAGCCGAGGGCGAGTTTCATAATAAGGTCACACGAGTGTTTTAATGCCTAATTATGTACAGTTGCATACATTACTTTATCTACACACATATTATAATTACTCTAAGATGGGTTCAGAAACCGTAGTAAATAAATACAATAATTGTGTTAATACAACCTTTTTTGCACGGTTGCGGAAATATCGAAATCAGAACTGGCAACAGATACCTGAATGTTATTTTAAAAAGTAAAGAGTCCTTATTCTGATGTGATCATGTCGTTCTAGCTCAAATTTCGTGCGATATATACTAAAAAAACATCGAGCTGACATTTCGCATCGACTGAATTTGAATTTTCAGTGATACTAGAATAGGGACATGTCAACTTTGACATTTAAATTTTGACAGTTTTGTTTGACGTAATATTTTAACAACATATATGAGATTAAAATGAAATATTTTATTACTGCTGTAGCCTTAGCCACAGATAAGAAAATTGCCATAAATTCATTGAATGTTGAAATGAGAGTCATTTTCTACGGTTTCCGAACGCATATTAGAGGATTTATGATATGTGTGTAGATAAACATTTTTTTCGGCGTCATATTGTAATTTTTAATTTACTTGGACATAATCAGGCGCTCTTCCAACCTACCAATTTTCATGCAATTCTAACGAAAAAAAAACTACAACGCCAAAAAAATTGGCCCATGTATGGCTTTGGGTCAACAAGATGTAAAAATTTGAAGAGAATTTTATCGCTAAAGAGCTACTTCCAAACAACCTCAGTACATAAACAATTTCTGAGCCAATATTCACACATAGGTGTATAGTACTTTGTCTCACAAGCGCGGTGGGCCATGGTTGTGTGTTGAGCTATACATGCACACTATCTATGTGTGCGTCAGCGTAGGAGCTATTCACGTTGTGTATGTGTTCGTATGTGTTACAACTACAACAATGGCCAACCCGCGCTCGTGAGATAAAAGTAATCCCACTAATATTATAAATGCGAAAGTTAGTGTGTTTGGATGTTTGTGACTCAATCACGCAAAAACGGCTGAACGGATCATGATGAAACTTGGTAATCTTGGTATACAACGAGATTATAGCCTGGATTAACATGTAGGATACTTTTTACCCCGAAAATCATCCCTTTTACGCGGACGAAGTAGCTGGCAAAAGCTAGTATAATATAACACCTTAGAGGTGGGTGATAAATAACTGATCACGGTGATCCGCCGTTAAAAAGTAACAGTGTGACTTGTCACGAAGTAACAACGTTACAAAATAACGTTGTTACTTAGCGACGATATCACTGGAACAGTGTGTAAGCGACGCGTCGCGTCGTGCCCCGTGACCGCTGTTACTAACTGTGACTGTGACTGCGGTGCGCTGTCACAGAGAGTAACATCAGTTGTTACAAAAATATCAGTAACTGCCGGGAACGATCGACACGCAAATGTCGTGACACGAAATAACCGAAGTGACAAAGTCACGGTGATTTTTCAATGTGATTTTTTTGGAACGGGAATAACAATAACGGTGATAGAAAAGTAACGCTTTTCCCCATGTCTATAACACCTATGTTTTGTTTTACAAACAGCCAGTCTCATTCAAGTGTTTTACCATGCAAAGATAATGTCTAACGTCATTCATTACACGTGTCATACTAATCTCGTCTTCATACCAACGTGTTTAAGTCGTTATTTCCATGACAATGTAAAGAGCACGTGAGCAGTCAATTGTTTTTAGTCATAACATCGTTTTCCTTGAGCATTGTGATTTAATGTTGTGGCGACTGTTGGTGATACAATACGATTACGTATTTTGAGTTTGACACTAGAGGTGAGACGTATGTTTACAGGAATAGGTTTTTGGAATAGGTTTTGGCATGGACGCGTAAGTAGGTACGCGATCCCGCCCGCGCGTCTTTTAGCGTATCGAATACTAGGCGTACGACGACTCTGAAGACTCGAAACGTCTAAGGGTGTTAGGGTCAGTTGCACCAACATACGAACACAGGCCGGTCATCGTAAATATGGCGCCGGCAGCTGTCATCCCATAGAAACTTGTCAAACTTTCCGTACAATCAGATTTGACGATCACCGCTTACGATTACAGACGGTTTGGTGCAACCCAGCCTTAATGTTCCGCGCTATTCGTATTCGTCTGCGCGTTCGGATTCTTTCGGGGCACCTCGGGTCGGGGTCGGTTTAGCGCGTCTTTGGACTTAGTCTTTGGATCTAGTCTTTTTGTGGACGCGTACTCGCAAGACTCAGTACGCGTTTTGCCTAGTACGTCTCACTTCTATTTCACACAGATATTCTCTTATGCTGCAAACGCACTGATAGCGGTGGCGGCGCGGTGCGGAGGCGGTACCGGTTGTAATGTTCGAACTAATATGAAAGGGTCCGCACAGAACGCTTTTTTCCCGGCCGGTTTTCTGTGCGGACCCTTTCATATTTGTTCGAATATTACAACCGGTACCGCCTCCGCACCGCGACGCCCCGCCCCGCTACCGCTGTCAGTGCGTTTCGGACTTTATTCCACTGGATATTAAACTTTAACTCTAGTGTAATAGAGTTTATATTACAAGCTAGGCTAGGAGCTAGGATCATAAATAAATGCCCTGACCGGGATTCGAACCCAGGACCTCCAGCTTTGTAGGCAGGGTCACTACCAACTGGGCTAAAGTAGTCAAAGATCTCACGGTTCTAAATAATTACCATCACCGATAAAGAAAGTACTCGTCAAGGGTACAGTCAGCAGCAATGGTTGCTACGCGGGCGAGGTGCTCAAAATTATCTGATCTTCACACGGGAATAAGGGCGTGTGTAGATCAGTTTGAACACCTCGCCCGCGTAGCAACCATTGCTGCTGACTGTACCTTACATAGTTCATAGATTCAGTACATCTAGTATATGGTTTTTTTTTCGAACAAAACACAAACGAACGCGTTTGCGTTTAGTCCCATTTTGTAAGGCAACGCGAGTTACGCGAGTAGCGCTCTGTAGCTCTAGTATAAGTTTTTTCGAAACATTAACTAATTCGAACGCGTTTGCGTTTGGTCTCAAAATGTATGAAAACGCTCTCACCGAGTTTGAAATACGCGCGTTCATCGGTTAGCAACAAATGTTATACTCGCTGTTTTAGTTTCCACTAGTGACCACCAGAGGCGCTGTTCACGTTTTCATACCACTTTCATACATTTTGAGACAAAACGCAAACGCGTTCGAATTAGTTAATGTTTCGAAAAAACTTATACTAGAGTTACTGTTCGTATGTGGCACATTTACAAACCCGCGATGAGATAAAACTCCTACTTTGTATACTAGAGGTACAGATAAGACCCGTCAAGTAATTCGCCTATAGTAGTTAGCGAATACACACGAAGGTGACCGAACTATTGTTCTAACTTATTCCCACGCCACCAACACGCATGCGTGAACATTCACGACCACTCTCGATGCGCCTCACTACCATATTCCACCATAACCTCGCCTAAAGGGTCCTTATCAGCCCCTCTAGCACAACATGCATTCCGTATCTACTCGCGCGCGAGATAAGCTACCTGTCACTTTTTGACAGCATTAGTCAGACAGTGACAGTTAGCCTATCTCGCGCGCGAGTAGAGACGAGATGCATGTTATGCTAGCACCACAGTAAATTATAGGTCGCGTCATGTAAAAAGAACGCTGGCGGTGAGCTGCGCATTAGGCGATTTATCGGTCTATTTGGTGGTATAAGGCTAGTACTTTCATACGCGAGTGTACCAATGCGCAAACACACCCCCTCCACTTTCTTTCCAGCGTTCTTTTTACATGATGCGACCTGTACCACCAAATACACCGATAAATCGCCTAATGCGCAACTCGCCGCCAGCGTTCTTTTTACATGACCGCGACCTATTCGCTCATTTATTTTGGTAATTTTCTGTTTAATTGACACTTACCATGATATTTTCTCAATGTAACTATTTAGAACAGGACTATTGCGACGTAATGACATACATTTTAAATGTAACTTTTGGATTTTTCAGTACGAAATATTGTTTCAAACATCTGTCCAAATCGACCAATTTCAAGCTAAAACTGCTTTCTGCTTAATTCTATACACAATAAAATCAAAAAAAGGCTATGTTACTATCTACAACTTTAATAAAGTATCATATTCTTTTATGAATTTATTGCTATTGTAAATGCTTTTGTCATACTTTAAAATCAAAATACACACGCTGTCAGAAATTTCGGCTCACCCTAGTTTAAATGCCTCAATAAGTTTTGTTATATATTCTACACTCGTTTTATTTACATATTATGCTATTCTTCGTATTGCCCAACTGTATTAGCAATTTCCGGGATCCTATCATAAAAATATCAATGTCCAAAAATTACGATTTTCGCGATATCTCGCTCCGTTAGCGTTGTTTTTTTCATGGGATTTTACGCGTCCGATTTAAACTTGGAAACGTTTCTTTTTTTGGCTGTTACTTTTGCAATATAGATGTAAAATGAAATAAAGATAATGACATGATTAAAAAAACTTACAAGCTCGCAGTATTTTAGAAAATACGACGGTTTTTTTACCGGCCCGTATTCTCTGTCCGTGAGTGTATCAGTGGCGTAGCGTCTAGTCTAGTCGTTGCCTAAATTTTCAGCCAGTCCAGTACTTTTACTGCGGCAGATGAAGAATAAGAAAGTCAAATTATTTACGACTGCCCTAAGAATATATTTGACGCGCCGCCACTGGAGGAAACTTATAAGGCCTCTTAAGGCCGTGTATTACCACTTTTGAGTTTTTAAAAACCATCTGAGACATAGAATATAGTGTCTTAAAATCTAAAAAAATATATATGTGTTACATAAGGATATTGTCTAGTCAAAATCGCAGTCAGTTACATGACCTGATGAATTTCACTCGATAGAAAAAAATCGCGAAGTTACCCCTTTTTGGAATGTTTTTTCAATACTACGGCTATATTACTGATATTTAACATTTAATTTTTGTACTCAATTAAAGATCGTAAATAGTTATAGACAAATTCGCAGGGTTTGCTTTGATAAAATGATTGGCTTAATGACTATAGCTAAATATTTACAAAACTGCGCGCAGAGCTTGCATAGAGAGCGGGATGGTCAATTGTAAACTCACGCGTGTTAGAGCGGGACATTTGCGTTGGGGATACCTCCCCTTAACAACTAAGCTTATTCTTGGGCCGCCTGAAGCGAATATCAAACGTGGTGAATACAGCCTCGTTGTGTCAATTGCGCTTATGCAATCAAGCTACCTTGTGTGGTCCTTATGCAACCTTGTCGCGTTCGCTGAATGCGGGATCGTTGGAATGTTAGATAATGTTAGGTAAGCGTTTAATAGCGATAGGGTGCTAACTCTGCAAAGCCTCGAGTTGAAGTTTTGGGTTGAAGGCTCGGTTTCTAAAATTAATACCTTATACATTTCGCTCAGCAATCGATTTAATAACTATACAACAAAACAAATTTTTTTTTTATCATTTATAAGTTTCTGTCAAAAATTTCATTTTAGGGTTAAGTACAGGCTTTTATTGCCGATTGTACTTTTAAGGCCGTGTATTACCACTTTTTAGTTTTTAAAAACCATCTGAGATATAGAATATAGTGTCTTAAAATCTAAAAAAAATATATGTGTTACATTAGGATCTTGTCTAGTCAAAATCGCAGTCAGTTACATGATCTAATGAATTTCACTCGATTGATAAAAATTCGCGAAGCTATCCCTTTTTGGAATGTATTTTCAATACTACGGCTATATTACTGATATTTAACATTTAATTTTTGTACTCAATTAAAGATCGTAAATAGTTATAGACAAATTCGCAGGGTTTGCTTTGATAAAATGATTGGCTTAATCACTATAGCTAAATATTTACAAAACTGCGCGCAGAGCTTGCGTAGAGAGCGGGATGGTTAATTGTAAACTCACGCGTGTTAGAGCGGGACATTTGCGTTGGGAATACCTCCCCTTAAGGCGATATATCGATTGAAAGAGACACCCTTTGTTTTTCGCTCACGACAAAACGGGATGCAACCCTCTCCGAGAATGGCTTTTTAGACAAATCTCGTTAAATATATGACTGTGTGCAGGTTTACTAAATTTCCTCTTGTCAGTACCTAGATGAGGTAAAATACCATCATATTAACTTAATCGTGTCTTTTAATAATGCGTTGTTTTAGTAGGCTGAGGATAAAAAGGAAAATATAGACTTGACTTTGGATTTATTTTCTATCGAGAAAATTTTAAGCAATCATGTTTCGCTATTGTCAGTACCACAATCATATAGTCAAGAATCATATATCTGAAAATCAGCCCCTACTGTTTGCTAGTCAGGGCAGGACAGCGTTTCAAAGTCTGCAAATATCTCAGTGTAGCGCCTTAATTTGTAAAATAAAATATTTAATGTTACAATTAACGTTTTTCTTTACTTTTGTAAACTTACTAAGCTGCGTGATTACATCGATTTGTGTAAAACTGCCAACGCATACTCTTATCATCATGTAATTAAGAGTTTGGTTCTTGTCGGAGTAATTAATCTTCATTCAGCGTTATCCTTCACATTTCTGTATCATGAAGCATTTAGGTACTCCAATAAGCACGTTAAAAAACTTTCCGGCTCAGGCGATAAAGTGTCCATTCTAATATTAGTTCTAAGTCAATAGATTTCTCGACCCGCCCTTGGCCAAAATGTCCGACCTCCCGATGTCTTGTTGTGAAATTCAAATAGCTGTTTACTTATTGTATCATTTGTATGGCAGTCACAATCATGACAGGCATGATCGGTCAATCACGACTAAGATGTTCTTTGTGGTAATTTTCCACCGACCACCACCAAAGTGAAGCGCTGGTAAAGTCATGATATTAGTATAGATATGCTTTCAAGTATCTCTAGTATGGTCAGTGGCTCTAGTATAAGTTTTTTCGAAACATTAACTAATTCGAACGCGTTTGCGTTTTGTCTCAAAATGTATGAAAGTGGTATGAAAACGTGAACAGCGCCTCTGGTGGTCACTAGTGGAAACTAAAACAGCGAGTATAACATTTGTTGCTAACCGATGAACGCGCGTATTTCAAACTCGGTGAGAGTGTATTCATACATTTTGAGACAAAACGCAAACGCGTTCGAATTAGTTAATGTTTCGAAAAAACTTATACTAGAGCTACAGATGTTTTAAACGCCTTATATTTTTGGGAGTCGAGAAATTTCATATAGCTACTGTCAACGATAGGAAAATGAAATTTCATAGCGCTTAATTCGATATTCCATAACACTGTCCAATTATAATGTATGCACATGGCTTTACAATGAAATAAATGAAAATGAAATAATATGAGTTTGCTTGCTCGTATCGCCTCGCCGGTTCCCATCGGTTGAAAAATAGCAAAACTTTTATTGATTCGCCATTCAACAATGTTTACCTATCAGTCAACATCACTAATAGCCTAACCGAAGTGAAGGGTCAAGTATGTCGACCCGTACGGTAAACAAAAGACAGGCGCATACTCGTGGCATTACTCATCGAACCGGTCTACGTAACTACAGGCCTTGCGTTTTGCATACGACCCGATCACAATATGTGCACCTAGGGTTGCCATACGTCAGGATTTGTCCTGACATGTCCGGATTTTTGACCCTTTGTCCGGATTGCGGCCGGACTTGGCAAGTGTCAGGATTTTTAGGTATGAAAATAGTATAAATTACAGCTTACAGCCAAAGTGATCTCAATCAATTCGCCAGTGCACATGCCAAATCTCAGCGCGCTTGGAACATTTTGAAATTTTGTCAAAAAAAGTCAATAAAAAAGGACAAATTCATTGATAAACGGCAAAAAAAGTATAAATAAGTTTGTGAACTATGATATTGAATTGTGGAGGTCATAGTCATGGGTTATGAAAAAAATCCTGCACTTTTTGATGAAAGCAAGCCGCTTTGCACAGTGATAGTAGAAACCACCTTTTTTTTTCTCGAGGTAACCCAATTTTTGTCCCTTGTTACAAGAAATGTCAGGACTTTTAGGGGGATGTCCGGATTTTTATCAGGACATTTCAATTTTCCATATGGCAACCCTATGTGCACCAGGCTATCTAGTACATAGGTACGCTTTCAGGATGAAAGGCAACATGACCTCTGAACGTGCCGAGTAGGGCTGCCAAATTATGTGCTCCGATTTGCGGGACATTTGTAATAGATATGCGGGACTTTGCTAAAAAATACGGGACTCGCGCGCTCTATGGTCGCTTTATACTTTGCCGTGGACGTGCGCGTCCACGATATTCTCTATGGTTTCATTCATAGACCATGAACTATAGACTTTTATGAATTAAATCATAGAGAATATCGTGGACGTGCACGTCCACGATAAAGTATAAAAGCGACCAATTATGACATGTGAAAGTACCCTTGTGGCCTATTTGCAGAATAAATGTTTGAATTTTGAATCCCTGATGTCAATTGTGATAAATAAATAAATAAATAAATAAATATTTGTGGACAATCTTACACAAATCAACCTAGTCCCAAACTAAGCAAAGCTTGTACTATGGGTACTAAGCGACGATATACACACTTATATAGATAAATAAATACTTAAATACATAGAAGACATCCAAGACCCAAGAACAAATATTCGTGCTCATCACACAAATAAATGCCCCGGCCGGGAATCGAACCCGGGACCTCCAGCTTCGCAGGCAGGGTCACTACCAACTAAGCTAAAGCGGTCGTCTAAATGTAGGATACATTATTTATTCCCGCGATGTATACTCAAAATTCAAAACTCAAAACATTTATTCTTCAAATAGGCCTCAAGGGCACTTTTACAAGTCAAAATCTATCTGTATAACAAAAAATATTACAATGTTCAAAATAAAACTAATTACATGTCATAATATAAGATTAAGCTAATAACAATTCAGATTTTTAGAGATGTATGAGGTCTCCAAGCGTCACAATAAAAATAAAAAGGTACAATAATCATCATAGAATATTAATACCTTCTTACTCGATGATTTCGGAGTTAAAATTATCCTACACGAGGACCTACGGTCGTCCGGGAGCGGGATGCAAATTAGGGTGATGGCACCAGTTACTGGCACTTTAAGGAGGTTGTGTACTTTCATCAATGATAAAAATAATATGGTTGTACTTAGGACAAAAATAACTGAATAAAAACGTTAAATATATCTCTGAGTAACAACATATTAGGTTTTTGTTAACTGAAGAGACACGGATAAATAAAAACATTCTAATAACCAAAAATATAGGCAATCTCCAGTTATCGGCAGCCAGTCTCCAGTGTTCGGCACCCAGTCTTCGGCACTAGTATAGTGCAAGTATTTCGAATAGGTACTTTTGATTTGATGTATTTTACGGAACAGGATAAGAAGTTATCGTTGAATGAAACGAATAAATAAAGAATCGAGCTGTAGAAAGTTGCTTAGGGTGTTCTGTTTCTTTACATAACCTAATTTAAAGAAACTTTTAGGTTATAAAATGTATGGAAATGAAAAGTGACAGTAAGAAGTTGAAATATTCCGAGAGAGCTAGCTTGGAAAGGTAGATAAACAGTAAGTATAGGCTAGAAAGACTACTGTAAAAAAAAAGTTTCTACGTTCAGTAGTTTTGTTAGGGCGTTGATTTTTAAAATTGATTATTTCTCTCACTATCTGTCCTCGTATTCATATATTCTGAGTCATTGCGTTGGGCAAAATCTATGTATCTACGAATAATTTATTAATGGCATACTAAGAATCATTATTATCAACATCTGCCGATTACTGGAGAAAGTGTACTTTCACGGGACCAGTATTCGGCACTATATTTTTTAACAAGAATAAGCTAACATTAAATTGTTCTAAAACAACATTATTTGAACGATATTTATAGCTATACATAACGTAAACAAAAACTAAAACATCTTTCATAGTTATTAAATAATCGACAAAAATGTACAGTCACTCTCTTAACTATTTCCTTAAGGATTATTCATTTTCTTCAGAAGCACTGTTTTTCTCATCATTTTCATGTTATCATATTTAAACAAAACCGCCTGTGTCTATGATATTGTCTTGGATGAGAGTAGAATATACATTGTCTATGGTCCAATGTTGATTAATTGGAACAATTCTTAGCAGTCCTAATTTAAATCCAACTTATTTAAAAAAATGCCGATTACTGGAGCCTGCCGATTACTGGTGCCATCACCCTACTTATTTTTCTGTATCGAAGTAGAGTGCTGTGCGCTCTTTCCTGAAATGACACAACAAAATGTTAGCTCCAGGGGGCCGATTTTTGAGTGTCGAACGGTCGAATGTTCACTTGAAATCTGTCAAAACGTCATAGATTTTTGACAGATCTCGAGTGAAAAATCGAGCGTTCGACACTCAAAAATCGGCCCCCAGTTCTTATAATTCTGCCGAGGCCTGAAAACGGGACAATCGGCGTCCCGCACGCAACCCTTGCGGGACGCATCCTATAGGGTGCTGGAAACGGGATGTTGTTTGGACGGTTGACAACCCTAGTGCCGAGACATCGACTCAAGAAAGCAGCTAACATTATGCGTATCTCGGATCCGCGGAATTTACAATAAAATTCCCACTGCCATTAAAAACAGTCAGCCATGTCTTGGCTTTATGGCACCCGAACTGTCGATCAATGATTGACTGTATTAAATGAGTGACGTTTTCATATCCATTATTATGGAACTTTATTGTTTAGTGTCAAATGTCAAAGTGTCAAAGTTACCCCTACGGCTGTAAGATGGTTACTGAAGCTAATTGAGAGAGCACGAAAATATACGAACTTTTCCGATAAAGTACGAAGGAAAATTATTATGCACTACTAGGGTGATGGCACCAGTAATCGGCAGGCACCAGTAATCGGCATTTTTTTACAAGTTAGATTAAAATTAGGACTGCCTGACATTTATTCCAATTAATCAACACTGGACCATAGACAGTGTATATTCTACTCTCATCCAAGACAATATCATAGACACAGGCGGTTTTGTTTAAAGATGATAACATGAAAATGATGAGAAAAACAGTGCTTCTGAAGAAAATGAATAATCCTTAAGGAAATAGTTAAGAGAGTGACTGTACATTTTTGTCGATTATTTAATAAGTATGAAAGATGTTTGTGTTTTTGTTTACGTTATGTATAGCTATAAATATCCTTCAAATAATGTTGTATTAAAACAATTTAATGTTAGCTTATTCTTGTTAAAAAATATAGTGCCGAATACTGGTCCCGTGAAAGTACACTTTCTCCAGTAATCGGCAGATGTTGATAATAGTGATTCTTAATATGCCATTAATAAAATATTCGTAGATATATAGATTTTGCCCGACGCAATGACTCAGAATATATAAATACGAGGGCAGATATTGAGAGAAATACATGATTTTCATTCTAACTGCAGTACTAATCTAATATAATCAATTTTAAAAATCAACGTCCTAACAAAACTACTGAACGTAGACGCTTGTTTTTTATAGTAGTCTTTCTAGCCTATACTTTCTGTTTATCTACCTTTCCAAGCTAGCTCTCTCGGAACATTTCAACTTCATCCTGTCACTTTTCATTTTCATACATTTTATAACCTAAAAGTTTCTTTTAGGTTATATAAAGAAACAGAACACCCTAAGCAACTTTCTACAGTTCGATTCTTTATTTATTCGTTTCATTCGACGATAACTTCTTATCCTGTTCCGTAAAATACATCAAATCAAAAGTACCTATTCAAAATACTTGCACTATACTAGTGCCGATTACTGGGTGCCGAATACTGGAGACTGCCGATTACTGGGTGCCGAACACTGGAGACTGGCTGCCGATAACTGGAGATGTCCTATATTTTTGGTTATTAGAATGTTTTTATTTATCCGTGTCTCTTCAGTTAACAAAAAGCTAATATGTTGTTACTGAGAGATATATTTAACGTTTTTATCAGATATTTTTGTCCTAAGTACAACCATACTATTTTTATCATTGATGAAAGTACACAACCTCCTTAAAGTGCCGGTAACTGGTGTCATCACCCTACATCTGTTCATAAATATCGCGTTAGCCCCGTTAACACAAACCGTTTAAGTATGTTTAAAAAAACGCAAGAGTTTAAAGTGTTATAAAAGATTGTTTTGGTTTTTTTCGCTGGGAGATGACGGGTTAATATTAGTATGGATTGTCGGCCATATTGTAATATTCATCATTAAAATAATCACCACAACGGAACATGAGTCGTTTTACGACGAATGACTAATGACAATGAATCAAGGCCGACAATTTCAGATCTGAATATGTACGTAAAACTGAGATTCCGTTACAATATATAATACCTAAATAATTCTACATGTCCAGCAGAGACCCTCTAGTAGAATAAAACCCATTTTACTGAACGCCCCTCCAGTGCGTTTTAGCTCGCCTGATCAGACCGGCGCGATAATGTCTGGTCTGAAAGGGCCGAATCCAAAACAGAGGCAAGCACTCTCCATACAAAGTTTGTGCAAGTTTTTCTTTGCTTGTGTTTGCATTACTCTTATGGTTTTTGATCAGTATGCTTATTTTTCTGTTATCCAGACCCTTAAGAAAAAACATTTATTTTTTACATTTTGTATTTTTTTTTTCATTATTTTTAAATTTTTGAATTTTTTTGCTTGACATTCTTCGTATGTCCAATATTAACAACCAAAAAAAATTTATATTCGGGGGTGCCAAAACCGACGAATAAAACTTGCTTTATATGGAGAAGGCCTTGCCTCTACACTCTACAGGCGCCTTAAGAAAAAGTCCATATCACTTCTCTACATAGGTCAAGCGAAATTGCAATGATCTCGACAAAATGAAAATTGGACAAACAAACTCCCACGTCGACAGATTAAAAACAAAAGTGCGTTCGGAAATTTGCAATCCTATCTTCATTATGGCGATAATATTCGCCGTTAAGGCGCTACACTGAGAAATTTGGAGACTTTGAAACGCTGTCCTGCCCAGACTAGCAAACACTAGAGGCTGATTTTCAGATATATGATTCTTGACTATATGATTGTGGTACTGACAATAGCGAAACATGATTGCTTAAAATTTTCTCGATAGAAAATAAATCCAAAGTCAAGTCTATATTTTCCTTTTTTTCCTCAGCCTACTAAAACAACGCATTATTAAAAGACATGGTTCAGTTAATATGATGGTATTTTACCTCATCTAGGTACTGACAAGAGGAAATTAAATAAACCTGCACACAGTCAGATATTTAACGAGATTTGTCTAAAAAGCCATTATCGGAGAGGGTTGCATCCCGTTTTGTCGTGGGCGAAAAACAAAGGGTGTCTCTTTCAATCGATATATAGCCTTAAAAAAAAGGTTAAGCTCCACTTTTTTTCTGTTTCTATCTTGTATAGAACAGTGGGTCTTAACCTTTTAGTGATGAGGGACTATTTGACTTTTTCTTGTCTTGCCATAGACCACCTCCTATTTTTATAAATACGGTATTCGTTATCACTTATTCAATATTTTTCTGATGGCTTCGCGGACACTTTGGGTGCTTCCTGGGACCACCAGTGGTCCGCGGACCACCGGTTAAGAACCACTGGTATAGAACATATACATACTGGGTGAATCATAAGGCGTAAACAGAAATATGAAATATTGTAGTGATGCCCTTATACAATAAACTTTTTTCATTTTTTTTATGATTCCATCAATGATTTTGAACCACTTTTACTATGGGACTAACTTCGTACGTGAAATACAAACAAATCTGCTTCTTCATACATTTCGATTAGGTGACTTTTCCTAAGAATCAGCAGATTTATTTTGGCATGAACAAAATTGAAGAATTTTTAATAGAATCAAATTTTCATACTCGTATTTCTGTTCAAGACTTATAATTCATCCTGCATAAATAGTATTTCACGCTGAATTTATTTATGCCGCCAAGCGAACAATTTTATTTGCTATTTTGTACGATGCTAAGCGAATGAAATACCTGCTAATACACAAACAGGATAATATTCTATTAACTGAACGCTGTTATTACCATATACGACGTAAAAGTAATTACCTGCCGTTAAAAGCGTAAATCCACATTGGGTTGTGATTAATATTCTCTTTGGCGTGTTCGTCCAACCATGAATTTAATAAAAGCAGGAGACTGGCTGTAAATAACGTTATTTGATACTATTGTTTACTTTTTGACAGAGGATTACGTTTTAATTTAAAAAGCGTAGCTTCGAAATTCGACATGAGCGTAGGGGCTGAAGTGGGCGGTTTTTCAATTTTGTCTAAAGTTCGTTTGCCCAGCGGACAGCGCCAGAAAACACATTTTAACTTTTGATCACGTTCCAAAACGTCTCTTAAATGCGTTCAAAAACCTTTGGCAATGACCAGCATTACAACAGTCACGCAATTGAATTGATCATGTATTTGTTCCTTAGAATCACGGTTTGCTTCGGTAAAGAAAAAGTGTCCGCCAATAAGTCAGTTTTGTAACTTTATCGGTTAGCTGTTTTAGTTTCCACTAGTGACCACCAGAGGCGCTGTTCACGTTTTCATACCACTTTCATACATTTTGAGACAAAACGCAAACGCGTTCGAATTAGTTAATGTTTCGAAAGAACTTATACTAGAGCTACTGAGGGCTTACAGCGAATCTAAAACGAAATTTCTCCCTCACAGTACGACAGACAGGCAGATAAGTAGTTCTGGGTTCGACACATTTCTGCTATGCTGTTATAGTAGTTTATGCTACTGCTACATAATGATAGGCATTTAAACACGAGTGTGGTTCTCTCTCGGTGTAACATACGTAATTACAAACTTTACCTCTTCATATTCATAATATTATTACAAAACAGAATTGTAACAGATACCCAAGAATACCTACATACCTACAAGTTGATGTTTCTGAATACAATAGGGTATTAATCAAAGGTAAAAATAAATTATTTTATGTCACACCTAGCCATAAAGTGGCCATTATCGCACGCTCCGTGCGCGAAAAATACCACTTCCTGGCGAGGGGGTGACATACATTTTTGTACAACCACGGGCGATAATAAAGAAAGCCTCAGATCGCATATTTATCGCCCTTACCTTCGGCTCGGGTGTCAAATACCTGTGATCTGAGACATTCTTTGTTTTATCGCCCTTGGTAAGTAATGTACTATTTTACTTGACTAATAAAAGATCTAACGAAAATACTCGGAAAACATCAATTATTAATTTATTTTAGCTAATTCAAACATTTTATAAGCATAAAGATTTAAAAAGGACGCTGAATTGAACACACCAATTCATACTGTCTTAGTGACGTCACTAAGACAGTATGTCCTTACAAACTTCATACTAACAGAGCGTTTTTGACATTTAATAAAAAGTTGCTGATTTGACTATGAGTAAATTACCGTATTGTCCAGATTTAGGGGTTTCGTGTTTTTGATCAGTGGTTCAAGCATGCGGCTGTCAAGCGGCGGTCGTGGGTTCGAATCCCAGCTCGTACCAATGAGTTTTTCGGAACTTATGTACGGAATATCATTTGATATTTACCGTTAGCTTTTCGGTGAAGGAAAACATCGTGAGGAAACCTGCATACATCCGCGAAGATATTCAAAGATGTATGTGAAGTCCCCAACCCGCTCTGGGCCAGCGTGGGGACCACTGCCCAATCCCTCTCATCTATGAGAGCAGTGGGACGTATATAGGCTGATGATGATGTGTTTTTGATCAATCAATATTTAGAAACAAACACATGTTTGTCGCCGTCACAGTTACACCCTTTGTAAATTTTATGTTTTAGGGTCTTCCTGTGGTCAATAGTTAACGGCTTATGAGCATGTAAGTTACACTGTTATTACATGGATTTATAGAACCGGAGACACCGTTTATGCGGGTTACTAGACTAATCCAAAATTAAGCTTTGTAGCCTTTTTTTTTTATATATCCAGGTGTCCACAGGAAAGTTTATGAACCATTTAGTAGAAGTGAAATTGTAAAAAGCTTACTGATGTAGCAGAAATTATTTATATTATCTTTGGTTAGTACTTAGGCATATTAATCTTATATCTTTAAACGGGCAATTCTTGTTTATTTATTTATTTCGGGGATCTCGGAAACGGCTCTAAAGGCCGGCGCACATTGGTTGCGTGCGCAGCACTTAAGCGTCGACGTGCACGTGCACGTACGCGATGCTTGTTTTCGAGAATGCAATGCAAAATGGCGGCCTGCCAAGCAACGGAGCTGTTGCGTGCGGCAGCGTTGCGTGTGCAGCTCTCTGCAGCACGCGTGGCGTCGACGTGCGCGTAGACGTGCGCGTAACCCGGTGTGACAGGGGTGCTGTGCACGTGCACGTGCACGTCGACGCTTACGTGCTGCGCACGCAACCAATGTGAACCGGCCTTAACGATTATGATGAAATTTGGTATGTGGGGGTTTTCGGGGACGAGCAATCGATCTAGCTAGGTCTCATGCTTGGGAAAACGCCGAGCAAAGTTCAGCCGCCCAGATATTATAAACTAACATTGACAAAAAAAGAACACTGTGGTTAATCGACGCTATTTAGTGCTATTACGCGGTGAAAAGTAAACCATGTCGAACCAATCCAACATTCCACAATCATTTACCGGGTTTCCACTACAATCCAATTTAAAATTAACACTTTTAGCGCCTCGAGCGCATGTGCGGTTAAATGCGTTATCGGCGTAACGTCGAGTCTCGTACCAAGAGCGGGCGTGAGCGGGCGTGCGTCGGGCGGGATTTAAGAAACAGACTGCCTTTGCGCGCCCGCCAGCCTCACGCCCGCCTCACGCCCGCCAATCATGGTTGTTCATCTTAGAAGAAAGCTGACGGAATTAATAATAGCGCCACCTATTTTCATGGTTATTAAACTTGCTCGAATAGTCAGCTAAAAAGTAAAAGTAGGTAGACTGTTAAAAAGGTATTCAAAAATTCGATGCGTAATACCAGTATCACACACGTGGCCCTGTGGTAAAGTATATTGTCTTTAGAGACAATGTACCCGGGTTCGATCCCCAGCGGCGGATGCATTTTTTGTATGTTTTTTCACATGTATCCAAGATAATGCTTACTAACTTTAGCACTTAGTGGCGCTTTAGTCGGGATCACAATATGCGTGAAGTTGGCTATCTATTTCCAGTCATTACACTCTTATTTATGCCGCCAATACTTATGACTCCGTATTGTGTTGTCACGACTCGATACTACGAAAAAACGTCGAAAACTTGATTCTCTTTCGAGCGTATTTTTTCTACCTAACCAAACATAGTCGTAGTTTTGTATCAAAAGAAAACCCTAAATATCTGCCTGTTTTAATACAAACTGCCCCGTTATGTGAACTTCTGTTAATTAAGGAATAAATAAATAAGTACAGTAGAATCCGGTTACAGCGACGGTCAAGGGAGCGGCGATATTACGTCGCACTAACAGGACGTCGCACAAACCGGACTTATTTTCTTTGAAAATGTTTGGTCATGAATCCTAACGTCGGTGATTTAGCAGTCGTTAAAAGCGGTCAAATGTTATAGGCGGAGTCGTTATAAGCGGATTCTACTGTAATAGGGTATTTGACACATGTTAAAATTTATAACACAGTGTCACTTTTTAGATAGTTAGCCATCAAAATATCACAATAAATCGTGAATTATAAAAACCAAAATCATAAAAAAGATATTTGAATTATCAAAAACAGAAAATTATGTATTTTTTTTACCGTCCAAAATTCAAATAAAAGGTATCAATGGAATGCTTATGTAAAAATTAAGAAAATAAATTGTATGGCAACTATGTACCTAAACGCATTATTTTACGACTAAAACAACAAAATACTAATTTTCCCATACAACGGTTGGTCGAATGCTGTGTAAGTGACGTCATTTGCCAGGGCCAATTTGTAGGAGCCTTTTTGAAGGCCGGTAGCGTCGAGCTAGGTTTATCCCTAATTTTAGCCCTTTATTGTGCTCTAATAGTTCTTGGTCCCATATAGACATTTGATCGTCTCTAAAAACTGGTTCGATTGGCATTATAAAAAAAAATTAGTCAAATAGCGTATTGCCTTTTTGACAGCATCTTTGCTTTGCCTTTATACTTCTAATCGATCCTCGATTGAAAATGAATTGAATCTCGCTGAATAGATTCCCAGGAAAATGTGGCACGCGTCTGCGGTTAAACGCATTATCCGACGCGGGACGTCCCGTAATCCCGTTATTTTCATCGTTCCCGGAATTAACATTTTAAATGATGCTATTGTTTTGTTGCTGCCAGTATTTTTTGTGTGCTTTTGTTTTTTATTTAGTCAGATTCACTGTCTTTTCGTTGCGTATTCACTGGATATTCTTTTTTTAAATATAATAACTAAATTGGAATTCTGAAAGCCCACTTTAGATACCATAATTATCGTATCTCTCCCGTAGATGCTCAGTAAAGATAAAAATAATAATTCACAAGTGTAATGTTTTCATGACCACCTACTAATTCCCACATTTGACTTTTTCGTACTATCTAGGTGGGTTACATATTAAAATACCTAAAATTGATATACCTATTGTCAAAATACCTATGTACGAAATACCTATTTTTAAAATACCTAAAAGTTATTTAACCTACAGTTTAAATGACCGAAGTTTGAAATGCCTACGTTCAAAAAACCTATTTAACGAAATACCTACTGTTCAAAATCCCTAATGGATGAAATACCTAATGGACGATTCGCCTAAGTTTGATATACCTACGGTCAAAATACCTACAGTCAAAATACCTACAGTACATTATCGCGACAGGTTTTTAAAAATGGGTTTTAGGGTTCCGTAGCCAGAATGGCTAAAACGGAACCCTTATAGTTTCGGTCTGTCTGTCTGTCCGTCCGTATGTCACAGCCGATTTACTCGGATACTATAAGTACTACAATTATGAAATTTGGTAGGAAGATGTATCCTATTAACCGCTACATAAAAGTAATGTGAAAAAAGGAAAAAACATTTTTAGGGGGGCACGGGGCACCCCATACATTTGACGCAACCGGGGGATGAAATTTTTTTTTCAATGCAAGTAGTTGTGAGGGGTATTTTTGGATAGGCCTTTAAAAATAATATCGAGGTTAATAAAAAAGTTTTCCATTTAAGTCAATCGTTGGTGAGATATCAGCTTCCAAAGTTGTACAAAATGTGTACCTATACCTCCCCTCTAATTTCCAAACTATGAAGATTAAAGTGGACTGCTAGGTGTCGGGTACGGAAACCTTCGTTGTGCGTGATCCGACACGCACTTGGCTGGTTTTTGAAATAGGTAAGTAGTAGTAAAAAATATCAAAAATCAAGAATGTCAGTTGAATAATAATTTTATGGGAAAATTTTCGTTTCTGGCGCTTCGCCGGCCGCTACCGCGGCACGCTCGCTTCGCTCGCTCGGCTCGCGTGCTGTAGGGTTGCAGTTCTACCTAACCACTCCTCCTCGCTTCGCTCGTCGTCGTACCTACACCGACCTGCCTTAGAGGAGAATATGTAGAAGCGGAGATTGTCATTACATATCTTTTTACATGTACCTAGGGCAGGTCGGTGTAGGTACGACGACGAGCGCAGCGAGGAGGAGTGGTTAGGTAGAACTGCAACCCTACAGCGCGCGAGCCGAGCGAGCGAAGCGAGCGTGCCGCGGCAGCGGCCGGCGAAGCGCCAGAAACGAACTTATATTTTCGTCATGTCTGTCTGTATGTCCGTCCGTATGTCACAGCCGGTTTACTCGGATACTATAAGTACTACAATTATGAAATTTGGTAAGAAGATGTACCTATTCTATGAACCGCTATATAAATGTGATGTGAAATAAGGAAAAAAAAAAATTTAGGGGGTGCACCCCGTACATGTAACCGGGGGACGACAAATTTATTTTCAATGCAAGTAGTTGTGTGGGGTATTTTTGGATAGGTCTTTAAAAATAATATGGATGTTACTCAGAAAGTTTTCCATTTAAGTCAATCGTTGGTGAGATATTAGCTCCCAAAGTCGTACAAATTGTACAAAATGTGTCCCCCCCCCCTCTAATTTCCAAACTATGAAGATCAAAATTCTGAAAAAAATTGAGGTGGTGTACAATAATAAATACTTTCAACGAAAATTTGTTTGAACAAGATGGGATTAAGGGTTTTTGAGTTAGCACTGAAAAACTGTCTTGCCCAAACAAAAGGACGTAAGTGCCGTGACTTCCCTATGAAGATACGACCTTTTCTTGATTGTTTTGAAATGTGGACTAGTAGGTTGCGGTACGGAACCCTCGTTGTGCGTGATCCGACACGCACTTGGCCGTTTTTTTTTAATAATTTAACTTGTATATAATAACAGTAAACACTTAGCTAGGCTTTAGTACTGTAGGTATTTCGACTATAGGTGTTTCGACTGTAGGTATTACGACCGTAGGTTTAATGACATATAGGTATTTTAAAAATAGGTATTTCGTACATAGGTATTTTGATAGTAGTTATTTCAAGTTTAGGTTAATCGTTCAATAGGTATTTCGTCCAATAGGTATTATGAAAATAGGTCAAATAAGTCATAGGTATTTTAAAAAATAGGTATTTCGTACATAGGTATTTTGAAAATAGGTATATCAATTTTAGGTATTTTAATATGTAACCATCTAGGTGTCAGGTAACAAAATGGAAAATGTATGAAAATTTACAATCTATGTTTCAGCCACAATTATCATAAGGAAAACCCCATATTCCTAAACAGCTAAGATAAGTATAGGTATATTTTCCGGAAGTGCCTAGTAGATCCTCCAGCCATTTCCTTCGATTCGGTACGTAATCAGTGACAGACGGCGATGGGAAATGAGACGAGGCCACGTGACGAGAATCGATGTGTGATATCCGGCGTGATACGATACGATTATCGATGCGCCGGTCGAACGGGGTCAGAATGTCGAATCTATAAACTACAGCAGGGGCAACTCACTCGCGTGACGTCATCGCGCCGCTCAAAGTTCACCCTTAGGGTGACTTTCAATGCGATAAAAAGTGATGCGCGTGCGATAGAAGGAGATGGCCACGCGTAGGCACATTTGGCTTGCCTCGTTACGTAGTAACAAGTAGTAAGTACTATTACTATTATTTATTCTGTGACTACAGGTCGTATGTGGAATATGCACACAGCCAATCTGTGCTTATTAATAATGCGAACAAGTAAAATTCTTTATTTTTAATGTGCCGGTCCGGAATTATTCATCCTAAAAAAAACTTACCAGTTAAAATGCAAAATGCACCGGAATGGGTGGATGTAGGGTATGTTTTCCCATTTTACATTTATTTAGTAACAAGTATTTGTCCTCGATATCGTCCGCGTAAACTCCCGTGACAACTTCTAACCCCATTTTTTTTCATTTGGGTAATGATTTTGTGGGTAAACAGTAGGTATCCTATATTTTAATCCCAGTAAAAATAAAAAAAATGAATAAAATGAACTTTATTCTGTGAGTAGGCCGCAATGGCACTTTTACAAGTCAAACCCTACTAGCGTTTCACAGAGGCCACTGCCGTAATAAACTAATATTTGGGCAGCCGAGCTTTGCTCGGCGTTTTCCCGGGCATGAGACCTAGCTAGAGTGATTGCATCAAAATCGTTAGAGCCGTTTCCGAGATCCTCGAAATAAATATATAAATAAATAAATATACAAGAATTGCTCGTTTAAAGATATAAGATATCTGTCCCCACTTTTATCTTACCCCGTTTGCCTTTCCGTTCGCGTTTTCGTGCGTCGTTTTCGCATGATTGGAGAACCAAACATATACTATGCATTTAAAGTTTCCCATTTATTTAAGAGGGGAGGCCTTTGCCCAGCAGTGGGACACTAAATAGGCTACTGAAAAAAATAAAAAGTTTCCCATTTATGATATTCGTAGAATAGGGATGACGACACTGTAAAAGAAAATAAATAAATCCAAATTTTCTACATAAAGGCTCAAATTCTCAATCAAATATCGAAAAAAGTAACTCAAAAAAATAAATAATTACGTAATTATAAGTCTTTAAAGTTTTAAGAGTGGGTATGTTCTGTCCCTTTTCCGCAAAACGCACCTTTGTATTGAACGATCGTCATTTACTATGGCGCTACTTAACAGTGACGTCACGGTTAGGTAGCACTTTCTCTTTCTAACTACGAGCATTCTAACCGTTGTAGCTTCGTTATTTTTTGGGATATTTGAGTAGGGTTTTCACTATTTGGCATAGTTTTATGTCTTCTTTCTGTTGAAGTTATAAAAAAATTTGAGTCGACATCCCTATTTTTTTTTTTAATTTATTAAACCAAATTTTTTTTAAATTACAATTCATTTTACAATTCTTAGCCACTATTGGAAACCTTGTTAGGTTTATGTTATAGCTGGCGAGATCGCACGGATCGATCCGCATTAACAATAATGTGACATTAGTATTATATCAACCTTATAACAAATTTTCACAATTATTAGTATTCTCTTTTAATTCCGTTCGATATCTAAATCTTGGAATTAGGTGTCTAAGCGAATCACCTGTTCTTTAGAATATAATCTTTATAGGTTATGTCTAACCAAGATATGATGATGTTCTCTTCACTACATAGTGTAAAACAAAGTCGCTTCATCCTGTCTGTCTGTCTATCTGTCCCTATGTATGCTTAGATCTTTAAAACTACGCAACGTATTTTGATGCGGTTTTTTTTAATAGATAGAGTGATTCAAGAGGAAGATTTATATCTATAATTTGCACCCGTGCGAAGCCGGGGCGGGTCGCTAGTCTATGATATTTAAAACTGATCAATGCACGCGCCATATGTTTTATGTTTATTCATTAACCGTTACGCAAACCTGGAACCTCAGCCTACCCGTCTTGTAACGGGAAGTTTTGACACCATACCAATTCTGTTAGGCGGAAGCGGCACCGCATCCCATTCTCACCCTTGTCCTTGTCGCGATAAGGAACAGAACGGAGTGACTTGCTAAATAGAATGTCGAATTTAAATTCGGAACACGCCGGTGATCGGTAATTTCCGATAAAAATTCAAACATAATTCTTTCTGGATTGTCGGTGTGGGTGAGTAGAGTCATTCGGGGTAACAGCGCGCGGTGGGTAAAAGTACGCAGCTCCCTTCTCTCCGGCGGTGGTGGGGAGGCTAAGGTGTGTGTTCGCGAAATTTAGTGCCCTGAGCGGCACCGCTTCGGAGCCACGCGCCGTGCATGTAAAAGTCAAGTACTCTTCGCGGCAGGTCGCAGAAATCGAAAAGTGCTGATAATTTCTTCAATATACGGGCCGGGGAAAAGATTGTACACATTAGATTATTGGATTTAAGCCCGTAAGTTTGTTTTATATATCTTGTTTGGTTATTGTACTATTTATTTAAGAGTAAACATTGTCTCTAATAAGTATTAGCATATGGGTTGAGACCGACCGTTAAATATTGTTGCTAATTGGGGTAAGAGTACGGGTTTAAAAGTGCGCACGTGTATTTGTATATACGTTGCGTTTTTGTAACCCGACACGAACAAATATGCATGTAAGGTTATTTAATACTATAGTATATTGATATGCGATGATAAACCTTGTGCCTAATTTTGATCTTCTCTTTAGTTGACTTTTAACACTCTATAGGTCATTGCAATAATTAATGCGTAAAGTATTTAGAGTTATATTTAGAGTAAAGTACAAAAACTTGCCAATTATATTGTTTTCTAAATTTAATAAACGTTGATTATGCCAATAACCTGCGTTTTATTGATAATATCCATCAAGATTTTCAATGTGTACGTTTTCCCAGTATGCGCAGTTTTACCCGTAAGCTTGCGTAATTTTACCCGCATGACGGGGAAAAAGTACGCGTTCGGCACATTTTGCTAAAACACATACAAAAACAAAATTAAGCAGTTTTGGGTGTAAATATACCTAGCTGGCTATATATATAGCTGGAGGTCCCGGGTTCGAATCCCGGCCGGGGCATTTATTTGTGTGATGAGTACCAATATTTGTTCTTGGGTCTTGGATGTTTTCTATGTATTTAAGTATTTATTTATCTATATAAGTATGTATATCGTCGCTTAGTACCCATAGTACAAGCTTTGCTTAGTTTGGGACTAGGTTGATTTGTGTAAGATTGTCCACAAATATTTATTTTTTTTTATTTTTTTTTTTTAAATACATTTTGGAAATACATAAAATTCTCTACGATATTTTTATCCAATCACCTCGGAAATCCCATATTTGATAGGTTTTAAAGAACATAGAAAATAAAGTGCGTGCTTTTGACCCGAATGACTCTACATTCGATGATTTAAAACGTTTTACGTAGTACGACCAATTTGATTTCTGGGCCACTTCGTACCTTGTCACACTGGTTGACAAGTGGTTGACAATGATATAAGTGACTTTGACATTGCAGTTTGATGTAAAAAACACACCACAGTGACGGATCTGTCGTAGTTTTTTTGGTCTTGAATTAAATATTCGAGTATAGCGACCGTACCCACCAGTCACCACCAGAGGATCTATATTGGTCACATTTATCGCGTGCATCTGTCACTTTTTAATACTACTCGATAGAAAGTGCCACATGCTTTATCCTGTCCTTTATATAAAGGCTTGGTCACACCGCTTGCGCGACGCAAGCGGGACGCTGCGCTGCGCGCCAAAATGTATGAAACCGTCCCGCTCGCGTCGCGCAGCCTGTGTGACGTCGCTAACCTGTTAGCATACGTTCCGGCGCGCAGCGGTCGCGTCGCGCGGACGTCGCGCAACGCAGTGTGACCAAGCCTTTTGGGTTTATCCAGGAATCACGCGAGGCTCCGAAGGGTGGGGGGAGGGGGTTACGAAAACCTAACCACTGATCACGTTGGGGGAGGAGGGTACAAGTAGGGCTGCCATCCGTCCGGGTTTTCCCGGATTTGTCCTAGTTTGGAGGCCGTCCGGGGGGGGGGGGGGGGTGTCAAGAAGTGTACGTTTTCATGTAAGGAAGCACCTCATTGAATTTAAAGGTCTCGTTTTTTAAAAATATTATTTTCGGACTCGTCCGGGGAAAATAGCGATGTACGCCAAATGTCCGGGGTTTTTTTAATCTTTGTCCGGGTTTGGCGAAATTCGAGATGGCAGCCCTAGGTACAAGGTGACCTCACGTGTATTTTTTGGCTTGTCTCGCGGGATTTGTTAACAGTGATACTTCTGTACGTAGTGCCTTGTGATGTTGAATAAAATATTTCTATGTCTATGTCTATGTCTAGTACTATTACTTATTCTGTGGCTGTGCCCTCTCTTTCTAGTACTACAAATAAATTCGGGTGACGTGGACAATGGACACTTTAAGCTGACATGGGCACTTCAATCCTAATTCAAAGATGGTACGGTTTTAAATTGATTGTTCTATAAAAATGAATGACTCTTATTTTCTTTTACATAGTCAATGTGCATTATTGGGCCCTGTCCATTACTGGTATTGTCACCCACGTATATTTGATCTTCAATCTCAAATTACTTGAAATGAAGTATGGAATGACAGTCGCTTTTCCCTAAAATTGTCGCCTGTCTTCAACCCAACTCACGAGTGAGAAAAGCTTTTTTGTATCAGTCAATTTACATCTTTTTCGTACCGGGAATTAGAACCCGACACCCGTATATTGCTGTCAGGGGTTCTCAACTGATGGTCCATGGCAACAACCAAATAAAAAAGGTCCCTTTTTAGGGTTCCGTACCCAAAGGGTAAAACGGGACCCTATTACTAAGACTCCGCTGTCCGTTTGTCTGTCCGTCTGTCACCAGACTGTATCTCATGAACCGTGATGATACTAAAAAAAGCATAATAAAATAAATATTTAAGGGGGCTCCCATACAACAAACGTGATTTTTTTTGCCGTTTTTATAGATAATGGTACGGAACCCTTCGTACGCGAGTCCGACTTGCACTTGGCCGGTGTTTGTTACTTTAACTTTTTGATTTTGATAAGAAGTTTTTTTTGCGACTAACTTTTTGCCTTTAAAAAAGTAGCATGGTTTAAAAAAAATGTAAGTTATTTACTGGTAAATAAAAGTCCTATGGCGGTCTACTTGCAGAATTAAGTTAATTTCAGACAAAAAAAATATATTTCGGGCTTACTCCGCGCGCCCGAAAAGTGACATGTAAATTCCATTAAATTAGATATTGAGTCTCAAACTTTTAGAAAGGTAAAACATGCGTATAGAAGAATAATTCATATGTTAAAATGCTAAAAGCCACCGGGTGGAAAAGTATGAAAAAGCATTTCTCAAAAAGTTTGTACATTTCATGTCTGTTTTAGAATACGGGAAATTTGTCCTTGTTGTAGTCAGAATCGTGGGTATTATCGATATATTTCCCCTAATTTTCATACAAATTATTTCTCTTTTCGTTTTCTTCTTATTGTTACCATCCATGCAAGTATAAAGAAAAGTAACAAAAAGATTTTGGTTACACTTTTTTGTGCAAACTTTTTGAGAATTGCTCAAAATATAACTTGCTACAGTAGCTGTAGTATAAGTTTTTTCGAAACATTGACTAATTCGAACGCGTTTGCGTTTTGTCTCAAAATGTATGAAAGTGGTATGAAAACGTGAACAGCGCCTCTGGTGGTCACTACTGGAAACTAAAACAGCGAGTATAACATTTGTTGCTAACCGATGTACGCGCGTATTTCAAACTCTGTGAGAGCGTTTTCATACATTTTTAGACAAAACGCAAACGCGTTCGAATTAGTGAATGTTTCGAAAAAACTTATACTAGAGCACAGTAGCTCTAGTATAAGATTTTTGACCAGTGACCACCAGAGGCGCTGTTCACGTTTTCATACCACTTTCATACATTTTGAGACAAAACGCAAACGCGTTCGAATTAGTTAATGTTTCGGAAAAACTTATACTAGAGCACAGGTCTACGGCTCACAGAGTTACTAACTAGTTGGCGTTACGAAAGCGTCATTACAGTGAAATCTCAAAAAAGGTTGGCAACCGCTGCGCTAGGGGAAATAGCTCGTTAGGAAGATTCTTCAATTCTTGTTCAAATATAGAACGGAAACGAATTGGATCGAGTGAAGAGTAGCAGGCCAATTACCTAACTTTTGGGCCGTGTACAGACCTACGAGCTACGTTCTCTAGGTCGACCGCTTAAAGGGCTGACAACACCTAGAAAAAGTCCCGCTCTAACACGCGTGAGTTTCCAATTAACCATCCCGCTCTTTACGGAAGCTTTGCGCGTAGAATAGTAAATAAACACTACAATAATATTGAAATAAAAAAAAATGTGTGCAATATTTGTGAAATATGGCTCGTTGGCGGCTTAGGTATGAATATGTTAACTTCGTGTTTTTAATTGCAGACCCGTACGTAATAAAAATAAAGACGTAGAACCGTTTAATGATGAATTTAAGACCAATCTTTGCAATAATTAACCACGCCCCACGTAAAAGAGACACGCTTATGTTTTTGCGCACGGCAAAGCGGGATACAACACTCTTCGGGAATGACTTTTTTAGACATATCTTGATAAATATCTGGCTGTGGGCACTTGGGCAGTTTTATGAAATTTCCTCTTGACAGAGCTTAGATGTGGTAAAATGCCATCATATTAAGGCATTTGTGTCCTTTAATAATTCGTTATTTTAGTAGGCTGAGTAAAAACAAGGAAAATAAAGACAACTTTGTATGTTTTTCTATCGAGAAAATTTGAAGTAATCATGTCATCGGCTATTGTTATAGGGTGACACCACCAGTAATGGACAAGGCCCAATGATGTACATTAACTCTTATGTAAAAGAAAATAAGAGTCATTCATTTTTTATAGAACAATCAATTTAAAACCGTATGATCTTTGAATAAAGGCTTGATCACACTGCGTTGCGCGACGTCCGCGCGACGCGACCGCTGCGCGCCGGAACGTATGCTAACAGGTTAGCGACGCTGCGCGACGCGAGCGGGACGGTTTCATACATATAGGCGCGCAGCGCAGCGTCCCGCTTGCGTCGCGCAAGCGGTGTGACCAAGCCTTAAGGGTTGAAGTGTCCATTAATTATTGGTGCTTGTTCTTAAAGTGTCCATTTAGGGTGACACCACCACACCCTAAACACAATCATATTCCTCGTCTGGGCAGAACAGCGTTTCAAACAACGCGATATTTCTCGTTGTAGCGCCTTAAATGAGACCGCGCGAAAGGGAAGCGGGAGGCAGGGGACCCGCCGCCCCCTACCCGCCCGCTACCCTCGCGTCGTCGTGTCAGAGGTTCGAAACAAAACGCGTTTTTTTCGAGAAAAATGTGTTTTACTAGTAGGAAAAAACGCGTTCATTATTTTTGAGTTAATTGTGTTTGCAGTTTCTTCTTTATGTCATTTTAGAGCTTGTAAAGTCCGTCTTAAATACAAATCAATTTAACAATTATACCCCGATTTCCATTCAGTTACGGTACGAAAACTGGACATATTGTGTCACACGAAGACCCGCCTCATCAACGAATGGCGATAATTTGCGAAAACTTTGTGTACCTAGATAATCTTTATATTATAATTATTTGGTTTTGTACTCGGAATTAACAATACAATGCATATATACTAATTTATAAATACTTATCTATACTAAAAAGCAGTTACTAAGCTTCTTTGTCATATAGTTTAGGTAACTATTGTTGCAACTTTTTTCTTTATACTTATAGCACACTAGTAATCAATTAAGGAAACTGTAGGTCTATTCTTAAATCCCAATGTGTACACATTTTTGCCAAATGACCGTTTGTTTCTTTCTCAATAAATAAAAATAAATAAAAATAAAAACTTTTAGGAAGTGAGTTTGACGAACCCTTTTTTATTCAGAGCTCTAACTCCCGACGAAAATGCACTCTTCTGCACAAATTTAACTAGCAACATGAACGCTCTGTGAATCTCGGATGGCTGCAACGATCCAACGATACGATCTTCGACACGACAGTTCATTTGGAGTTTGTCCGCGACTTTCACATTTATAATATCAAATATCTGGGTGACCGAGCTTTGCTCGGCGTTTTCCCTTGCATGAGATCTATCTAGATCGATTGCTCGCCCCCGAAAACACCCACATACCAAATTTCATAAAAAAAACGTTAGAGCCGTTTCCGAGATCCCCGAAATAAATAAATAAATATACAAGAATTGCTCATTTAAAGATATAAGATATGGTATGTGGATACTGAAGGCTATATTTTCTATATATAATCCTTTAGAACTGTTTAGCTGGGAGTATAAATATGCATACGCGGTCGCTCTTCGAGGTTATTAACGGATGACCCGTAAACGCTATGTGAATCGAAGGGTAAACCGGGTAAATATTACGTAAATTCACGCCTCCGCACCCTAATGGGGTAGGTAGGGCCACAAAATAATCAATAGTATTTAGGCCATCTTTTTCTTTTTTTCGTTAGAATTGCATGAAATTTGGTAGGTTGGAAGAGCTCCTGATTATGTGCAAGTAAATAAAAAATATATGGCGCCGAAAACAATTTTTTCCCCTATAAATTTTATCCACTGAGTTACGAAAATCCCATACGTTTTGTCACTCAATGGAAAAAAATTGTGGGACACTGTAGGAAATCGTGCACATATTGTTCAGAATCAGTAGCTCTTCCAACCTAACAATTTTCATGCAATTCTAAAAAAAACTACAACGCCAAAAATTGGCCCATTTACGTACAGGTTTTCTGGTTAGCAAAACCGAAGTTTGACAGCTTAGCACGTGCTCTTTCGTTCCTAGAGCGATAGCACAGAATAGTACAATAGTATTACATACAGAATGGCCACGAACCCCCCGCACCGAGGTCAGTTACCTCGTCCCTGAGAGACCCGCCTGGCGTCGATGGGGTGCCGTCGCGCCTCGCGAACTCGCGATTCGTCCGCGCCACGCGCTACGCACCCGCGCAAACAATTGACGCGTGTACCGACAGCGCACGCACACATACTTACCCACAGCGCTTACGTTCCTTCGCGTGTCACAGGTGTGACGATAGGGATAGGTATATCTGGACACCACCGGAGGTGTTCCAAAGCCGAGTTTAGAGTTTTACTTAAATCTCTCTTGCAAGCAAGCAAAAATCTACCTTACAGTCAGAGCCCTAACTCTAAGTCTAGTTATGCTTGCGTTCGCTTGACAGAATTTAGGCTTGAGTTGTGTCCGAACTATACAAGTACATGGTCTCAAAGTGTCAAACTGATTATAATGAGATTTAAGAAACAACTATTGTTAGAGAGATGTCATACGGCCTCTAAGAATCTAAGGATCTACTCTGAACATCGAAATCCGAAATTCGTATCTGCACCCTTCACTCTCGCGTTATACACTATAAGAGTGTAAGCTGTGTAAGAGACGGCACTATACGGAGTACAGGCTCTGTGGCACACTGTATTTTTCGCGCGGTTTCAGAGAAAGGCGCGCATGCGCCGTGCCTTTGAAGTAGGAGCGACGCAAATGCGCCGCGGCGTTTATAATTGATACATCCTACTCCTATCCCTTGTGGTTTCTGTTTCCCTGGTACATTCCAGTCGAGTTCGATGACATCTGCACGGATAAAGTTATCAAAGATATGTGATCTAGACCTTATTGTTAAGGGCATAAGGTAGCTCGGACATTTTTACAAGATTTTATTTAACCTCCTAGGACCCCCGGTACCAAATTTTGTACATAATAAAGTTCACCGTTCAGTCCTCAACATCCAAGCAACTGTGTAATAATAAATGCCGGTAGTACATATTTTTGTACATAATATTTAGCTATGGCGCTTTTGAATTTGAATCTTCGCGGATTTATTTTGACAGATCATAGAGTAAGAGTGTTCTTTCATAGACCATTTAATTCCTTATACATCGTACATACATGTAAATATAGTATAACATATAAATATATTAAAATTTTAAAGTTATCAAAAAAAGTGTGTTCAGGACTGACAGCAAATAATAATTATGTACATACATTTGTACAAAGGGCGTCTAGCACTTTGACATTTAAAAAAAGCTGGGTCTTAGGAGGTTAACTTGCTATGTATGTAGATGTAGGTATCTACGTAACTAAGTTTGTACGGGTGGAATCTTGTGCAACTCAACTTTGAAGCAAATATCTTCAACCGATTGAGCTGAAATTTAAAAAAAAGACAGTCGACAATAAAAGCTAGTGCCAAAAATTAAATATTTGATAGAATCGTTTGAAACTTTAATTATTAAAAATTATCGATACTTTAATGTAAACGTTAAGATGCAACCACAGATACAGGTTTCTTAATATAGGCCATTAGCTTATCTTTCTGAACATCATTCATCCTCCTAGCGTTATCCCAGTACAGTTGCATCCTGAAGGATGCCTGGGGTCCACTACCTAATCCCAAGATTTGGCGTAGGCACTAGTTTTTACGAAAGCGACTGCCATCTGACCTTCCTACCCCGAGGGGAAACTAGACCTTATTGGGATTAGGCTTTGTCAAGTGAGTGGGCAACTTGACTGTTAGAAGTTCTCAAACCGCCCGAAGGCCTCCAACTCGGCTTAACGACTGCTGCCATAGACAGCAACCGGGATCAACGGCTTAACGTGCCTTCCAAAGCACGGGAGCGCTCAGTTAGTAACCACTCAAAGCGGGCACCCATCCAAGTCCTGACCGCTGCCCACGTTGCTTAACCTTAGCAAGCGCAAGCGGTTCGCAAGCGCCGCTGGGCCACGAGCGCTCCATTCTCTTATCCATTCCCTTATCTTTTCTGAACATATTATATGATATTGATGTATCTAAATGCTTACCTCCCGTGATACACACAATGTTTTTCATCACATTTGCGAGGAAATAAATATGTAACTATACAAAAGGCAGAAAAATCCATGTTTCATACAACCACACCAATTAACAATTGACGAACTTGACAACTTCACCTCCAGCATCACTGCGAGAGGAGCGCAACGCGCAACCAATCACAGAGCAATATTCTTGCGGCGCGCGGCCAACTAGATTTTTTTCAACCAATCACAGAGCAGTGTTCTTGCGCCGCGCGGCCAACTAGATTTTTTACACCAATCAGATGACACGCAAACTCATAACTCCCACGGGAGTTATACAATTCCATAACTCCCGCGATAGGTAAATCGGCTATAACTGCTTTATACGCACGCGTGCAATAACACACTTTACGAGCAAGTGTGATGAAAAGAATATAGGAATAATTTTATCGCAGCTGCAGCGCTCCTGTCTTGCATAACGAACTATATTCAAGTTTGGAACGCGCGTTCCAACATTTGAATTTCGAACCGCCTCGGTTCTGCCAAATGCACAACACGGAAACATCTAGAAATAACACTGCACCGCATTCCTTGCCGTCACAGAGTAAATATTTCTATAGAGATCCTTTACGCGTGCTGCAGTTTTAACGTGATATTTATCTATGTAATTTTTTTACTTATTCTAGAAAAACGTAGGTACATTAACCACTTGCTTGCTTTGTATTTTGAGTTGAACTCTATTCCCTAGAAAATAAGGGTTAAAGTCTGTTTTGGAATGAGAAGCGCAGCATGACATTTAATCACGACAATTTAAAGATTTTTTATTATAATTATTAGGTATTTTGAAATTGTATTTTTTTAATTTTATTTAGAATGTTATAATATTATTATGGGAAACGGGACTTAATCGCGTACAATTATAACTAATTTACCCTTTTAAAGGTTTTGCCCGACGTTTCGAATGTGTTACAAATTACAACATCCGTGGTCGCGAGCCGACACAATAATGTGTGTCATTTCCCATAATAATTTGTGAAAATATATGTTGTGTGCACAGGTTGTGTGTAATGTGTTACAATAATTTCAGCTAGATGTCGCTGATCGAATCCATTTAAGTTCGTTTAAAAAATATATGGACTTGGTGTAGTTACAATAATTCCCGCTAGATGTCTCTGACCGTATCGTGAAACGCGCTATCGTTGTTCTGTCTCAGATTGTATAAAGGATTTTATAAAGTTTGATGATGATGAGCTGACGGAGATAGATTAGATGTAATTTTTGGTACGCAGTCTCGTGAATTCCAGCGAGATTGTGTTTTAATAATAGATATGTTTGACTGTTAGTCAAATCAGTGACTACTTATAATAAACCGTCAATCATTTAGGGATTATAGCAGGGGCGCCTCACTCGCGTGACGTCATCGCGCCGCTCAAAGGTCCCACGTCGGGTGACTATCAATGCGAGTAGGGCTGCCATCTCGAATTTCGCCAAACCCGGACAAAGATTCATAAAACCCGGACATTTGGCGTAAATCGCATTTTTTCCCCGGACGAGTCCGAAAATAATATTTTTAAAAAACAAGACCTTTAAATTCAATGAGCTGCTTCCTTACATGAAAAGTGTCCGGGTTTTCCCCGGACACTTCTTGGCACCCCGCCTGGACGCTCCCCGGACGGCCTCCAAACTAGGACAAATCCGGGAAAACCCGGACGGATGGCAGCCCTAAATGCGAGAGAAAGTGATGTAGCGAGTGATGCGCGTGCGATAGAAGGAGATGGCCAAGCGTCGGCACGTTTGGCTTGCCTCGCGGGGATTTGTTAACAGTGAGACTTCTGTACGTAGTACTATTACTTATTCTGTGATTATAGGGAAATACGATTGTAAAATGGAGTCCTTTTAGGGTTCCATAGTTAAAAAAAATGGTTCCCATCCCATTTCAGTTTCGCCATGTCCGTCCCATGCTTAGCTCTGTAACCGTTATAGAACTATTTGATTGTTGAATCGTTTCGTTACGGAAGATTTTCGCTTGATCGGTCAGTCTATTAAAGTTTTTTCGAAACATTAAAGCTCGAAACGCACAGAGCACGGCGCGGCGCGGGCCGGGGCGGAGGCGGTACTGCGGTAAAGCGAAAGCGGCCCGGAGGACGTCGCACCAAAGAACCGCCCGGTGTCCGCGCGGGATTGCGGCGCGGAGCGGAGGCGGCGTTATATTGCCAATTTTCTCCCTTAATAACTCCTTTTTTATTGCATTACAGTAATTTTTTTCCTGCGCATCATAAAGGCCCGGGTGCGATTTAATAAGTGTAGTATATTTTTCATTGCTACGCATTGCAGAAACGAATAAAACAACTAAAGTTGCAAAAAAATACAACTCCTGTCACCGCTCTGAGCACGCCTCCGCACCGCGCCGCGCCGCCACCGCCCGTGCGCACCGGTACATTGACAGCTGTGTAATACAACGCCACGCCGCTTTACCGCCCCGCCCCGCCGCCACCACGTGCTCGCCTGTCTATGCAGGCGGTTCGCCGCCTCCGCGCCGGTACCGGCTCCGAGCCGCCGCCGCCACGCTTTTTTTTATTTTTTATTTTAAACTTTATTGCACAGTAACAATCTGGTACAAAAGGCGAACTTAATGCCATAAGGCATTCTCTACCAGTCAACCTTCAGGCCAAACAGAGAATAATCATAGTAGGTGCTGGATAAACTGCAATGCAGAAATTAATATAACTCACAAAATATTGTAATACGCGTTAAATGCTAATAGATAGGATATAATTTAATTTACACAATATAATTAATACAACATACATATATAATATACATATAATACATACATATATATATATATATATATATAATACCCGCTACTAAAACTATGAAGAACCTTAATCACGAGAGTTAGAAAAAAAATGCTCGCGCAACTTGCGCTTAAATGAGAATTTACTCTCAGCCTGCCTAATAGTAAGGGGGAGAGCATTCCACAGTCGAATAGCCTGCACGGTGAAAGAACTGGACATGGAATTGGAACGGTGATCAGGGATAGAGAGAATCAACTTACGGGAGGAACGGAGTTCACAGCCCGGGCGAGGACATACAAATTTAAATTTAGATTTAAGATATTCGGGAGCAGCAGGGTCAAATAAAATCGAATAAAGGGTGGTTAGAATTTTGAGTGATCTGCGCTCCCGAATTCGAAGCCACTTCAGTTGTCTCCGATACGCTGAAACATGGTCGTATTTGCGTAGTCCAAAAATAAATCGGATACAGTTGTTTAGGAGCCGGTCAAGCCTGTCCAGTAGCAATTGTGTTACATTGGTATAGCACACATCACTTTTCTGTGCGGGACCCTTTCATATTAGTTCGAATATTACAACCGGTACCGCCTCCGCACCGCGACGCCCCGCCCCACTACCGCTGTCAGTGCGTTTCGAGCTTAACTAATTCGAACGCGTTTGCGTTTTGTCTCTAAATGTATGAAAATTGAAAACGCTCTCACCGAGTTTGAAATACGCGCGTTCATCGGTTAGCAACAAATGTTATACTCGCTGTTTTAGTTTCCACTACTGACCACCAGAGGCGCTGTTCACGTTGAAAAGTTGATTGGCCCAAATACAAAAAAACGGCCAAGTGCGTGTCAGGCCAAGCGCAATGTAGGGTTCCGTAGTTGTCCACCCGTTACATATGTGGACTAATAAGTTAGAAACAAACTTATATTCACTGCGGGACAGAAGAGAGAAATGGAGTACACAAGTGACCCTCTGGTACCCAAGTACCTCTGGTACCCAAGTACCTCTGGTACCCAAGTACCTCTGGTACCCAAGTACCTCTGGTACCCAAGTACCTCTGGTACCCAAATACCTCTGGTACCCAAATACCTCTGGTACCCAAATACCTCTGGTACCCAAATACCTCTGGTACCAAAATCATGGCTAGTAGTAGTAGTAGTAGTATATACGATGAATTTAAAAGGAAAACTATCACAGCTAAGTAGACATTACTAGTTAACGAGTAATAGTCGATATTAAGAAACGTACTTTGCAAAAGCAAACTTTCGTACAATTTCCATTAATACCTTAGATAATGTTGTTAATTCTGTCAAAACCATAGTAAATATATGTTTGCGAACTTTTTAGTCCACATAATGTATCGGGTGAACAACTACGGAACGGAACCCTACATTGTGCGTGGCCCGACACGCACTTGGCCGGTTTTTAATTTAAAAAATCATCAAATGTATGTACAACAAGAAAGATACAACATAAGAACTGAACAAAAACTTAAGCAAAATGTACATTACTTATAAAAAAAAGAAGATATATTGTATTTAAATTTGTTTTTCAAGTATGTAATACGAGTATTTCTAAAAGAAAAAAGGGAAATAAAGGCTATTTTATTTATTGATAAATTATTTATTGTTCACCAAATAATGTACATTACAAAACAAGTAACTGAAAATAAACCTAAATGAAATAAAAATAAACTTAAAATAAATAATAAATGAAATAAAAATCGATCACTTTAGTACGTTCTCGCACTGATAAAAATACCGTGTCAGTTGGGATTCTTCAAAGTACACTGAGCGAAAAAAAAACTAATTATTAGTAAGTTTTAGTGAATCCCAGGACAAGGAGATTATATACTAACGGTTACAAAACAGTTTTTGATAATAGTAGTTATTTACTAATACCAAAAAAATTGTCCTTGTAACTAGTAATTACTACTAAACTGTTTTGTAACCGTTAGTATATAATCTCCTTGTATTGGGATTCACTAAAACTTACTAATAATTAGTATTTTTTTCGCTTAGTGTACTGAAAGTGACTAGCACCACAGAATAAGTAATAGTACTACGCACAGAAGTCTCACTGTTAACAAATCCCCGCGAGGCAAGCCAAACGTGCCCACGCGTGGCCATCTCCTTCTATCGCACGCGCATCACTCGCTACATCACATTCTCGCGCATTGATAGTCACCCGACGTGGGACCTTTGAGCGGCGCGATGACGTCACGCGAGTGAGGCGCCCCTGCTATTACTAAAATGACCATCGACTATTTCTGTCGACTGTATCGCTTGGGAGTGCCGTCGAAATTGTCTTTCAAAATTAATCTGCTTAATAGCAAAGTGCTCGATCAAAGCTGCCTTTGAGCTCGTCTATTGGCGTATGTTGATTCAATTTGTTAAGTCCTTTACTTTCTCAATTTCTCAGGAGGCGGGTAAATGGTATTCGATTTATGGGTCATACCATACAAAACGTTGGCTTTATATGACTTGACTGTGAAATGACTTGTAAAACACAGAGAGCGGGAGGGCAGTAGCGGCGCGGGAGCGGGCGGTAGCGGGACGTGAGCGGGACGGGAGCGGGCGGTAGCGGCGCGGGATAGGTAGGCGCTCCCGCCCACTCCCGCGCCGCTACCGCCCGCTCCCGTCCCGCTCACGTCCCGCTACCGCCCGCTCCCGCGCCGCTACCGCCCTCCCGCTCTCTGTGTGGCTTAAGCTTTACCAATAAAAAATCAGGGTATCTAACGATCACGAGCGTTTGACCCGCTGCACTTATATGTAACGAATTTATTCAAATTTAGTTGCGATAATCCATAAAGTTTGAATGCCAATTAGAGCAGGAACAGAATTGGAAAAGGCGTCTCTAAAAATGCAAGCGGCAAGTCATGTAACAGTTGGGGTGTAAACGTTATCAGAGGGTTTGGACCCCGCAGAATACGGATCTGCTTGTCGCCATCTCGAAATTTGAGCCGGAAGTACGGTATACCGGAAAAGGTGCAGCCCATACAACATTTTTCGTAGTACATTTAGTAAATCGATGCTCTGGTACTTTAAAAGAGGTCCGATTGATATGGTTTTTTGGTATGTTGTAAAGGACAATATTAGCCATGGTAACCTAAAATTTTCGGCCCTCCAGCGCCACAACTTTGGCCGCCATCTTGAAAATAGTGTCACTTTTTTCAATTTTTTGCTTATACTGTCATCAAAGTTCATTCGAGTGCTAAACATAGTTCTGCAATATTGTAGAATACAATATTTGCTAAAACTTTTGGGTACAAAGATTTTTTCCATGACCCCTAGGGACGAAGATATGACAGGAAATATCATTAAAAATTGCCACTTTTTTCTAGTTTTCCTCTCATATCTATATTTTAAGTGCGTTTTAGCGCTAACTATAGTTCGGAAATATTGTAAATCACAAAATTAGCGACAACACTTGCATTGAAATATTTTTTCCACGACCATTAGGAAAGAAGATATGAAGTCATCTATGGAGTACAACCGTCGAAATTTGCTACTTTTCCAGTTTTCTTCCCATATTTAGGTTTGAGTGCAATGAATCGCAATCTGTAGGGGATCTATGATGGTCGAGTGATAGCGAGATAGACGACAAGATAAAGCATCTGTCACTTTCCGATCTATACCACTTCAATCCGTCAGAAGACAAAATCGTCTGTTTCCACGATACCTAGAAGATCGTAGGTACTTTGAATTTGCATATAATTTTGTCTTCTGTAATATTGCTGACCTAGAAATGCACTAAAACGCAAATATGTGAAGAAAACTGGAAAAAGTAGTAAATATCGACGGTGGTACCCCATAGATGACATCGTATATACCTTCTTTCCTGATGATCGTGGAAAAAATATTTCAATGCAAAAGTTGTAGAAAATTTTGTAATCTACAATATTGCCGAACTATAGTTAGCGCTAAAATACACTTTAAACGTAAACATGAGAGCAAAACTAGAAAAAAGTGGCAATTTATAATGATATCTCCTGTCATATCTTCGTCCATAGGGGTCATGGAAAAAATCTTTGTAGTCAAAAGTTTTAGCAAATTTTGTGTTTTACAATATTGCCCCAACCATGTTTAGCACTAAAATGAACTATAATGACAGTACAAGCAAAAACCTGAAAAAGTGACAGATTTTCCAAGATGGCGGAGAAAGACGTGGAGCTGGAGGGTCAAAAATTTCGGGATACGATGACAAATATTGTTATTTACGGCATATCAAAAATCCATAACAATCGGACCATAGTTAGAGTACCGGAACAACGATTTACCAAATGTACAACGAAAAAATTTGTATGGTATCCACCTTTTCCGGTATAACATACTTCTGGCTCAAATATGGGGATGGAGAGAGCAGATCTGTATTCTGCAGGGTCTAAACCCTCTGATAACGTTGTTACCCCAACTGTTCCACGATTTGCTTCTTACATTCTACTTCTTCAATAATGGGCCTACTCTAAATAGGAAGATGTCCATTCCATCTGCGTATTCTCATTCAAACTATGGATTATCGCAACTATATTTGAATAAATTCGTTACATATAAGTGCAGCGGGTCAAACGCTCGTGGTCCTTACCCATCAATCAATCAATCAATCAAAAATTCCGTATCCGCAGGCGGAAACGGTACCACCATATTCCAATACTGCTAAAGAGGCGTGAAAAAAAAATTGAAATTCTTTTTGTTGAACGTATTTGTATTGAAATAGCGTAATGTTCGGTCGGCTGACGGTGAACATTGCTGTATAAGTTTTTTCGAAACATTAACTAATTCGAACGCGTTTGCGTTTTGTCTCAAAATGTATGAAAACGCTCTCACCGAGTTTGAAATACGCGCGTTCATCGGTTAGCAACAAATGTTATACTCGCTGTTTTAGTTTCCACTAGTGACCACCAGAGGCGCTGTTCACGTTTTCATACCACTTTCATACATTTTGAGACAAAACGCAAACGCGTTCGAATTAGTTAATGTTTCGAAAAAACTTATACAGCAATGCTCACCGTCAGCCGACCGAACATTACGCGCTGACCGTCGGTCGTGCTCTGTTTCCAGCCATAGATATATTTACGTCGGTCGGCGCCCGACCGACGGTACGCGCTGACCGTCGGTCGAGCACTGTTTCCAGCCATAGATATATCTACGTCTGTCGGCGCCCGACCGACGGTACGCGCTGACCGTCGGTCGAGCACTGTTTCCAGCCTAAATGGACACGGCCTTGGCATCCAACAGCCACCTTGATCGTGAATGGTTCTAATTCTGTTTTGATACGAAAATCGAACGCAGAATGTGATTCATAAGAATCAACGGTTGCTGACCATCGACTAGTGACCAGTAACTCTTTCACTCTTGACTGATCAGTACCTGTAGTATAAGTTTTTTTCAAAACAAAACACAAACGAATGCGTTTGCGTTCAGTCTCATTTTTTAAGGCAACGCGAGCAGCGCCTCTGGTGGTCTTAGGAGGAAACTATTTTTTGCCATATAAATTAAGACTAAACACAAACCAACGTATTCGTTACCGATCACATTTTCAAAGTCGAATTATAGGCACACTGGCACAAACGACGTATTGGACATGCAAACTTTTGCAAACCGATCAAATTGCTTATTATTATTATTTATTTATTTAATAATCAGGGTATAAAAACATAAAATTAACGGGGTCTCACAAAACTGTCGGAACAGTTTGTCTGTGTGATCCAGTAGGGTCGATGCTATAGATACATTTACACTTCTGTATCCTGTAGAATAAATTTTATATTAATTCTCTTTCTCTTACCCTCGGTCGCTCGATGGCATTATCTATTACTTGTAGGTACCTATATACTACATATACCTATGGAAATAAAGGCCTAGTTACACTAAACCGATAGGGGTTTATGCTTTATGAATACTCCGATCAGTTATAGATTTGTTTTCGAAATGGAATGCTGAGTTCTGAATGCCAGGAATGTTTACGTTTGGAACTGGCCGCTGCACTGATGCCGTTTATTTATTTTGATTCCGTATTTAAATTCGGAATGTTGTTTCTAATAATTCTAATGGGTTTGCTCCCTTTGATAGTTCACGAAGCATGCATACCAGGTGCCATCGTAATAATAATAATATTATTAAGAAGCTGACAAGACCTAATTTTGTTGAAATTGATTTTATTAAAGCAGTCTTTTAAGAACAACTATTTGTTCCAGCACATCAAAAAAAAATGTTAATATTCATCATATTTCAAAGACCGTGAACGGACTCGATACATAATTGGACGAAATCGGCTCGATAGAATATAATTGCAAAGATTGGTCTTAAAATCATCACTAAACGGTTCTATGTCTTTATTTTTATTACGTATGGGTCTGCAATCAAAAACATGAAGTAAAGATAAATCTTTCCAGTATTGTAGCTTAGACGTCCATACTAATAATGTTAGGTATACAATGGTAGTACTTTGTTTCGTAGACATAGATGTATTGTTTCGCAGAATTTTATTTAATAGAAATCATTTTTATTATCAAACTTTTCTCAATACTATCCTAACCTAACCTAGTTTTCTGGTAGATTTATTTTTGTTCTACACAATATTATTTTGACTGTATCTGCCAAAAGTAAACGATTTTTAAAAATTGGACGTTTGACCGATTGACCGTTGAAAAGTCTTGGCGGCAGTTGCGATTTTTCCCTTTAACATTTAAAGTATCAACGACTTTTTAAAATAAGTTACCAACCAGCACAGAAAATCAAGATTTCTATTCGCATCAGTAAGTACCTCTAGTATTTATTTAGACATTAAACGCACACGAGTTCGCGTTTAGTCTCATTTTGTAAGGTTACGTGAGCAGCGCCCCTGGTGGCCTTTGGTGGAAAGTTGGAAACCAACATTTAATGTTCTGTGGTGGTAACTATTTTTTTGGCACACAAAATGAGACTAAACGCGGCGTTTGCGTTTTGTTTCGGAAAGATATTTACTAGAGGTACTGTACTGGTGTTATTGGTATTTGAACGACGCAGTTGTCATCTTTATATAACCTAATCGTCACGATGACTCAATCGACAACAATACGGGTGCAGCACGATTACTTAACGACTTCAAATATAACAATCATGTTGTTCTTGTTTAACAAACAACTTCACCCTAGGTTAAAAAGAGATGGCGCTGTTTCTCTCAGTGTATTTGAAAGCATGCTCGGTTTTTTTTGATAATCTCTACTTAATGGGTGCGTTTATTAACGATGCGTTCTGAGAGGGGATCGGGGTCACGTTGACCAACAAAGTTAGTAGCAGAGTAGCTGAAAACATTCACAATCCCGTTTTTCAGTTTCCGAAGCTTATTTGCCACTTTCGTAGTATTGAAATAAACAAATACTTTATTAGTTTGGCATGGATTGAAGCAGCTCAAGAGAAGACCACGAAGAAGACATGAAAAGAGCCAAAGTATTTAAGGCCGGGTATTACCACTTTTGAGTTTTTAAAAACCATCTGAGACATAGAATATAGTGACTTAAAATCAAAAAAAAATGTGTTACATAAGGATCTTGTCTAGTCAAAATCGCAGTCAGTTACATGATCTGATGAATTTCACTTGATAGAAAAAAATCGCGAAGTTACCCCTTTTTGGAATGTACCTATTTTCAATACTACGGCTATATTACTGATATTTAATATTTAATTTTTGTACTCAATTAAAGATCTTAAATAGTTATAGACAAATTCGCAGGGTTTGCTTTGATATAATTATTGGCTTAATTACTATAGCTAAATATATACGAAACTGCGCGTAGAGCTTGCGTAGAGAGCGGGATGGTTAATTGTAAACTCGCGTGTTAGAGAGGGACAGTTGCGTTGGGGATACCTCCCCTTAAGGGCCCTTGTCAGTTACGTTCATCTATTCAGTTTAGGCCATTTTCTGTTTAAATGACATTATCTTGACATTTTTTCAATGTTACTATCTAGATCAAGAGTGCGATCTAATGACATAAATTTTAAATGATTTTTCTGGTATTTTCATTAAGAAATATTGTTTCCAATATCATTCCAAATCGACCATTTTCAAGCGAAACTGCTTTTTTCCGCTTAAATTCTACTCATTAGGTACACGCAATAATATCAAAAAACCGGCCAAGTGCGAGTCGGACTTCGCTCATTTAGGGTCCCGAAAGAACCTCAAAAATGTGATTTATCAATATATTAGTATTTGTTGGCAGAATATACGTAATAATAAACATTATCACCAAATTTCAAGTTCATAGGTCAACGGGAAGTTAAAAAATTCTTAGGAACAACATTTTGTGTCAGACGACGGACGGACGGACGGACGGAGGCTTGGGCGTCACCAATAGGGTTCCGTTCTAACCCTTCGGGTACGGAACCCTAAAAAGGCCTTAAAAGGCCTCAAAATCACCGTATGCTGTAGGTAATCGCTTTAAGTGTTATTGTCCATGTGTTTTTTCTATCTAGAAAATTTTAAGCAATCATGTTTCGGCTTGTATTCGTATTGTCAACAATCATATATTTGAAAATCAGCCCCTACTGTTTGCTAGTCCGGGCAGAACAGCGTTTCAAAGTTTCTAAATGTCAAAATTATTGACGACCAGCATGTTTGTTATCATATTACGTTAACTTTCGTAACTTGCACCAAATATGCCACGCACACAATGTCCGTCTGTCTGCCTGTTCATATTAATAGCACTGATCTGCGGTTTCCGGCAGCCATCTTGGAAATAAACTTAACGAGTTATTTCTTATTCTGAGCACACTTAATGTGCCGACGCTCTGGGCTCGGAGTGATGTGGTTTATATTGTAGTTTATAGCCGTAGCCTATGGACGGAGGCGAGTGTCTCTGATAATGGGTATCGTTCTCGCGTCGCTCCAATGACGTCACCGACCATATGCAAGCCTAAACGGTATGCGGTGTTTGGCAGACTAAATATAGTACGATTCAGAGTAGGATTACACAGAACCCATTCATTGTCTACACATTGTTTTGATTCGTGATGTACAAAAATATTTTTGGGGATAGGGATCAGTGGCGGAGCGTCCATACAACTCGATTCCCACCGGCTTGCCTAATTTCCAGCCAGTCCAGTTCTTTTACTACGGCTCATGAAGAATAGGAAAAGCCAAGTATTTCCGGCTTCCCTAAGAATATTTTTGACGCGCCGCCACTGATAGGGATGATGACACTATAAAAGAAAATCAATAAATCCAAATTTTCTACATAAAGGCTCAAATTCTCAATCAAACGGCGAAAAAAGTAATTCAAAAAAATAAACAATTACGTAATTATAAGTTTTCAAATTCAAAGTTTTAAGTGGGTATTTCCTGTCGCTTTTCCGCAAAACGCACCTTTGTATTGAACGATCGTCATTTACTATGGCGTAACTCAACAGTGACGTCACTATTGAGTAGCACTTTCTCTAACTACGAACATTCTAACCGTTGTAGCTTCGTTATTTTTTGAGATATTTAAATAGGATTTTCACTATTTGGCATAGTTTTATGTCTTCTTTCTACTGAAGCTTCGCGGTTTGGTCACTGCTTTTACGTACCAGTCTATTTTGACTGGTGCGAATTTATCCCCTTTATTTACTAGATTTTAAAGTAAGAATTCGAAATCTATACTTATCCCTTTTGTACGCCTAAGATTTCATATAGAAATCCCTCCGCACCAGGAGATATTTTCGATAACTAAGTCTGCCGCAACGGAAAGTCGCGTACCAGTCAAATTGAGCTGGTTTCGCACTCAACGTGTTAATACTGCATTCCAGAGAATAAACCTATTTGGAACAGGACGTAAACACCATTTAATATATATGAAAGTGATCTGTTTTAGTTCTAATAACGCAGAACTGTGCACGTGTTCTTACGCTATCTAATCAGTATGGACCTCCCACGTAGTCAGTTAATCCTTCCAGTAAAGATTAGCTTGATAATAAAGCTCACACATACTCATTTATATCAGCATTAGAGTTCCGAAAGATACGCCCTGTAGCTTTAGTATAAGTTTTTTCGAAACATTAACTAATTCGAACGCGTTTGCGTTTTGTCTCAAAATGTATGAAAACGCTCTCACCGAGTTTGAAATACGCACGTTCATCGGTTAGCAACAAATGTTATACTCGCTGTTTTAGTTTCCACTAGTGACCACCAGAGGCGCTGTTCACGTTTTCATACCACTTTCATACATTTTGAGACAAAACGCAAACGCGTTCGAATTAGTTAATGTTTCGAAAAAACTTATACTAGAGCTACTGTTATGAGTTTATGAAGTTAGTTTAAGGCTTGTAGCGTGTAGAGTTAGACACTTGAGTGTACATGAGAACTGATAAATTTTTGACAGTGCGAGCCATATGGTGTCTTGGCAACATTTTACATGAAAATGTTTTTGGAGGGAATTGTTATCGGATTTTGTATAAGTGATATTATCATGAAGACTGCTATGTATTAAATATATTCTTCCCTTGTTTGCAGGTAAGGAAACCAATCCAGAACGTGATTTTCCAATTTGTAAGTACATATAAACTAGTTTTTGCCCGCGACTTCGTCCGCGTAGATATTGTGATATTGTGTTACCTCCTTAGGGAAATCGCTGTTAAATTATTCTGACTTTTGTCTGTTGTCCTAAAATCCATAAACTGTACAATTTCGACAACAATATGTGTTTACGTTTTAAAGTCAATTAAATTTGCAATATATTGAGCCCAACCGCAATTCTATAAGCCCGCTAGGGACGAAGCTTCGGCCAGGGTAAGGCGATTCGAAGATGGTCCATTTTATGTTTCTTTCGGAGCACTCGGAGCAGTTCAAGATTTAAAAAAAAACTGTTAATACACCAATCGATTCGCTTTGGCCACATAACTTATTTTGCCGTTTCACGTGTGGCAAAAGTGACGCCAAAGCTCTGTAGTTATTAGTTGATTATGATTCATCATCATCATCATCATATCAGCCGAAAGACGTCCACTGCTGGACATAGGCCTCCCCCAAAGAGTGCCACAATGACCGGTCCTGCGCCACCCGCATCCAGCGGCCTCCATTTAATCTTGACTTGACATATGTATTATCCTTGTTATCATTACTCAAAGAGTACATCTGAATGTCTGTCAAATTAGACCAGCTTGACAGGACTGGCTTCGCACGAGGCGGCCTCTCCCGCGACCTTTACCAGGTCATCAGTCAAATACCCTATTGAACGTTCGATGAATGTATCCGATAAATCAATGTACGGTCAACGCGATTCGCAAGGAAGTCACGTGCGCGTTGCAGACCCTTTGTAAAATTTGAGGATTCACTGTGTTGACGGAAGAAGGGGCCAATTTAGAAGGAACTTGCGCGTTCTATTCATTGCAAAATCTGTGGACTGGCGCCGTCCTACGCCATATTGCAAATTGTGAAACTATTAAAACCATATGGCGTTAACAGACAATCAAATATATACTCTAAAAGCATTACGTAAAGTTAAAAATTGAATGTCGTAATATTCGCGAGTTGTCTGTGATATTTGGACTTGAGAAATTACCTGTACAGTACAGTCGAGGGCATAAATAATACCTATGTATACATTTTTGGACCTTATTTCAATGGAATAAGGTGAAAAAGTGTATACATATTGGTGCCATTGACTGTACGTTAATCTCACGAGCGCGGGTTGGCAATTGTTGTAGTTGTGACACATACGAACACATAGACAACGTGAACTCATAGCTCCTACGCTGACGCACACATAGACAATGTGCATGTATAGCTCAACACACAAGCATGGCTCACCCGCGCTCGTGAGATAAAAGTACTGTAGGTACAAGATATTTTGACTGAGCAGTTTGGCTAAAATGCCTGCATATGTATGTATGTCTGACTATTCTCCTCTACAGGTTGCATTTCTCAACCATTCTTGTGTGTGTATCATATGGAGTTTTTTGCCAATTTTAACCCTTTTTTTTTCAAAATAATTTTTTATCCGAATAATTATTCGAATGAACAATAATTCATAATTGTATTATTCACGAATAATTTATTTGGGAATAATTATTCGCGAAATAATCAATCAACCGGTTTACAAATGACGAATGAATTATTCGTTATTTTATCGAGTAAACGAGAAATAGAAGGGAGTTTTATGTAAAGCAAAAATCTTAGTAACTAATGAAATGACTTTTAGTTTTTGATAGTGTGGAATTTAATAGAAGCTATTACATTAGTTTTTTTTTTAATCAAAGTGAAAATTGAAAAATTCAACACCACAGGTGGGATTTGAACCCACGACCTCTGGAATCCGTCCATTGCTCTACCAATTGAGCCACCGTGGTATCCCTTGTAATGGTGAATTTTTCAATCTTAAAGCTTAAGCCACACAGAGAGCGGGCGGGCGGCGGCGGCGCGGGCGCGGGCGGCGGCGGCGCGGGCGCGGGCGGCAGCGGCGCGGGCGCGGGCGGCGGCGGCGCGGGAGCCGCCTTTGGCGGCAGCCGCCACCGTCAAAAGCAGCTCCCGCGCCGCCGCCGCCCGCGCCCGCGCCGCTGCCGCCCGCGCCCGCGCCGCCGCCGCCCGCGCCCGCGCCGCCGCCGCCCGCGCCCGCGCCGCCACCGCCCGCCCGCTCTCTGTGTGGCTTAAGCTTTAAGATTGAAAAATTCACCATTACAAGGGATACCACGGTGGCTCAATCGGTAGAGCAATGGACGGATTCCAGAGGTCGTGGGTTCAAATCCCACCTGTGGTGTTGAATTTTTAAATTTTCACTTTGATTAAAAAATAGAGATTTTCGCTAGCGGACGCATCCGCTTAACAAACATATTACATTAGTGCTTAAGAGCATATGTCCGTCAGAAGTAATCGTGCTGTAATGAACTCATGAACCCGAAGAACCGTCATCGCATCAAGCAATCGAGTTAGCGCGGATGTGACCCAGCAGACTACTAAAAAACTAAATGGTTACATAACTGCTGTATAGTAGCATCATTTAAGACCTTTATACGACTGCCACGTTTAATTTGCGTGGGCCGCGGTGATATGCAAATTTAAGTGGCGACATAATTTGATCAAATTTGAACTCTCGTAACTCCGCTCTATATTCCCGAAATAAACAAATATATATACAAGAATTGCTCGTTTAAAGATATAAGATATCAATATTTATTTGTTTCGGGGATCTCGGAAACGGCTCTAACGAGCAATCGATCTAGCTAGGTCTCATGCAGGGGAAAACGCCGAGCAAAGCTCGGTCGCTTAGATATTGTATATAAATTAAGATAACGCAAACGTGTTGGTTTGTGTTTCGTTTCGACTGATCTTATACTAGAGCACAGAATAAGTAATACTAGAGTTACTGTATTCAGGGCCAATTTTTTTGGCGTTGTAGTTTTTTTTATTTCTTAGAATTGCATAAAAATTGGTAGGTTGGAAGAGCTCCTGATTCTGTACAAGTAAAAAAATATGACAACATGGCGTCGAAAAAAAATTTTTTCCATACATTTTTTCCATACATTTTTTCCAATGAGTTACGAAAATCCCATACGTTTTGTCACTCAATGGAAAAAAATTGTGGGACAGTGTATGAAATCGTGCACATATTGTTCAGAATCAGGAGCTCTTCCAACCTACCAATTTTCATACAATTCTAAGAAATGAAAAAAAACTACAACGCCAAAAAAATTGGCCCTTCAATGGAATTGTCATGAGAAATCTGAACGCCTGCAAGATGAAGCAGGCAAAACGTGATTGGGCAATATTGCATCAGTTCTTATCACAGGGGGCAGATTCGCCGTTTATATTCGTTTGTCTTCTTTATATATATGTATCACTTTGACATTTGTGTTTGTGGGAAAGGGACAAAACACATTTTAATCAGTAGACTTAGTAGAGGTCTGTTAATTTTTATGAATAAGGGGGTAACCAAAGACTACATTATTAATGGGTAACATTATAAGATTACCATTGTATGAACATAGAATTGACAATTTCTAAGGGAAGTAATAAAATTGTAGGCTTATAAATATGAAATGTTGTCAATTCGGTAATACAGCACAAAACTTTCGAAAATACTCGAAAATACGCTCCAACGCCTCCAACTTATTTCTGCTATTTTTAAGAATTTTGAATAATGATGAAAAAACGGAGTAATTATGTGTATGTACTTACGTGTATACCTTAATTTTATTGGCGTTTGTTTTACACTTTCTACGTTTCTATACCTATTTTCTTGCACCACTTTGAGAGTCTCTGTTTAGCCTAGTGGTTGACTGGTAGAGAATGCCATTTGGCATTAAGTCCGCCATTTGTACACTGTATTTATTTTGTGCAATAAAGTTTGAACGAATGAATGAATGAAAAGTCGTGACGTCCCTAAATGCAATTTCCCTACAAATGTCCTAAGGAAAAGCCTTTTTAATGTCAAAAACGTACTGGCCAGTAAGATTTTTTATATTAACTTATTCATTAATTTTAAAAAACAGGCCGTACCGATGTTGCAATAACTAACATTTGGATTCAAGTTTGCTCAGCCCCCTGTGAATCCCCATAATGACGCTCGCGGTTATTAAAAGCAAGTAGTGCGAGAGACCGCCGAGAGATTAGTTACATGGTCGATTTTTCAAAAAAACAGCGACTTATTTAAAAGTAATAAGTGTGTTTTTCTAGAACAGGTTTGTTCGGTATTCCCATAAAGTATAGGGTATATCTGTTTTTTTTGTACTTTTTCACTTTTTCTTGTTTAATGTACAATAAAGTGATACATACATACAAGAACGTGGAAGTCTTTTATTGATATTGGTCTGTACAAAAACATATTACTTACCAAATTCTTGTTACTTACTCGTTTCGTTTGTGTTACTGGATGATCTTAGTCGGTTACATCTCAATTCCACATAATTTAATGACATGATTGCAACTGATAATATAGGCATATCGGACGATTCCTGCGCAGCGCAGCGTTCGAAGAGAGACATCTAAAAGACGTGAAAAATTGTCTAAAACCTCTCTGACATATCATATTTGTATATATAAATATCAAATTTTTCATTTCTTTTAATTTTAAAAATGTTAAGATTGACAATTTTAGTGAAGCTGTTTATGTCACGGAGTGACAAATTCGTTTAAGTCGTTATTTAATATAATATTATCCCATTATTTGACGACCGCTTTAGCTTAGTTGGTAGTGACCCTACCTACGAAGCTGGAGGTCCCGGGTTTGAATCCCGGCCGCGGCATTTATTTGTGTGATGAGCACGAATATTTGTTCTTGGGTCTTGGATGTTTTCTATGTATTTAAGTATTCATTTATCTATATAAATATCGTCGCTTAGTACCCATAGTACAAGCTTTGCTTAGTTTGGGGCTAGGTTGATTTGTGTAAGATTGTCCACAAATATTTATTTATTTATTTTTATTTATATCAATTTTATTTACTACTTGTTAATTTATCGCAGTGATACGTCCGTGGCCTTCTATACTTGTTTATCTATTGTGTGATTGCTGTGATTCGTCGTCGGATACAAGATACAAGTATCTGCTAGCTGCATTGCCTCGATGAAATCGATATACGATGAACCAGTTAGAGCCGCGTCCGGCTCACCGCCTATATTACATGAATGCAGTGGGCTGAAAGCGAACGAATGAATGGAAGTGCATCGTTCAACTAGTGAATGGTGAGCGAAGGATCCACGAAGTAGGACGAGTGTATAGTTATTGAAGGGTTAGAAAAGGTTTGAAAATTCCGGAAAAAATCTAAGACGGCCCGGCAACGAATACGATCAATGCTCATCATCATCCTCCTAGCGTTATCGCAGTACCTAATCCGAAGATTTGGCGTAGGCACTAGTTTTTACGGAAGCGACTGCCATCTGACCTTCCAACCCCGAGGGGAAACTATAGACCTTATTGGGATTAGGCTTTGTCAAGTGAGTGGGCAACTTGACTGTTAGAAGTTCTCAAACCGCCCGAAGGCCTCCAACTTGGCTTAACGACTGCTGCCATAGACAGCAACCGGGATCAACGGCTTAACGTGCCTTCCAAAGCACGGGAGCGCTTAGTTAGTAACCACTCAAAGCGGTCACCCATCCAAGTCCTGACCGCTAGTGCCCACGTTGCTTAACCTTAGATACCGCAAGCGGTACGCAGGCGCCGCTGGGCCACGAGCGCTCCTGCTATCAATCCTACGATCAATGCTGCCGTCAAGAAATCTACATTGAAGTGCGTTTGCGCGTAAAGGTGGCGGTTCGCGCCTCGACAGAGACCAAAGACCGAGACAGAAGACCGCGACCGGAGACCGTGACCGTCACTTGACAGTAGGCAACATATAACTCATATAAGCGACAGTTCGCGAACGAGACAGAGACAGGAGACAGAGCCGCGAGTTGCATATGTCAAGTGACGGTCACGGTCTTCTGTTCTGTCTCTGTCGCGGCGCGAACCGCCACCTTGATAAAGCTCGAAACGCACTGACAGCGGTAGCGTTGTAATATTCGAACTAATATGAAAGGGTCCGCACAGAAAACCGGCCGGGAAAAAAGCGTTCTGTGCGGACCTTTTCATATTAGTTCGAATATTACAACCGGTACCGCCTCCGCACCGCGCCGCCACCGCTGTCAGTGCGTTTGCAGCTTAGGTCCGCGCATTTAATCGTTTTTCACCCATATGTGTTAAACTGTTCCGCATTTCGTAATAAATCATATCATACTTGTTATAAAATCGGGTTAACCAACATACCAGTGAAACGGGTAATTGCATTGTACTCGTATTTATAAAGTAAAAAAACTTACATGCTCAATATCACACACCTACATAGCAAGCTATGCGATTCACTGAGCACCTTCCTCTCCTGTCACCAATTCAATTCAATTCTTTAAAAAATGGCTTTCCAAAAATTTTAGAAATAAAGGAAAAATTGAAAAACTTAGGCACCGAGCAGGATTCGAACCTGCGACCTCCCGGCACTCGCGGCCAGTCGCTCTAGCCAACTGAGCTATAGGTGCGATTGCTACCCGGCTAGAAATTTGTCAATCCTTCCTTCATTTATACAACGCCTTAAGGGAGCCGGGTAGCAATCGCACCTATAGCTCAGTTGGCTAGAGCGACTGGCCGCGAGTGCCGGGAGGTCGCAGGTTCGAATCCTGCTCGGTGCCTAAGTTTTTCAATTTTTCCTTTATTTCTAAAATTTCTAGTTTGCGTTAGTTTCTAGTGCTTAATACAAAATTAAAATTAAAATGGCTTTCCATCAAATTTATGACGATTTCGCCAATGTCACGTGTTCAGTGACGTTGTTCGGTAACGACGCCATGACAGTAGGCAAGGTTTTGTACGGTAAATGGATTCTGCTCGTCGTCGCCCCGGGCACGTGTGCTCACCAACGCGACGACGACCAAAATCCCCTGTCACCTTCTGTTTTATATGGAAACTGTAAAAATTGACATTTGACAGTTCCCATATAAAAAGGGGTGAGGGGTGAGGTGGCAAGTGAGGACGAGTCATGTTTGTGAATATTAAATAAATAAATATTTGTGGACAGTCTTACACAAATCAACCTAGTCCCAAACTAAGCGAAGCCTTTAATATGGGTACTAAGCGACGATATACATACTTATATAGATAATTAGATACTTAAATAAATAGAAAACATCCAAGACCCAAGAACAAATATTCGTGCTCATCACACAATTAAATGCCCTGGCCGGGATTCGAACCCGGGACCTCCAGCTTCGTAGGCTAAAGCGGTCGTCGAACGGCCCAGTACGATTTCTTTGAATTTGACACTGACATATTATCTTATTCTATTTGATATTCTCTTGGCCATGCATCTAGGGGCAAAGATGAGGTTGACGGTGAAGCGAGCTCACCCAGAATATGCCAATTCACTCGTGCTTTGAAATGGTACAGTTTATATGTCTCGGAAATACAGACGCCGGCAGGGAATCCCAAACCTTAGCAGTGCGCATTATCTCGTATTTTCCCTAATCCCGGCTACACCAATTGTAATGCAATTAGGACGTATGTATAGGGTACAGTCAACATCAAAAGTAGCGCCACATATGAAGAGGTCAAAAGTTCTTATTCCTTTGTAATAAAGACTTTTGACGTCGTCATATGTGGCGCTACTTTTGATGCTGACTGTACAAGTTAAGGCCATTTTTCATAGGGTCGGATAAATTGGATTAAATTGACCAATCCGGGTTGGTTAACAATGACTGACATTTGAACTGAGAACTCACTATTCGAATCGGGTGAGCTAATGTAAGGATGACCACCTTTTTAGGGTTCCGTAGATGAAATTGCAAAAACGCTTCTTATGTTTCATAACCGGTTTAGCTTAGTGTTTACTTGTTTAGTGATCCAGCCTATAAGCCTGGAGGTTCCGGGTTCGAATCCCGGGCATGATAAATATTTGTGGATTTATTAGTGGATAGCATTAGTAGTAGTAGTAGTAATATTAATTATTGTACCACTAATAAAGAATAAGAATAATATAATTAGCTGGATTACGTTAGTCTACAGGGTGGCCCAAACCTTGACGTCAATATTTTTTTTTAATTCCTCACGTCGTGGGCTATCGGAATATACCCCATGTATGTTCGCCGATTTTTCGTAGTTTTCGAGTTTTCTTTCAAAAATACTAACATGAGGAAATTTACTTATTAAAACAAAAATTGTTGAACTTTTTTGAATGTTTGTGACAGTCGGTGACAGTTGCTCGATGCTATCGTCAGATTCGCATGTGTTGCTACTGTGTTGTTATGAATAACAGGTTTTTTTATGAATATTAATTTGGGAACTATTCAGGATTATGTTACAAAACGAAACATTCAAAAAAGCGGTATATATTGTATTTTAAGTAGGTATAGTATAAGTAGGTATTTTAAGTTATTATTAAGTAGGTATATATTGTATATCGACATAGTCCAAAATTAAGCTAACCTTATACTAATACTAATAGTTTTATTGGGAGCTTACTTAGTTTGGGAGGAAAATCAAGCTTTATACAAGCAAGCAGGAAAATATGAAACGTGATATCTTAAGAAACTAGCAACTAACTAAAATTAGTGAAATAGGGATGTTGACTCAAAATTTATTATTACTCCATACGAAAGAATACATAAACCTATGCCAAACAGTGAAAATCCTATTCAAATATCTCAAAAAATAACGAAACTACAACCGTTAGAATGTCTTCAGTTCGAGAGAGAAAGCGCTACAGATCAGTGACGTCACTGACCTCGAGCGCCATAGTAAATGACGATCGTTCAATACAGAGATGCGTTTTGCGGAACAGGGACAGAAAATGCCCCCTCCTAAAACTTTGAAGACTTATAATTATTTGAATTTTAACTTTTGTGAGACATGTTATAACTTTATTTTACTAAACGGTTAAAACTCACGTATTAATTGTCACTTCGGGCGACATGTTTCGAACTCTTCGGGAGTTCTTCCTCAGGATGAGTGCGTCTGCGACCCGCGCCGATTGCACACGGGTAAACTTATAATTATGTAATTATTTATTCTTTTGAATCACTTTTTTCGCTATTACATTGAGAATTTGATCCTTTTTCGAGAAACTTCGGATCCATTGATTTTCTTATTTGGTGTCAACATCCCTATTAATACAATATATTATCCTCTGATATCCTACAGACAAGAAAACACGTGGGTTAAAGTTAAGGCGATATATCGATTGAAAGAGACGCCCTTATGTTTTTCGCTCACGACAAAACGGGATGCGACACTCTTCGAGAATGGCTTTTTTAGACAAATCTCGATAAATATCTGACTATGTGCAGGTTTATTAAATTTCCTCTTGACAGAGTTTAGATGAGGTAAAATACCATCATATTAACTTAATCGTATGTTTTAATAATGCGAGGTTTTAGTAGGCTGAGTAAAAAAAGGAAAATATAGACTCTACTTTGGGTTTTTTTCTATCGAGAAAATTTTAAGCAATCATGTTTCGCTATTGGCAGTACCACAATCATATAGTCAAGAATCATATATCTGAAAATCAGCCCCTACTGTTTGTTAGTCTGGGCAGGACAGCGTTTCAAAGTTTCTAAATTTCTCGTTGTAGCGCCCCGAGATACACTAAGCGTGCCGTATAGGGTAAGTTGACGAAATGGCGTTAATATGATTACCAGACGCAAGGTACAGGAGCATTATTATATTAATTAGTCTGTACTCTGTAGCTCTAGTATAAGTTTTTTCGAAACATTAACTAATTCGAACGCGTTTGCGTTTTGTCTCAAAATGTATGAAAACGCTCTCATCGAGTTTCAAATACGCGCGTTCATCGGTTAGCAACAAATGTTATATTCGCTGTTTTAGTTTCTAATAGTGACCACCAGAGGCGCTGTTCACGTTTTCATATCACTTTCATGCATTTTGAGACAAAACGCAAACGCGTTCGAATTAGTTAATGTCTCGAAAAAACTTATACTAGACCTACTGTACACCTCACCGCCGGCGGGGACGTCCACCGCGCGATCGTGACAACACAGACACATATATAGTCCCTATTCGTCCCGGTACCGCCGCATACCGGGTAAAGTCAGTCCGACCCGGATCGGGCCTAGCATAGTTTCTTGCTGGACTCTTCTCAGCTAGGCTAGGTTTAGTGAACCAGCGACAAAACTCCCAGTAGCTCTATTACACTGACACCTCAGATTCGGTTGAAGTCGCTTGAACAATCCCACTGGAGCGCAAACTCTTAGAGTATTCCAGTGTTTAAACCGCCCGCGTGGTCGTGTCGGAGGTTCCCCCTGGATTGTCCCCAGTCCACTCCCCAACCGCACACTTCTATCACTTTATTGTGCCCGGCCTATAAAAAAAAGGTTTTATAGACGTCTATGAATAAGTGGGTTAGTATGCACGTTCAGTTATTTCTGAGCACCTAAAGTGTACATATGTTTCTGAAGGCAATTGTAGGTACCAGTGGCGGTGCGTCAATACAACTCGATTCCCACCGGCTTGCCTAATTTCCAGCCAGTCCAATTCTTTTACTACGGCTCATGAAGAATAGGAAAAGGCAAATTATTTCCGGCTTCCCTAAGAATATTTTTGACGCGCCGCCACTGGTAGGTACATACATCACGGACAGACACACACAGAATCCGGATACAGCGACCGTCAAGGGATCAGCGATATTACGTCGCACTAACAGGACGTCGTCCAAAACGGACTGAGTTTCTTTGAAAATGTTTAGTATGAATCCTAACGTCGGTGATTTAGCAGTCGTTAAAAGCGGTCAAATGTTATAAGTAGTAGTTCTAGTATAAGTTTTTTCGAAACATTAACTAATTCGAACGCGTTTGCGTTTTGTCTCTAAATGTATGAAAGCGCTCTCACCGAGTTTGAAATACGCGCGTTCATCGGTTAGCACCAAATGTTATACTCGCTGTTTTAGTTTCCACTAGTGACCACCAGAGGCGCTGCTCACGTTTTCATACCACTTTCGTACATTTTGAGACAAAACGCAAACGCGTTCGAATTAGTTAATGTTATAAAAAACTTATACTAGAGCTACAGAGTCGTTATAAGCGGATTCTACTGGACGTATATGTAAATAAAGGAACGGCGCCAAAACTCCAAATTTGATAGGCACCAAGCCAAAAGGCAGCGTTGTCAACGTTCGACGTATGAACACACCGGTCACAATCACAACGGTTCATCTCTGAGGTGAGCCTGTAGGGTGGTGATGCTTTGAGCGTTCAATTTGATTCAGTAAATGAAGGATAACTTGGCGGAAATAATTCGGATATAAGCGGATTTTGGTATAGTTGTACTTAAAGATGTCCTTAACAACATACTTAAAATCCTGAGGGGTGGGGGTGGAGCTAACGGGTAGGGGGGGGGGGGGGGGGGGGGGGGGTTCAAAAATATTGAAAAACAAAAGAATGGGAAGCAATATTTGATTAACATCGCCCCTTGAAAATCTCCTTAAATATTCACTCTAGCGAAAAAGTGTGTGGAACCTTTTTTGTGGAGAATTTTATGGACATTTTTTATCTTTCAGAACATTTTTTGCTGTGAGCCACCGTTTACGAGTTTTTAACGAAAAACTAAAAAAGTGAACTTTACAAAACAATAACAAAAATATTCATATCCGTATCGGTATCGGTATCGGTAGCGGTAGCGGTAGCGGTATCGGTGTCCGTATCCGTATTCATATTTCATACTCATGTTCATATTCATATTCGCATAATCCATTTACATATATACATAATTTGTCCCGAGTATCATTGCGTCTTACGCATCTAAGACCAGCTGAGTTTGACCCCCCTAACATAGCAATCACGATACTAGGAGGGGACAACTAGCTGGTATTAGAATCTTAGAATCTGTCGCGAGTTTAACAATTTTTCCCCAGTACAAAAGAGCGCCGCTAAAGAAGTTTTCACTTCAAAAAAGTACAGCCAGCAATCGGTCTAAGCTTAGCATTCACCCTTAAGTCGTGGGTGAAAGAGTCGCGGGGGTACAGTTTATGAATAGCCTAACATCGCAATCACGATACTAGGAGGCGTCAACTAGTTGGTCTTAGAATCTGTCGCGAGTTTAACAATTTTTCCCCAGTACAAAAGTGCTCAGCGCCGCTAAAAGAAGTTTTCACTTCAAAAAAGTCCAGCCAGCAATCGGCCTAAGCTTAGCATGAAAGAGTCGCGGGGTTACAGTTTATGAATAGCACCTGGAGCGTTGCCATGGCCAGCCACTGTCTGATTTTATTCTACGGCTTTTACCAGGTAACCACTTACTCATGAATGTCATGTTTTAATTCCGTGTATTACCACTTTTGAGTTTTTAAAAACCATCTGAGTCATAGAATATAGTGTCTAAAAATCTAAAAAAATATATATGTGTTACATAAGGATCTTGTCTAGTCGAAATCGCAGTCAGTTACATGACCTGATGAATTTCACTCGATAGAAAAAAATCGCGAAGTTACCTCTTTTTTTTTGGAATGTATTTTCAATACTACGGCTATATTACTGATATTTAACATTTAATTTTTGTACTCAATTAAAGATCGTAAATAGTTATAGACAAATTCGCAGGGTTTGCTTTGATAGAATGACTGGCTTAATGACTATAGCTCAATATTTACAAAACTGCGCGCAGAGCTTGCGTAGAGAGCGGGATGGTTAATTGTAAACTCACGCGTGTAAGAGCGGGACATTTGCGTTGGGGATACCTCCCCTTAATTGACAGGCAATTATGTCTGGCTTTTAACCGTAGTGGCTTTACTTGGATTTTAACCGACTTCAAAAATGAGGAGGTTCTCAGTTTGATCCGTATGTTTGTATACCTTGTATATGTATATTTGTCCTGGATTTTGTTACATCTTGGAGAAAGTCTCGGTACACGTTTTGAAGGCGGTTCCCTTTTAAAAAAAGCTGTACTATCTAGGTCATCATCATCCTCCTAGCGTTATCCCAGTACAGTTGCATCCTGAAGGATGCCTGGGGTCCGCTACCTAATCCCAAGATTTGGCGTAGGCACTAGTTTTTACTAAAGCGACTGCCATCTGACCTTCCAACCCCAAAGGGGAAACTAGACCTTATTGGGATTAGGCTTTGTCAAGTGAGTGGGCAACTTGACTGTTAGAAGTTCTCAAGCCGCCCGAAGGCCTCCAACTTGGCTTAGCGACTGCTGCCATAGACAGCAACCGGGATCAACGGCTTAACGTGCCTTCCAAAGCACGGGAGCGCTCAGTTAGTAACCACTCAAAGCGGTCACCCATCCAAGTCCTGACCGCTGCCCACGTTGCTTAACCTTAGCAAGCGCAAGCGGTGCGCAAGCGCCGCTGGGCCAAGAGCGCTGTACTATCTAGGTAAACATATGTATTTAGAAATATAATAAACGGGTTACTTTTTTCACGGGTTTTATTATGTTTCAACATGTCTGAGACCCACGAGAGATTTCTATTTAAGGCGATATATCGATTGAAAGAGACACCCTTTGTTTCTCGCTCACGACAAAACGGGATGCAACCCTCTCCGAGAATGGCTTTTTAGACAAATCTCGTTAAATATCTGACTGTGTGCAGTTTTATTAAATTTCCTCTTGTCAGTACCTAGATGAGGTAAAATACCATCATATTAACTTAATCGTGTCTTTTAATAATGCGTTGTTTTAGTCGGCTGAGGAAAAAAAGGTAAATATAGACTCAACTCTGGATTTATTTTGTATCGAGAAAATTTTAAGCAATCATGATTCTCTATTGTCAGTACCACAATCATATAGTCAAGAATCATATATCTGAAAATCAACCGCTACTGTTTGCTAGTCTGGGCAGGACAGCGTTTCAAAGTCTGCAAATTTCTCAGTGTAGCGCCTTAAAATTTACCGGATACTTACCTGGGTGGGTAGACCGGGTAAATACCCGCGACCCGTCAGATGGCGCTGGTTGACGCAAGCGTACCTAATCGCTGCGTTCAGAAATCAGCATTGTAGATATAAGTTAGAGCCGCGTTCGACATCGGGCAACGTGATCCACAAAAACGGTCCCGCCGGAAGACCAGCGCTGACTTGCGAATCGAGTCAGCATTGTGCTGAGGCGGGCCCGTTTCGAGGCAATTTTATTAGTTAGTTTTGTCTGTTTGTCTATTGTATATATTATTATGTAACGAATAAATTATTTCATTTTAATCTCTACACGTGTATTCAGGGCATAAACGCAGTGCACCGAGCCTTGTTAGTGTCGTTAGCAAGGTGACTAGGAAAACGTCTGACACACGCTAATGAGTCTCTGTAACTATAATTACAGCTAACGTATGAAGATTGCATCACGCTCATTTGACACAAACACGTATTACTATAGCTTAAACGGTAAGTACTCGTATGTATGTAATTACTTTATTATACATAAAAACAGGTAAAAAATACAGACAAATTAGGACATTAGGACACTTTGGTATAAAGGCGAACTTACCCCTAAAAGGAATCTCTTCCAGTTAACCTTTGAGCAATTGAGTGGAGACAGGAACCAGAAGATGAGAAAATAGACAAACTAACACGTGTACAAAGTCTATGTATATATATATCTACAAACTACCTAATATACCTACGAACTACCAAATAATACAATACATATAATAATCATATATATATTAATACATAATAATTTATTATATACATATAATATATTATTGCCGATGCCCGATGTTTTAAAGACTGTGCAACACGAGCAACTTTTTTTTTTAATTTTTACTTTTTTAATTTCGCTTTTAATTTTTTTTTTATTAATGTTTTTATTTGTGTATATTTGTATTGTTTCTTGTTGTTTTGTGTGTTTGTTTCGTCACCGCGCCGTGGTTTCACCAAATGGTCACAACGGAAGACCAGCGCTGCCTCTGCCAGCATAAGGCTGAGTTGTGACCATTTCGTGGCGAAATTCGGTTTTGTAATGTCCTGTTCGTAAGTGTTTTGTTTGTCACGAATAAATGTTTCTTTTCTTTTATATATATAAATATATATAGATATACACATAAGTACAAATAGTAAGTACTTAAGTGTGTGATCCACGAAGGCAGGCCTGCATAGCTCAATCCGTACAACTGCGCATAGTTTTTTTTTTGTACCTGACTGTGTCTTTTTAGGCTGGGCCCATCAAAGCGATAAGAGTTGTCAGTGGAATCGAGCTACTGAGAGTTTTGTCGCTGGTTCACTAAACCTAAGCCTTAGCTGAGAAGAGTCCAGTAAGAAACTCAGCTAGGCCCGACCTGGGTCGGACTGACTACCCGGTATGCCGCGGTACCGGAACGAATAGGGACTACATGTGTCTGTGTTGTCGCGATCACGCGGTGGGCATTAAACGAGTTTATAGCCTGGATTATCATATAAGCGGCAATTAAAGTTAAAGAACGTTAATGAAGAAAGTTAATGTTAAAGAACACGTTAGTCGGCCGCATTCGGCGACCGACAGCTGCCAAGTCGCCGTAGTAGGCGGACAGTAGCTCTAGTATAAGTTTATTCGAAACATTAACTAATTCGAACGCGTTTGAGTTTTGTCTCAAAATGTATGAAAACGCTATCACCGAGTTTGAAATACGCGCGTTCATCGGTTAGCAACAAATGTTATACTCGCTGTTTTAGTTTCCACTAGTGACCACCAGAGGCGCGGTTCACGTTTTCATCCATTTTGAGACAAAACGCAAACGCGTTCGAATTAGTTAATGTTTCGAAAAAACGTATACTAGAGCTACAGACTAGTGTAAAGACGACGTTCGTTGGCCTAAGGGGCTATTCATAAATTACGTCATCTATTTTTGAGGATTTTTGACCCCCCCCCCCCCCCTAAAATCATCCAACCATCATAATTCGAATGACCCCCCCCCCCCTATCAAATAAAATGATGTCATTTCTAAAAAACCGGCCAAGTGCGTGCCGGGCCACGCGCAAGGTAGGGTTCCGTATCCGTAGTCGTCCACCCGTTACATTATGTGGACTAAAAAGTTCGCAAACTTATATTTACTATGTTTTTGACAGAATTAACAACATTATCTAAGTTATCAATGGAAATTGTACGAAAGTTTGCTTTTGCAAAGTACATTTCTAAAGTTCGACTATTACTCGTTAACTAGTAATGTCTACTTAGCTGTGATAGTTTTCCTTTTAAATTCATCGTATATACTATTACCATGATTTTTTTCACATGCCTAGTAGCCACCGTTTAGCTGGCAGGGGGGGGGGGGGGGGACACTTGACCATAACAAAAATTATCACTTCACAGCTTAATATCACGCTAACCAATTGTTTAATCAAAAAATGCTTTTTGAAACCTTATAATATTTTTGAAAGAGCTATACAACGATACCCCACACGATGGGGTTTGAAAGAAAAAAAAATTGCACCACCACTTTACATGTATGGGGAGGTACCCTAAAAAGTTTTTTTTTTTTTTTTATTTTATTCTACCGATTTGTCAGCGTCATTGATATGTATTACAGCTTTCTAGTACTAACGGTTACTGAGAAAAACGGGGGTCGGACGGACGGACGGACGGACATGGCGAAACTATAAGGGTTCCTTGTTTACTACGGAACCCTAGAAATGCGTTCTTAGCTTAATTTTTCAATAAAAACCTATTTAAAATGATTTAGTTATTATTATTTCTTTAAAGTTAAAACAATCAACAAAACAACAAATTAACAATCAACTCTAAATATCAAATAACAATTTTTATTAATTTAGTGTTTATAACAATTTATTGTTGATTCAAGTTTAGTAGGTAATTTTTTATAGCATTAACAGTTTATAGAAACACGAATTTCATTCCTTTTTTACTCATTAAAGCACTTTTTAAAGATGCGAGAGATGATGCCATCTTGGGATTGACCCCCCTCCCCTCCTACGTCATGCTACCATCATCTTATGTTATGACCCCCCCCCCCCAAATTTGAAATGACGTAATTTATGAATAGCCCCTAAGTAGTTTCAAATGAGTTCGGCGACCGCATTAGGTGAACGACGAAGTGTAATTGCCGCTATACTTTGCATCCCGAAATCATCCATCGAAGGGATGTTGTCAGAGAGTGGAAATTTACGCAAAGTCGTAGTCAAAAGCGTCAGATAACAGAATAAAAAAAGACATTTCGTAAAACAGGCCATTATAAAACCTGTCTTAGGTTTTCTTTTATCTATTACGTAAATTAAAGTGATATATTATTTCTAAAAGGGAGCGCTCGTGGCCCAGCGGCGCCTGCGTACCGCTTGCGGTATCTAAGGTTAAGCAACGTGGGCAGCGGTCAGGACTTGGATGGGTGACCGCTTTGAGTGGTTACTAACTGAGCGTTCCCGTGCTTTGGAAGGCACGTTAAGCCGTTGATCCCGGTTTCTGTCTATGGCAGCAGTCGTTAAGCCAAGTTGGAGGCGTTCGGGCGGCTTGAGAACTTCTAACAGTCAAGTTGCCCACTCACTTGACAAAGCCTAATCCCAATAAGGTGTAGTTTCCCCTCGGGGTTGGAAGGTCAGATGGCAGTCGCTTTCGTAAAAACTAGTGCCTACGCCAAATCTTGGGATTAGGTAGCGGACCCCAGGTATCCTTCAGGATGCAACTGTACTGGGATAACGCTAGGAGGATGATGATGATATTATTTCTAAAAGCAAAATAATAAGCATTATAATAGCTAAGCTCTATTAAGTATTTTTTTATGTCTTTGTTATTCTGACTGATATATTAAAGTGGCAACATCAAAGAGAAAGCAGCGATAAATTTCTTACGAAATAACTCTTATTTCTTTCAAGATTTGTTAATAAAAAATAAGCTACAGCGTAAGTGGTAATGTACTTAAATAGAGCCTCTTAAGATTCAAATTCGACGGGACACTGAAAGGTGGGCCCTTCAGCGCGAATTAAAAATTCAAAGGCTGTTTGCAATTCACGACGCTCACTAAAATTATCTCAACCTGCTAACCAGAGTAAACCAGAAACGAACACGCTTCGGCTGTCACTAAATTACGGTTCAACTTATACTAGTACTATAACAATTGAATGATTCGCATCGTGAACGTAGCCACTTGCAAAACAATTGGCACTCGATTATAAAATCAAGTGTTTGCGAAAAACAAGGTTCTAAAGCGCTTTAAGCGCTCTCGTGGCGAATTTGAATCGGTGGCCGATTACCGTTATTTTTTACGGTTTATTGGTTATAGGACTTTTATCTCACGAGCGCGGGTCGGCCATTGTTGTATTTGTGACACATACGAACACATAGCTACGCTGACGCAAACATAGACAATGTGCATGTACAGGTCAACACACAATGCAAAACAAGAATAATAAAAACCGCCCAAGTGCGAGTCGGACTTCGCATATTTAGGGCTCCTAAACAACCACAAAAAATGTGATTTATCAATATATTAGTATTTGTTGTTAAAATATATGTAATAATAAGCATTATTACCAAGTTTCAAGTTCATAGGTCAATGGAAAGTTGAAAAATTATTCGGTACAAAATTTTGTGACACACGACGGACGGACTGACGGACGCATGAGTGACAACAACCCCTGTGGACCCTTCGGGTACGAAACCCTAAAAATGGAGCAAAATACTAACAGACTGGTGTCCCAGAGATAGCAATCGGAGCCAGAAAAAACCTCATAGAAGAAGGACGAACTTAAACTCACTGCGGGCCCAAATTGGAGGAGAGTGGCCCATGACAGAACACAATGGAAAGAGCTAGAGGAGGCGTTTGCCCAAGCGGCACACTGAATTGACAATATTTCATAATTTCCAAAAGTCTTAATTCGAAAACCATTTCGGTAAAAACGTGTGAAGTACACAAAAAACATTTTTTTAGATTTTTTTTCTCCGTTAATTTTGGGAAAAATCGCAAATTACTGTAAACCGAAAGTTGACGTCATCTTCCTCGCTGTATTCAGGGAGACCTTAGTACAGAGTACAGACAATCGCTGCTTTGGAGTGGCTCTGGATTCTTGTTGGGAAGATGACGTCATATTTTACTTACGCCCTTTTGGAATGACCTACTTTTCAACGTGTTTTTTTTGTATGAAATAATGAGTTAAATTGAAAAAGAAAAAATACGGGGGGCTTAAATTTTTACCTATTTTCTAACTAGTTCATAAAATAAAGTAGTTAAAAATATGAAATGTTGTCAATTAAGAGACATTCTCTATTTCAGAATAAAAGGGCTTAATAGATCGATAGATTAGATATCAATCACGCCGACAGAACGCCAGAAAAAAAATTGTAAATTAAATAGCTACCTATTTATGATACAAGTGCGGAAAGTGGTTGATTTTCGACGCCCTTAAATCCTACGCTTCTTCTATTACCGAACAGACTCTATTAGAAGAGGTTTATTTTTAAATTCGCTTAAACAATACTAAAAATAACACTTAAATCTTTTAAAAAGCGGAATATGAAACTCGTTTAAAATGCCTCAAACCTGGTTGCCACTAGCGTAGCGTGCAAACTCAATAGGGAAAGCCCGTCGAAATTGCAAGTGGAAATCCGCAGTTTCCGCCCTAGAAAATTCGTAGATGACAATGTTGTATTCTTGCACACTTCGTAGCCAGGTGTTGCGGCGAAGTGTAATAAATATTATTATGGGAAATGACACCTTTACCTATAGGTTACAAGACTTACAAGTTGAATGATTTTTACGACTGTGGACTGGAAAACTTATAAGTCAGACCAACTGATCCTATATAAGAATGAGAAAAAGAAGTAATTATACGTCTAGGTACTCGTTCTACTAGGTAATGTAGAGATTGTAGAGATATAATATAACTATACTTACATATACTATTATACTTATATGAAAAGCAGAAAAAGAAGTAATTTATTTGGCATGCAAAGAACTGAGTTCTAATCAGATTCTATCAAAATTTAAATTTTTGGTACAGTCAGCAAAGTAATTCCTCTACCAATTTGGGACTTTAACGTTCACATAATAGAGTCGAAAAGTGGTAGACAACTTTTTTGGTCGACTGTACAAACTTTTCTTTTTTTTATCTTTATTTATTAAAGAGGGTTTTACAAATGCCACTCTCATAGTGGCTCTCTTATATAATAATCACTTCTTAATTCTAAAACAGTTACACTACATACAATAGTATAATATTGGCAGGGTGCAAAGCGGGTGGAGGGGGTAGCCTAAACGATCACAGCGCTCACTACGGTTAAAATTTACATTTCGTTGTTGTAGACCGCGGGCCAGAAGGTTAAAATCGTCAGTCATTTCCTCTCGCACGAAAACTTGTACAGTGATTAAGAAAGATGAATAAAAAATTGCTGTGGACGTCTGCCACGATTCCGTTGGTGGGTTAAGGAGCAGCAGCCTCCCAAAGACGTAAAAAAAAAATTAAATTCAGTCATTTCCTCTCGACTGAAACTAGGTTTAAATGATAGTTAAGAAAATACCTTAACGAAAAAAAATCGTCTGCCACTTGTAGGACGGTGGAATACCCGTCTGCCAAGCACGTGAACATGTAAAAAAAATAAAAAAAATCAGTCATTTCCTCTCGCATGAAATTTTGTCAGATGATAGTTTATGAACTATTATGAAGAAATAAATTCGTCTGCCACTTGTATCGCGGTGGAAAACCCGTCTGCCAAGGGCCTAAACATTGTATGGGGTGAAAAGGAAAAAACAATGCACATCGGCGTTTGGGGTATCTATGGATAGATATTTGAAAATAATATAGGGGTTTTTAAAAAAAAAATCCATTTTAATCAACCGTTGGTGAGATATTCGCTGTGAAAGTCGTAAAAAGTGCATCCCCCCTCTTTAATTTTGAAATTGCGAGGTCAAAAATTCTGAAAAAAAAATGGGAGGGTGTAAATAAATAAAGACTTTCAAAAATATTCGGTTCGAATAAATTACGTCAAACGGTTTTTGAATAAACGCTGAAAAACTGTCTTGTCCAAACTAAACGCGTTAAGCGACGTGAGTTTCCTATGAAGACACGACCTGAGGCATGTCGAATAACTTTCAAGCAGTCCTAGAGTGCGTCTGGGATTACACACAATGAAGGTTTCCGTACCGACATGTACTAGTTCACATTTTAAACCACTATTCAATAAATCGTAGCAAAAATGGTCGTATCTGTATGGGAAACTCACGTCGCTTAAGTCGTTTTGTTTGAACAAGACAGTTTTTCAGCGTTTATTCAAAAACCGTTTGACGTAGTTTATTCAAACCGAATATAATATTTATATTTTCGTTAAGGTATTTTCTTAACTAAGTATCATTTAAACCTAGTTTTAGTCGAGAGGAAATGACTGAATTTTTTTTTTTTTTACGTCTTTGGGAGGCTGCTGCTTCTCAACCCACCAACGGAATCGTGGCAGACGTCCACAGTAATTTTTTATTCATCTTTCTTAACCACTCTATGTAGTTTTCATACGAGAGGAGATTGGTAATCGTGACCTGTCGTTGGCCCGCGGTCTATTGACTTGAGCTGTCAAATCCATATTGCAGTAAAGATAAATTTAATATGGCTCTAGTAAAATGTGTTATTGTGAATTGTAAAAACACCACAGAATAGCGACTGTAAATTTTACCAGTTTTCAAGACCGTGGTGGAAACGAGACCAAAGAAATAAGTGGATAATTGCCGTAAGAAAAAAAAGTAAGTCACCTAACCTGAAAACAACAATTTTAATGTTATTGGCAATAATGTTACAGACTACCATCGTCCAATATTGTCTAATATAGTAAAATAACACAAGATTTCATTAATTTTTTTCACAATATTTACTTATTTCTCGCTTGACAGCTATGACAAAGTGTCCATAATGGCCAACTGTCCGTGGCGCTGTCGTCGCGCACGGTCCCAATACTATTTTATATTATAAGCTAATATACTATTTATCCTACCGAGATCGTAGTTATTTATGTTAAGGGGAGGTATCCCCAACGCAAATGTCCCGCTCTAACACGCGTGAGTTTATAATTAACCATCCCGCTCTCTACGCAAGCTCTGCGCGCAGTTTTGTAAATATTTAGCTATAGTCATAAAGTCAATCATTCTATCAAAGCAAACCCTGCGAATTTGTCTATAACTATTTACGATCTTTAATTGAGTACAAAAATAAAACGTTAAATATCAGTAATATAGCCGTAGTATTGAAAATACATTCCAAAAAGGGGTAACTTCGCGATTTTTTTCTATAGAGTGAAATTCATCAGGTCATGTAACTGACTGCGATTTTGACTAGACAATTCTTATGTAACACATATATTATTTTTATATTTTAAGACACTATATTCTATGTCTCAGATGGTTTTTTAAAACTCAAAAGTGGTAATACACGGCCTTAAGAGGAGGGGTAGGGCAAGCTCTCTCCATACAAACTTTGTGCAGGATTTACTTCGTTTGTGTTTGCATTAAAGTTATGATTTTTGGTCAGTATGCTTATTTTTCTCATAGCTATTTCGTGATGTAATTTTTTTTTTATTTTTTTTATTTTGCTTTTTTTTGAAATATTTGAAAATTTTCAACCAAAAAAAATATTATATTTGTTAGTGCCAAAACCGACGAATAAAACCTGCACAAAGTTTGTATGGGGAAGGCCTTGCGCCGTTATTCATCGCCACGGCCACACTCCATTGTAACATGGTACACGTCTTCCACAACCCCGCATATGTTGCAATTGGGAGAGTCAACTTTTCGCATCATGTATGCATAGCTATTTAATGGAATGTCGCCGGAGCGAAGTCTCAGGGCGACAATCACGTCGCGTCTACTTATTTTACGGGGCTCGAGGAAGTGTTGGCTGGAACTGGATGGTTTTGTACCAAATACCTTTGGTGCGGGATCTTTTAACAAAATATTCAGTCCACATTTTATAGCACAATTGACAACATTTCATATTTTTAACTACTTTATTTTATGAACTAGTTAGAAAATAGGTAAAAATTTAAGCCACCCGTATTTTTTCTTTTTCAATTTAACTCATTATTTCATACAAAAAAACACGTTGAAAAGTAGGCCATTCCAAAAGAGCGTAAGTAAAATATGACGTCATCTTCCCAACAAGAAGCCAGAGCCACTCCAGAGCAGCGATTGTCTGTACTCTGTACTAAGGTCTCCCTGAATACAGCGAGGAAGATGACGTCAACTTTCGGTTTACAGTAATTTGCGATTTTTTTCCAAAACTAACGGAGAAAAAAATCGAAAAAAATGTTTTTTGTGTACTTCACACGTTTTTACCGAAATGGTTTTCGAATTAAGACTTTTGGAAATTATGAAATATTGTCAATTCTTTGAACTGGAACAGCGCGTCAGTAAACCAATAGTGTAAGGCGTACGATTAAAAAAAAACCGCAAATCGATGTACAGTTTAGCCGTTTGGCACACGCTTCTACCAGTATCTAACACCAAAACTATACCAACTGATGAAAAAAAGGGTTAAAGAGGTATTTCCCGTTGGATATATGGATACTTCGTATCATTTTATGATTAATATGTACCGTATCTGCACTAGTTCCATAAAGTCACGTAAAATAGGTATTGAAGTAGAACTGTGTCACTTAGTCATATTGAAAAATTAAAAAAAAAACTTAATGAAAATCTTTTCAAAATTTCTTTTTTGAGGTTAGATATGAGGATATCACGTATCATTTGTGGTATATTTTATAAAATAAAAAATTAACAGCTTAAAAACACTAGATAAACACGCTTTGCGTGTTAATTGAAACCTGATCGTATTCAAAGTCCATTACGTGACCTTTCTCACAAGTGCAAACACGACTGATACGATATTCCATCATGGAATGCCAGTGCCTATCTTCCGGCTTCATCATCAGACCTTGAAACCTAATCGTGCTCAAAGTTCATTACAAGACTTTTCTAACAAATCTAAACACAGCTACGATACGATGTTCCATCATGAAGTTCCAGGTCATATCTTCTGGCTCCATCATCAGATCAGTTCGACAGTACCATATTATTGTATTGTCATCAGAACTACATACAGCTGCCAATTTTCATGATGCTTGGAAGATGGTTAAATTAGTTACCTTAGATTCCATTACATAGTTACATACAGGTCGACCTAATAAAAGCTTGTTAAAATCAGCCATATCGTGTCTGGACTCTGGAGGACCTCAAACTTGAAACTAATTTCACAAATATCGCAAGTTAAATATTTTCGAGTAAGTATAATATTTCTGCACTGCATCAATAAGTTACGTATGCAATCCAAATTGTAGGCGATAAACGTCAAATCCCCCGCGGGAAATGCATCTCGGCTGTCAGTTGCATCGTGGCCCTTACGATTTGTTGCATCTTCTAATGCCCGCTCTACATGTTGGCCCAACGTCAGCTATACGATAGAGGGAGCACGGTGTATTACCATCTCCTTCTATCGTATAGCTGCGTCCCGCAGATTGGCCGACGTTGGGCCAACATGTAGAGCGGGCTACCCATGCCATTTTTGAAGTGAAAACTTCTTTAGCGGCGCTGAGCACTTTTTGTGATGGAGAAAAATGTTCATACTCGCGACAGATTCGTAAGGAGGTCTCAATATAGTGGACGGAAGTACGCCTAGGACGCTCTACGAAGACCTAAGTTGACCCCTCCTAATATCGTAAGCGTAAGACGGACACGTAAGGAGGTCTCAATATAGTGGACGGAAGTACGCCTAGGACGCTCTACAACCAGCTAAGTTGACCCTTCCTAATATCGTATGACCTGTTTTAATACAAATAAGTAGTTACTAACAAATGATTTTATCCTCCTCTCTTTCTACCGCGCGGCGAAAATGTATGCCTGCGCCTGCTGTTTCGTTTAGGCGGCGCAGGGCGCTTGCGCGAATGTGCGTGTGCGTTTGGTTTTCACTTCTGCCGGCACTCCCGGAGTGCAACCCGTTGGTTTTTTTTAAATAGCCTATCTGTGTCCCACTGCTGGCAAATGCCCCATGATATTGCCTTGGCCAATTGACGAGGAAGTCGTCAAAGTCATCCCGCCATCTCTAGTCTAGTCTAGGCCGGCCCCGTCTGCGTCGCTTTGTGGCATCCATACTTGGTATGTAATGTTAGCTACCTACTTGCTAAATTTGCCCACCAGTCTGGTAGCATGCGACAGACGTGACCCGCGCAGTCCCATTTGAGGCCTAACAAATGTTTTGACCGACCCAAGTCGGGATCGGGACTAGCTGAGTTTCTTGCTGGACTCTTCTCAGCTAGGCTAGGTTTAGTGAACCAGCGACAAAACTTCCAGTAGCTCTATTCCACTGACACGTCAGATTCGGTTGAAGTCGCTTAAACAATCTCACTGGAGCGCAAACTCTTTAGTTTATACCGCCTGCAGAGGCAAGGCCTTCTCCATACAAACTCTGTGCAAGTTTTATTCGTCGGTTTTGGCACTCGCGCACATAATTTTTTTTTCTTGTTAATATTGGATATTCGAAGAGTGTCAAGAAAAAAAATTCAAAAATTTCAAAAAAATTAAAATTAGAAAAATACAAAAAAAGAAACAAACATCTTTGCTTGAGGTTCTGGCTAACTGAAAAATAAGCATACTGACCAAAAATCATAAGTGTAATGCAAACACAAGCAAAGAAAAACTTGCACAAAGTTTGTATGGAGACTGCTTAGTTGCTTACCTCTACAGGCGCCTTAAACCGCCCAATCCTATCCCTTTATTGGGCCCGGCAAGTTTTCGTTATCACTCGTAGTGCCTTTTGGCCCTTCTGTTGTCAACACAGTGAATCCTCCAATTTTATATAGGGTTGGCAACGCGCACGTGACTCTTTTGTAGTTGCGAGCGTCTATAGGCTGCGGTGTCCGATTACCATCAGGTGGACCGTAAGCTTGTTTGCCACCGTCTTAGTATAAAAAAAAGAGTGCCTAGTTAAGTTAAGGCGAGGCCAGGTTATGAACCGACGAAAATACTGAAGTTTGAGGTTACAATGTCAATAAATAATGACAAAATTACACTACACAAACAATACGGTATTAAACCCCTAGTCAAATCAGCATCTTTTTATTAAATGTCAAAAACGATTTGTTAATATGAAGTTTGTTGGGAAATACTGTCTTAGTGACGTCACTAAGACAGTGTGAGTAGGTTTGTTCAAATCAGCGTCCTTTTTAAATCTTTATGCTTATAAAATCTTTCAATTAGCTAAAATAAATTAATAATTGATGTTTTTCGAGTATATTCGTTAGATCTTTTATTAGTCAAGTAAAAAATAATTTATTTTTACCTTAGTTTAATACCCTATTAGGTACTGTAGACTGAAAAAGATGCAAAGTAGCAAAATAACCATACAAAATATAAAATGCCTTCGTAACTCTGTAAATAAATGCTAAATTTTGTCGTAAAAATAAATTTCCATGCTGATTATTTCGTAATTGTCAACGACAGTGATATGTTTTTTTTTTACAAAAAGGATAACTTTTTTATTGTTCTAACACAACTCTTCGCTACGAGTCCGATTTAACCCTGGAAACTTTACGTTTTTTAACTGTTATTTTTGCAATTTATACGTAAATATAAAGATCCAGACGTGATTAAAAAACCGGCCAAGTGCGAGTCGAACTCGCGCACGAAGGGTTCCGTACTATTATCTATAAAAACTGCAAAAAAATCACGTTTGTTGTATGGGAGCCCCCTTAAATATTTATTTTATTCTGTTTTTTAGTATTTGTTCTTATAGCGGCAACAGAAGTACATTTCTTGTGAAAATTTCAACTCTCTAATTATCACGGTTCATGAGATACAGCCTGGTGACAGACGGACAGACAGACAGACGGACAGAGGAGTCTTAGTAATAGGGTCCCGTTTTACTCTTTGGGTACGAAACCATAAAAACTTACAACCTTGCAGTATTTTAGGAAATATGACTGTTTTTTGCCGACCCTTATTCTTTGTCCGCGTACGTATATATTATGCAGTATTTAATGTAACCTTTCTTACGTAAGCGTCTGTTTTTTGACGAACTGAATGCAGAATAGGCTTGCCCGACATGCTTGTCCTATTTTCAAATTTGGAACATTATTTTCTTCTAGTTTTAATAGCCTCGAAGTGTCCTTATTGTGTATTGGAGCTAGAAACTGTAGTACGGGTACGGTTGAGACGCATGCGCGCTCGAAGGCGCCCAAGGACGGCACACCGCACCTCAGTGAGCCGCGGAGCTTCATCGCGGACGCCTGTTCCACTCCATGCCCTACGATGCGTTCTGCCGCAGTGGCACTCGCGTAAGTCTATCCGCATGCCTGACCCGGAGGCAACGCCTGTGGCCCGAACAGCCACCATTGCAGCAGCCCCTCGGCTCCTGAGATTCAGTCTCGTAATTATTGTCTAGCTGATTGGCGCTTAGCTTCCAAATTATCGCTTGCCCTGTCCGTCTTAGATGTGTAGACGCTTTATTGTTTTGCGTGACAATGGAACTTATGTAACGGTGCACTATGCGATAGCCTGAGTGTTGTGTAACTTTGGTGACATGACTTGTTGGGAGAGCGTAGGTCTACTCGGCCCGTGCGCGCTGCTTACTTCGTGTGAAGCAAGGGTGAGTTAACTAACCGGAGACAAACAACACGACTTTTACTTTTTACTTCCGAGATCGCTGAATCGTCATGCTGTCAACGGAAGTCAAGGTAAAACTGTATATTTAACAAACAAAACAATTACAACAAACCATCGTTAGCTAATGCACGTTCCGAGAATTGTTTATGCTCATTAAAGTTAACAAGCATCTAATGGCGAAGTTTGGAGCAGTCGCGTGGCGCGCGGGGCCGAGAATGGTGTCTATAGTGCTCCTGACGACTGAAGAGGTACTCCAGAGAAATGGGTTCTGGTACTGCTTGGACTCGCTGTGGGTCACCGAAGAGATGGAACCCTTTGAGGAGGTCAAACCGGAGCATTTGTTCGCCAAACCCCTGTCCCGGGACTATTATTACGCGAAATATCCGGAAATACCGCGAAGTGAATCCGATGAGGAGAACTCTTTGTCGATAAGTGGATTTCAAAGCAAGCATTATCAGTGGAAATCGAAGATATGCATCAGACAGTTGAGCGCGCGACGGAAAAGCTTGGATCAACTGAACACAACTGGATCGAATCGGGGTGTTTTGAGGAGGTCTGCGTCGCTGATAATCCGGCAGAAACCGTCAACGAATTCCCTAGATCGAGTTAGTAACGATGAACGGGTCCGCAATTTCTTGGATCGTTTGCTTGAAAGCGCCCCGCCGCCGTCGCTCCTCGATCAAGAAACCACTAGAAACACAATCTACAATTCTAAACTATCCCTCAATTTGAACGACACAGAACTGCCCGACTATGCGGACTTTGAGAACGTAGTGTTGAACGAACGAGCCGCCCCGACTTCTACTCTGAAGAAGCCGAAACGTCGTGTCAGTTTCAACACGGAGTCTTTCAAAACTGACGAGAACTGTGAGTCGTGGTACGAGACTATATACGGGGTTTCACAGCTGATTAATACAGGGTACAATGAGTTGACTACCGTTGAACAAGACGAGTCTCAAGCCCAGAGCAATGTCTCGTGGTCAGACCTAGTGAGGGAGTGCGGTGTCAGCACATCTCTGCGTCGAAGCAAAGAATCTCTAAATTCCGCTGATGAATTACTCAGCTACTCCCATCATGCGGAATCGAAACCTTTCGACGTATCTTTAGACAGTGATGAGGAGCTGGGCTACACGAAATTCGTGATCCACAAAATACACCAGACATTGAAAATCGATGATGGCATGCCGGATTCCTCGCCCATGAGAGACTTGAGTGAAACCGAGGACGTTTGTGTACCTAGTGCGGAAAAGTCGTTTTACAAAACCATGTACAGATTAGCTCCTACTCGTATAGACGAATCGGTAAATTCGTAGTAACTAACTAATAAAACAACTGCTTTTTCTACTACACTTTTCATTGCAATCTTCTTTATGTTTAGAATTAGCATTTACTAACTTTGGTGTTGTGTTCACTTGTTCTCTTTCGCACTTTAGAGGAGTAAGAGGGATGGGTAATAGTCATTTGCCGAGTGGTCATAACGACATCGTTAAAAGCAAACCATTAAAAATTTAGTGTCATTCGTTTTTGGAGTTCAACGTATCAATAAATAGGTAGGTACTTTTTTGTTTTTAATTGGTTAACGGAAATTATCGGGTTGAGCTTGATGGCAATAGTATTTCACTGAATTATAGATTTATCATAGATAACCTTCTCTTTTTATTTTCAGTTTAAAACCTCATCTATTTCGGCCATTATCTGTTTAATTGTGACGTATATTTGGCATTTTCTCGAATGTTACTATCTAGAACAGGACTATTGCAACCTAATGACATACATTAACCCGTATCTACACATTTTCTCAATGTTTATAGTGCGCGCCATCCACGAAGGCGCGCCCCTCCACAGCCCAAGCCCACAGATTAGTATGAGATTCGCTGTGGCGCTGTGGAGGGGCGCGTCGTCGTGGATGGCGCGCATTATACTCGTATTTTTCAGAGAGAATTAAAATAGCTTAATCCCATAGTCGAATTTTTAATTCCACGGGAAGTCACAAGATTTGGAGTAGGCGCTAGTTTAAACAATCTTGAAATCATACTTAAAATAATTCGTTCTAAAAACTGTTTTACCGTTTAAATGATAACTATCAAAATACAATAACATTTTTACAGAAATTGATCCAACAAACAGAACTTCCAAGCTTAAATCATTGCGATGTTCACACCACACTGTTCGAAACGCAATAAAAGGCACCGAGATTCCGTCAATAGTCAATACACGAAGCGTTCAAAGCGACCAAACGGGCGATGGGAATGCAATTCGCATTTCTCATGGAATAACCTCGGCTGAAAACCCGTTTACGTCCCGCTGAGCAATATCGTTGAACAATTTTCAAATCGGAGAACATTCACTTCACTCTTTTAAAACAAAAGGCTTTCCATCATTGTGATTTCGCCAATCAATACTTGTTCAAAGACGTACGGTGACGACGCCATCGCCATGACAGTAGGCAACTGGTATTGTCCGGTATATAGTGGATTCAGCTTCAGCTCGTCGTCGCGCCGACCACGTGTGTTCACCAACGCGGGGACGAGCAAAATCCTCGGAGAACATTTTAAACATCTTTTTTAGGGTTCCGTACCCGAAGGGTCAAAACGGAACCCTATTGGTGACGCCCAGACGTCCGTCCGTCCGTCCGTCGTCTGTCACACAGGTTTTACAGCCAAACGGTTGAAGCTACAGGCTTCAAATTTACAAAGTATAAGCATCTTGTTGGCCCGAAGCCATGCAAATAGTCAAAACTAATTTTTAAATGTTTTTAAGGGGGGCTCCCATACAGCTAAAGGGGGACGCGAAATTTTTTTTTTATCCTACCCTATCGAGTGGGGTATCGTTGTTTAGAGTTCATTGAGTAGATACTTACTATATTTTAATTTAAAAAAAATATTGGAAAACAAAGAAATGAGAAGCCACCAAAGTCAGCTTTTTTTACAAAATTTTGTTCCTAAGAATTTTTTAACTTCCCATATAACTAAAAACTTAAAATTTGGTAATAATGTTTGTTATTACGTATATTTTACCAACAAATACTAATATATTGATAAATTAGATTTTTTCTTTGTAATTTCCTTATTTTTCCTATTAAGTTAAAACCAACTTAACTTTGCGGTCGGTTCGGAACCCTAAATGTGAGAAGCCCGACTCGCACTTGGCCGGTTTTTGTGTCAAAACTTCACGTAGACAACGTCGCATGATAAGTTTAATCAGCTATAACGATATCATTTCCCTGGCGCTGGAGATTAAAGTTACGTTATCAAAATCGATATTCCGCGTAACCATATTAAAATAACGTTATAAATATAGTTTTAGTATTGACGTCATGCAAATAAAACTCTTAGATTTTTATCTCACGAGCACGGGTGGGCCATGGTTCACTGCCAGCCACACCAGACCCTAAACAAAAGAAAACAAAATTAAGGGCAGGTATCTCCAACGCAAATGTCCCGCTCTAACACGCCTGAGTTTACAATTAACCATCCCGCTCTCTACGCAAGCTCTGCGCGCAGTTTTGTAAATATTTAGCTATAGTTTTTAAGCCAAACATTTTATCAAAGCAAACCTTGCGAATTTGTCTATAACTATTTAGGATATTTAATTGAGTACAAAAATTAAATGTTAAATATCAGTAATATAGCCGTAGTATTGAAAAAGCATTCCAAAAAGGGGTAACTTCGCGATTTTTTTTCTATCGAGTGAAATTCATCAGGTCATGTAACTGGCTGCGAATTTGACTAGACAAGATCCTTATGTCAACATATATATTTTTTTTAGATTTTTAGACACTATATTCTATGTCTCAGATGGTTTTTAAAAACTCAAAATTGGTAATACCCAGCCTTAAATTAATCATAACCCGGTAGACACATGGCGGTCTTGAAAAAGCGATCTAATGGTTGTTATGTTTGTTACAGCCACCGGAAAACGAGCTGCAGAAAAATTCTGATCGTGTTTTGTCGGAGCACGAATTGCGAGTCCAGAGGTCGCTGCAGAAGCTCAATGTGCCAGAATGGTGAGTACAGAGTACATACGGTGCACGTCAATGATTAGAAGCGCTTACGGCCTGGCCACATTTTCATAATACATTGCGTGCGCTCCCAACTAACCGCAATGCGTTGTGCATGTCGACCGTGCAATGAACAGAAGAAACGCAATTGACAATATTTCATAATTTCCAAAAGTCTTAATTCGAAAACCATTTCGGTAAAAACGTGTGAAGTACACAAAAAACATTTTTTTAGATTTTTTTCTCCGTTAATTTTGGAATAAATCGCACATTACTGTAAACCGAAAGTTGACGTCATCTTCCTCGCTGTATTCAGGGAGACCTTAGTACAGAGTACAGACAATCGCTGCTCTGGAGTGGCTCTGGATTCTTGTTGGGAAGATGACGTCATATTTTACTTACGCCCTTTTGGAATGACCTACTTTTCAACGTATTTTTTTTGTATGAAATAATGAGTTAAATTGAAAAAGAAAAAATACGGGTGGCTTAAATTTTTACCTATTTTCTAACTAGTTCATAAAATGAAGTAGTTAAAAATATGAAATGTTGTCAATTAAGTCGTGGCCGAGCTGCTAGGGCGCTTTACAGGTCCCTTATTTGATGGTATATGTAGTTCTGCAAAACAGGATTCGCGAGGAGCGCTGCCCTGTTAAACGGATCCTGTGAAAAAGAAAGACGGACGTTGTATGTGTACGCGGCACGCGCCCTTTTGCGAATACGCCATTGCGAATTATTAAATGTACTCCAGTTTAGATATCCATAGATTAGTGGCCTCTGAGCTGTTAATATCCCCAGCAATTTTTTTGTTAAATTTTATCCGTTAAACTGTTGTGACAAAAATATCTATATTACCGGGATGTATAGCCACGGAATTAAATTTACGTCACATTTTGGACTTAAGGCGATATATCGTTTGAAAGAGACGCCCTTATGTTTTTCGCTCACGACAAAACGGGATGCAACACTCTCCGAGAATGGCTTTTTTAGACAAATCTCGTTAAATATTTGACTGTGTGCAGGTTTATTCAATTTCCTCTTGACAGAGTTTAGATGAGGTAAAATACCATCATATTAACTTAATCGTGTCTTTTAATAATGCGTTGTTTTAGTAGGCTGAGTAAAAAAAGGAAAATATAGGGTCAACTTTGGATTTTTTTTCTATCTATAAAATTTTAAGCAATCATGTTTCGGTTATTGTCAGTACCACAATCATATAGTCAAAAATAATATATCTGAAAATCAGCCCCTACTGTTTGCTAGTCTACGTAGGACAGCGTTTCAAAGTTTCTAAATTTCTCGTTGTAGCGCCTTAAATGGTATTAAAAGAGTCTTAAAGTTGGCCAATATTTTTATTCCTCGATTATCGTGTAGTCAACCAATTTGATTTCGGGGCCAATTCGTGCCTTGTCACAGTGACTTGATTAGAGATCTCTAGCGGCTTACGTATAGATTTTGACTGTGATAAGGTTTTAAGTGGCCTAAAATTTAATTTGGTCGACCGTACATCCCGGAATTCGCGGATCGGCAGATCCGTTATCATTATCAATGTGTCAGTTGACTTGACGTCCTCTACTTAGACATTTTTAGGATTCCGTACCCAAAGGGTAAAACGGGAACCTATTACTAAGACTCTGCTGTCCGTCCGTCTGTCCGTCTGTCACCAGGTTGTATCTCATGAACCTTGATAGCTAGACAGTTGAAATTTTCACAGATGATGTATTTCTGTTGCCACTATAACAACAAATACTAAAAACAAAATAAAATAAATATTAAAGAGGGGCTCCTATCCAAAAAGACTTTTAAAAAACTTTGCTCGTCGCCTTCATCAGGCGCTGGGTCTCAAAATGTATGGGAAAACTAAAATCCGACTCGCACTTCACTTGACCAAAATTCTACTTGATATTATTTATAAATAATTGGTACGGAACCCTTCGTGCGCGAGTCCAACTCGCACTTGGCCGGTTTTTTTATACACAACGACGGTGGCAAACAAGCGTGCGGTCCATCTGATGGTAAGTCGACACCGCAGCCTATAGACGCCTGCAACGGTTTCCTTGCACCGTCTCCCTCCCCCAACGTGATCAGTAGTGAGGTTTTCGTAACCCCCTCCCCCCCTTTGGAACCTCGCGTGATTTCTGGATAAGCCCTAAGGCCCTGGTCTCCTATAAACGCCATCGGCCGCTTACAGCGTCACGCTGTACGCTGCGTCACAATGCTGACTATAGAGATGTACTGTTATGTTCTCACAGGGCTGTCAGGGCCTAATAACACCTAACAGTACATCTCTATAGTAAGCATTGTAACGCAGCCTACGGCGTGACGCTGTAAGCGGCCGATGGCGTTTATAGGAGACCGCCATCAAGGCCTTAAGGCTTGGTCACACCGCTTGCGCGCCGCAAGCGGGACGCTGCGCTGCGCGCCAAAATGTGTGAAACCGTCCCGCTCGCGTCGCGCAACCTGTGTGACGTCGCTAACCTGTTAGCATACGTTCCGGCGCGCAGCGGTCGCGTCGCGCGGACGTCGCGCAACGCAGTGTGACCAAGCCTTAACAGGTTAGCGACGTCACACTGGCTGCGCGACGCGAGCGGGACGGTTTCATACATTATGGCGCGCAGCGCGGCGTCCCGCTTGCGTCGCGCACGCGGTGTGACCAAGCCTTTAAGCTAATGTAGCGTGTAGCGAAGTAGTAGCACGCGGCAATTTTAATTGTCAGTTTTGTGACGGGTCCGGTGTATCAAATACGTCACAAAAAGGACTCTCTATTGCAGACGCTTTTCTTTACCGAAATTTGTGGTTTTGAATATGATGAGTACTCCAAATTTTCCTAATTATGACATATAAAAATAAACAATAGTTACAATAAATAATATTCTATTCTATATAAGTAAAACGATACTTATATCTCATCAAATTAATGCTCTGATTTTTTATAGGGCTTCTATATCTATTATTAGGTATAGAATAGTGAGTGATAATCTATTGAATTAAAGAACATATTATCTCAAAATCCCATACAACATATTATAACATATTATCTAATGTACCTATTATATTATAAGTACTGTACAACTATGGATTCAATAGATAAATTAAATGAAATGAAACTCCAACTGTATTTACTACAGAAAAAAGAACGGCAGAAAATTTGGCCCAAAAACTTTTCGTGATTTCAAACTATAAATTGAATAAATTAAATAATGTTTAATATATAAAAATGCATTTTTCTAATTTGGGCCAAATTTTCTGTCGATGAGTATATAATTAAGTTTTTTTTTTTGCGGATGGATTGATGCCTAAACTTATTTTGTGGCGATGTTTCGCGATAGCAGATGTGTTGATCTGCTGAGTTTTTAATGAAATGAAATGAAATGAAATGAAATTATTTATTTATAACAATTGTTACAAGTCAATTTCAATTATGTATAGGTACTTATACATTTCAAACATGATAAATTATTTATAGGCTATGAAATATAATATCAATTATTATTGTTTATAATTACAGCAATTATTTTTACAATTGGAATATCTAATTAAAATATTGGAACAATTACAATGATTAATATAACAGATGTCATTTTAAAGAAATATATAATATTAATAATGAATAATAATGTCATATTTACAATGTGTCTGGTCGGTTATAGAATTCACAATAATCGTAAAACATTTGTTCATGGAGCCATTTTTAGGGTTCCGTAGTAAACAAGGAACCCTTATAGTTTCGCCATGTCCGTCCGTCCGTCCGTCCGTCCGTCCGACCCCCGTTTTTCTCAGTAACCGTTAGTACTAGAAAGCTGTAATTTGGCATGAGTATACATATCAATGACGCCGACAAAACGGTAGAATAAAATCTTAAAAAAAATTTTTTTTTAGGGTACCTCCCCTACATGTAAAGTGGTGGTGCAATTTTTTTTTCTGCCAAACCCCATCGTGTGGGGTATCGTTGGATAGCTCTTTTAAAAATATTATTAGGTTTCTAAAAGCATTTTTTGATTAAAGAATTGGTTAGCGTGATATTAAGCTTTGAAGTGATAATTTTAGCTATGGTCAAGTGTCCCCCCCCCCCCCCCCCCCCCTGCCAGCTAAACGGTGGCTACTAGGCATGTGAAAAAAATCATGGTAGTAGTAAATACGATGAATTTAAAAGGAAAACTATCACAGCTAAGTAGACATTACTAGTTAACGAGTAATAGTCGAACTTCAGAAATGTACTTTGCAAAGGCAAACTTTCGTACAATTTCCATTGATACCTTAGATAATGTTGTTAATTCTTGTAAAAACATAGTAAATATAAGTTTGCGAACTTTTTAGTCCAAATAATGTAACGGGTAGACGACTACGGAACCCTACCTTGCGCGTGGCCCGACACGCACTTGGCCGGTTTTTCAGTCTACCATCGAACATCTACACTAGGTCCCGAGTAGTACCGAGTAGTTTAAATATAAATGGACGCCGTTGAACCTTCCTTAGTAACCTCATACATTATCAACGATAACATATCATATTCAATCACATTAACCATGCTACCGCACCGCAATACAAGGATGAATATCAAATTCCGTTTGTATTGCATAATTTACTAGTAAACTGCATTGACATTGGTTGGCTGATTAATCGATAAGATATAATTGACAATATTTCATAATTTCCAAAAGTCTTAATTCGAAAACCATTTCGGTAAAAACGTGTGAAGTACACAAAAAACATTTTTTTAGATTTTTTTCTCCGTTAAATTTGGAAAAAATCAAAAAATAACTGTAAACCGAAAGTTGACGTCATCTTCCTCGCTGTATTCAGGGAGACCTTAGTACAGAGTACAGACAATCGCTGCTCTGGAGTGGCTCTGGATTCTTGTTGGGAAGATGACGTCATATTTTACTTACGCCCTTTTGTAATGACCTACTTTTCAACGTGTTTTTTTTGTATGAAATAATGAGTTAAATTGGAAAAGAAAAAATACGGGTGGCTTAAATTTTTACCTATTTTCTAACTAGTTCATAAAATAAAGTAGTTAAAAATATGAAATGTTCTCAATTGGCAAAGCGGTTATTATATTACACGGACCGGGAAGTCAGGCTTTGTCGGACGAGTTATCTGGCTGGTGAAACTGATTGATTTCAACAGCGATGTCTGGCAAAGTGACGCATTAATGGCACACGATATTTCATAGATTTGAGTGTCGAGCTATGTCCGGCAACGTTGCGCTATTTCTCACGTCGTTTGCGCCGCGCGTCACGGGATGACTGCGTCTATTTGCTAGTGTGTATTTGATTTGATTCGTACTCCAGAGGCATTTAAAATGGAATATATGTCGGCCTTTATTGATAGAGGTACCTACAGTCAGCCCATGAAAATGTTGAGCATACTTAGAACCTTGTCACATCGAAATCTAAGAAATATTTAGACTGAAACGTCATAAAATTTGAAACCTCTTTAATTTGACAAAGTACTAAAGTGCTCAACATTTTCGTTGGCCCACTGTACCTATTTTCATGAATATATACTGTTAACGGTTGGTTATGAGGTCACATGTTAGAAATTCATATTGTTTCCTTTTATTATTTCATATTGTTTCCCGGTTTCCCTGAAAATCGGCGTCATGGTTTTTAGGACACAATGCTGAGCGGCACCCATTTAAGTATAGAATTAAATTCTTTTATTCTCAATTTTTTAATCAAAGTGAAAATTGAAAAATACAACACCACAGGTGGGATCCACGACCTCTGGAATCCGTCCATTGCTGTCACTGTTGCTGTGGTGTTGAATTTTTCAATTTTCACTTTGATTAAAAAATTGAGATTTTCGCTAGCGGACGCATCTGCTTTACAAACATATTAAAGTTCTTTTATTCTGTATTAGAAGGGCATTTTCACTTTAAAGTGTACCCCCTACTTTTTTTCGGATCTCGGTGATTTTGGGTATTTTTGCTCAAAATCACGAGTACTATCCATATCCGCGAAGAAAAAAAGTGTCCCACCAAAAAAAGTCAGTTTTGTGACGCTTTTTTCATACGGTTTATATGAATCGCCACAAAACTGACACAAAACATTTGTATGGAAAATCAAGGACATTTTTTTTCTTCATCTGAATCAATAGTACTCGTGATTCCGAGTCAGAATACCCAAAATCACCGAGATCCAAAAAAAAAGTAGGGGGTACACTTTAAAGTGAAAATGCCCAGAATTGAAGCGCGCAGTGGCGGATAGAGCTTACATTGAAATGGACATTGGTGGCTTCGGTACCCAAGCATGTAATGTAATCCTTTTACAAAAGGCAGTGCGGAATCCTGGAAACCTTACGCTTTCATACCCTTGTGTTGTGTAGCCATTTAGAAAACAGTGTCGACTCGTCTAAAACTAATACGAACTTCGTAGAGTAAAACAGTAGCTCTATCTAGTAGCTCTAGTATAAGTTTTTTCGAAACGTTAACTAATTCGAACGCGTTTGCGTTTTGTCTCAAAATGTATGAAAACGCTCGCTCTCACCGAGTTTGAAATACGCGCGTTCATCGGTTAGCAACAAATGTTATACTCGCTGTTTTAGTTCCCAGTAGTGACCACCAGAGGCGCTGTTCACGTTTTCATACCACTTTCGTACATTTTGAGACAAAACGCAAACGCGTTCGAATTAGTTCATGTTTCGAAAAACTTATACTAGAGCTACAGATACAACCAAAAACATAAATGTGATAATGGTAGCCAAGTTTCAACATTAACCTTGACCTCTTTAAGGCACATATCTTTTGGGTGAGTTCGCTTCACCGTCGGCCTCATCTTTGTCGCCTAGATACCTGTTTTACTCTTATGGAATTTAGTTAGCTTCTGCCCGCGAGTTCGTCCACGTAAACTTCCACTCCCTTTCGTGTCGTTTCGAAGTATGATTTTCGGGGTAAAAAGCATTCTGTGTTAGGCTGCGTTTCCACCAGAAATGTGCGAGGATGCGTTTTCATACATTTGACACCTCGCAACGCGCCGAGCGAGGTGTCAAATATATGAAAACACATCCTCGCACATCTCTGGTGGAAACGCAGCCTTAGTCCAGGCTATAGACTATTTGTAGACATTTAGCTGTTTTTTCGTGATTGAGTAACAACCATCTAAACTTACACACGTATAGACATATACGTATATACGTTAGACAACTAAACATACACACGTATAATAAATTATTTTGTAGGATCGGTTAGACAAGGTTTAATTCATAACAATATACGTACGGTAATGTTAAGATATTTTTGAGCACTCTATCCACTCAAACGTAACAGTACATTACCTGGTGGAAAATGTTGGATTTCATAAAAGTTCCGTAATACAATGCCTTATAAGCAGATATCGGGAATCTGTTCAGGGTAATATTGGATCTTCAAAGAACTTTAATAAAGCCACTTCAAGTCAGTTGCAATTGCATTTCCAGCTTTTATTAATATCGGGCTGAGAAGTAATTGGTTCTCATCGGATTCTATAGGTAAGCTGACTACTAGGTAGTAGGTATTACGACTAAATAAATATTATAAGCTACATTAACTTCTTTCGTGAAGTGTCGTGTCTAAGTAAATATGTAGGTATATTGTCCGTTTTAAAGTATTCAACCCTTTACTTAAGTACTTTTCGGCAACAATTCCTGTCTTTGAATTGAACTGAAGGTGCCTGTGACGGAACGGGACAGGGGCGAAAGGGGAGACGTCAATATCTGTTTTGTGACGAGGCTGAATTTTACGGAAATTACGTCACAAAACGGACGCAACTCTAAAAATCTAATTAATAAAGTACATTTTGGAAAGGATATTATGATTTTTGTCTTTGCTAACCAATAAATATAAGGTCCAGGTCAATAGACATAAGAAATGATTTAAACAGACCAATTTACCTTCATTACTTCGTAATCACGTACTTTTAAAGAACGAACACAGTCTTACCAACAATTTATAGACATAATCCTTGTATTCGCATTCATTTTAAGCTATAATATCTTTTAATTATTCTTATTTCAATAAAAACAATTTTCGTTTACAATGATTAGGTATGTGACAATAGCTTGTCAATTTTTTTACTCATAAATATGCTAGGAATCTATATTGTCATTGAAAAAAAAGTTCGTTTAAGTGATGGGAATATCAGTATATCGAAAAAGTTTAATTTCATCATAGATTAAATTACAAATAAACTCACTTCTCATCATTTTCCATTTACTTTGCTATGAATTTTCTTTGCCCATTTATTTTTATTTCTGCCATGAAGTGAAGAGCCACAAATACTCGCAATGAATATTCAATAAAATAATTTCTCGACTGTCAAGTGGATTGATTAATTATTGTTATAGACTTTTGTCATCACTATTTTACAACAAATCCATAGACGACAAACGAATTGTCAGTCAACCATATTTGTTTACATAATTTCCAATTTCTGACGCACGGTATAAACAGCCGTAGTCGGTTAAAATCACGTAAACTGAACCTTGATACTCGACTATCTATAATCCACTATTTATTACCGCATGAATACTTCACTCGCTCATACGTGGTCCGACTAAACCGCTCTAAATTGGCCCGTTTGTCTTTGACATATTGGGTTAATATTAGCTTGTTCATTCGGTGAGGATACACCGCCCAATGCAGTTATGGCACTTAATATCAATTTAGTCTATGGTAACGTGTTGTAACTTGTAACGTACGAGCTACTGACGCCACTGTTTTTGTCTATAGCTTGGTCAGTTTAGGATGAGACATTTTTGGGACGCTGAGATTCTTTAGATAATTATATTACCTCGTCAAGACGGGGTTGAAATATCCACTGGTTAATTAACCAGGTAATGTATCCAAGACGGTTCCCGCCAGCGGACGGAAAAAAAAGAAAAAAAATACAAAACATAAAAAAACATTAAAAAAAAATCTTGATGTTCTGGCTAACAGAAAAATAAGCATACCAAAAAATCCAAAAATCATGAGTGTAATGCAAACACAAGCAAAGAAAAACTTGCACAAAGTTTGTATGGAGAGAGCTCGCCTCTACAGGCGCCTCAACTGTTTTAAACAATGTATATTTCCTTCCCCAGGTACAAGAATGCGCCTGCGCCGCGCGAGGGCTTCCTCCTGCGCAAACGGCTGTCTGACGCGTCGAGCGCGCGCTGGTCCGGCCTCAGCTCCAAGACCACGTCGCTGGGCAGCCTCGGCGCCAACGCGCCCCCGCCGCCGCAGCTGTCACCGCACACCACCAGCTTCGGACGGTGGTCTACCAGCAGGCTCAACTCTAACCAGGTAAGACTGGCCGGGTATTGCGCATTTAAAAAAAAACCCGAAAAGAAGTCAGTTTTGTGACGCTTGTTTCATACAATTTATATGGTTTGTCACAAAACTGACACAGAAAATTTGTATGGAAAATCATGCTGCGTAAACGTCTGTCTAACCGCCCCCGCCGCCGCAGCTCTCGCCGCACAACACCAGCTTCGGACGGTGGTCTACCAGCAGGCTCAACTCTAACCAGGTAAGACAGGCCGGGTATAGGGCATTTTCAAAAAAATTGTCCCCAAAAAGAAGTCAGTTTTGTGACGCTTTATTCATGCAATTTATATGGTTCGTCACAAAACTGACACAGAAAATTTGTATGGAAAATCATGCTGCGTAAGCGTCTGTCTGACGCGTCGAGCGCGCGCTGGTCCGGCCTCAGCTCCAAGACCACGTCGCTGGGCAGCCTCGGCGCCAACGCGCCCCCGCCGCCGCAGCTGTCACCGCACACCACCAGCTTCGGACGGTGGTCTACCAGCAGGCTCAACTCTAACCAGGTAAGACAGGCCGGGTATTGGGCATTTAAAAAAAACCCCCAAAAGAAGTCAGTTTTGTGACGCTTGTTTCATACAATTTATATGGTTTGTCATAAAACTGACACAGAAAATTTGTATGGAAAATCATGCTGCGTAAACGTCTGTCTGACCGCCCCCGCTGCCGCAGCTCTCGCCGCACACCACCAGCTTCGGACGGTGGTCTACCAGCAGGCTCAACTCTAACCAGGTAAGACAGGCCGGGTATTGCGCATTTAAAGAAAAACCCTCAAAAGAAGTCAGTTTTGAGACGCTTGTTTCATACAATTTATATGGTTTGTCACAAAACTGACACAGAATATTTGTATGGAAAATCATGCTGCGTAAACGTCTGTCTGACCGCCGCCGCCGACGCAGCTCTCGCCGCACAACACCAGCTTCGGACGGTGGTCTACCAGCAGGCTCAACTCTAACCAGGTAAGACTGGCCGGGTATTGGGCATTTAAAAAAAACCCCCAAAAGAAGTCAGTTTTGTGACGCTTGTTTCATACAATTTATATGGTTCGTCACAAAACTGACACAGAAAATTTGTGTGGAAAATCATGCTGCGTAAGCGTCTGTCTGACCGCCCCCGCCGCCGCAGCTCTCGCCGCACAACACCAGCTTCGGACGGTGGTCTACCAGCAGGCTCAACTCTAACCAGGTAAGACAGGCCGGCTATTGGGCATTTAAAAAAAGCCCAAAAGAAGTCAGTTTTGTGACGCTTGTTTCATACAATTTATATGGTTTGTCACAAAACTGACACAGCAAATTTGTATGGAAAAACATGCTGCGTAAGCGTCGGTCTGACGCGTCGAGTGCGCGCTGGTCCGGTCTAGGCTTATGAAGATCCGTTATAACGCTCTGTTACCATTTTAAACTCAAATAAGTGCATCGTACTTTAATCAGAATACTGAAATTATTAGCAATTTGGTTATAATTTGAGTTCCAAACTTAAGAAAAAATTAAGGCCAAAACTTAAATAAGTAGAATGTTTATTTATCGGTCTGTATATGACGAACCAATCACAGTTTCAACTTGTTTGTTTGTATTAAAAAAAAATTGGTCGTATTTAACTTGCAGAAAAGTTGAGAATTGTGAACGAAGCAACTTCGCCGCCACACCAGTGTTGATCAAGTTTATTTCTAACTTTTATTTTCTTTACCGTGACTCTGACATATTTAGAAAAATTGATGTTTGCACACTTGGTTAGACTTTTTAAGGTCCTTATCAGTTAATTAAAATAAAGAACCGCCTTAAAATTGTATACCAAAACCTTCTCCAGAATGTAACAAATGCTTTTCTGAAAACCGCATCAAAATCGAATTCAGCCAAACGCGAGATAATCGCGGGCTAAGATACAAACGTACGGGTCAAACTGCGAACCTCCTTTTTGAAGTCTGTTATAAACTCATCTACTTAGTCTAAGTATTTTCTGCGTAATGGAGTTGGCATTTTATTTAGTTTTAATGAATTAATAAATCATTAAAGTGGTCCTGTTGCACCAAAGTAATTCGATGTAAAAGCCAACCTTTTACGGTTCGAAGAATAAAAGTTCCAAATCGTAAGACATTTTTTATTTAATTTTTTTCCGAAATTTGGACAAAAACAAGAATTCCAACCTTAACAATCCTGAAACATTAAAACATATTGAGAGAGAATGCACGAGTGATGAAATGAAAGCATTGTACAGTAATATAACAGTTAAAATATGTAAACAATAGTCGTTTGAAACAAAAGCACTCGGCTGAATTGGTTTTTATTGTGGTTTTCATTCAATGGACTGTACCCTTACCATGAGTTTGCAATGTTTGCATTACCGTACTCGCTAGCGACTGCGTAAACGATTTAGTATTGCGATTCTTAGTTCCATTGCGTAACTGCCAGAGGCGCTGTACTTATGTCCATACTAAATCGTTTACGCAGTCGCTAGCGAGTACGGTAATGCAAACATTGCAAACTCATGGTAAGGGTACTGATGCTAATAGTTTTTTTTATACTGTGATAGTGGCAAATAACCATATATCCTGCTTGGCTATAGGTATAAGCATGTTAAGAAATTTTATGTGAATATATTTGGTTTGCCGTTTGCCTTTACGTTTGGAACCATCACATTTAATAGTACATTACTTACCAAGGGCGATAAAACAAAGAATGTCTCAGATCGCAGGTATTTTACGCCCGAGCCGAAGGCAAGGGCAATAAATATGCGATCTGAGGCTTTCTTTATTATCTCCCGTGTTAAGTACAAAATTTAATGTTACCCCCTGGCCAGGAAGTGGGGTTTTTCGCGTGCGGAGCGTGCGATAATGGCCACTTTATGGCCAGGTGTGACATAAAAGACGTTAACGACGTTTGATCGTAATATTATGTAAATGGGTGGTCCAAGTTTGCGTTACATTTGCACAAAATTGACACTAAGTCTCGAATAACACTAGTAATGTTTACCTTAAATTCATCAGTTGTGCTTTCCCTGAAAATATTGATTTAACATAGCGCCACGAAATATAATCAAATGGCGTTAAACCACAAGACAGCCACGGTCACTCGATGTCTCTAAATTTACTGATTACACGCCCATTGAAGGTCCCCTTCAATAAAACCATGACCTATTAGGTACCTTAAAACTTTTCAAGCTTTTCTTAGCGCAAAGCAATATTCTCTACATATTTCCCGTATACCGTATACGAGATTTTATCGTATAGAATGCATAGAAACGTTCACACGGCATCCATGCGGGAAAAACTCGTATTCGAGAAACAAAATATTACCGTATACCGTATAGTTTTGTCACCGGGAATGCGGGAATCTCGAATCGATTTTATCGAATGCGATACTCATTGGCGCTAGTGTTTACGTTGTATCGTTCACACGGACGTGGTTTATTTTTCGTATACGAGTCGCGCGCGCGCGCAGGCAGTTGTGTTTGTGAGCTTGGATTTCGCTCGTCGCCGCGTTGGTGAACACACGTGCTCTTCACGACGACGGGCTGAATCCACTACCGTACAAAACCAGTTGCCTACTGTCATGGCGTCGTTACGAACAACGTCTAATGTACACGTGATTGGCGAAATCATCATAAACTTGATGGAAAGTCATTTTTTAAGAAAGTGAAGTGAAGTTTGTGAGTTTTGTGACTTCAGACCGTATACGTGAAAAAACCGAATGGACCTCGCACCGCGTAAACGGCCGTCTCGTATACGGTAAAACCCTACGCGAGAAAATATCGAATCGAATAGTCGCCGTGCGAACCTAGCCTATGGTTCCAACCAACCAATATTTAATTACAATGCTCTACTCTTTACCACAATTTAATTTGCATAATGTAAACGTAAAACCGAACAAACGTATGCCAATACTCGTACCACAAATACCTTAAATGGCTTAACGCAAAATGAACAGCTGAATACCGTTTTGTAGGAAAACGCCGTGCATTCTGCTGCAGTACTACGCGGTCCCAATATACGCTATTTGAATTATTAAATTCACTTTTGATTCGCTTTTATGGTGCCATTCGAACCAGTTTTTAGAGACGATCAAATGTTTGTATGGGACCAACTACAATTGGAACAAAACCAAACACGAAAATGGAATATAAAAAAAAACGATTACTGAAAACTCTTACATACTGATGGACATTGAAATGTGACGTCACATTTCAATGTCAACCAGTAACGATGTATGAAAAAAAACCGGACAAGTGCGAGTCGGACTCGCCCACCGAGGGTTCCGAACAAATAGGGTATTAAACAAAGGTAAAAATAAATTATTTTTTACTTGACTAATAAAAGATCTAACGAAAATACTCGAAAAACATCAATTATTAATTTATTTTAGCTAATTGAAAGATTTTATAAGCATAAAGATTTAAAAAGGACGTCACTAAGACAGTATTCTTCGTCCCTAGGGGTCATGGAAAAAATCATCAATCATCAAATTTTGTAATATTGTGTAATGTGTTTGAAAATTTTGTAATGTGTTTTATAATATTGCCGAACCATGTTTAGCACTGAAATAAACTTTAACGACAGTACAAGCAAAAAACTGAAAAAAGTGACAGATTTTCCACGATGGCGGAGAAAGATATGGAGCTAGAGGGTCGAAAATTTCGGGATACGATGACAAATATTGTCCTTTACGGCATATCAAAAACCCATGACAACCGACCATAGTTAGGGTACCGGAACAACGATTTACCAAATGAACAACGAAAAAATCTGTATGGGCTGCACCTTTTCCGGTATAACATACTTCCGGCTCAAATTTGGGGATGGCGACAGGCAGATCCGTATTCTGCAGCTGCAAAAAAAAAATACTTTTGGGGAACAGTTTTAAATGACTGGCAAACGAGAAGTCTTCAGATTTAAAAATTTTTGCGTGTGTGGTTTTGGATAAAGGGTATTTTTTTAATTTGTTTCTTTTTTCTCAGAATAATTAATAGGTACTAATGATTCAAGAAAAAAGTATCCTTATCTTATTATTTCGAGTATGTAAAAGTGTATTCAAACGTTTTGTATGATGCGTCACAAAACGGACATTTGACAATGTATGGAAAAATAGGGGTCACATTATTAATTAATAATCTATGTTGAGTTTTAAGGAATCTGTAAAACACCAACTTTATTCCAATAGAAAAATTGTTTATCTAAAAAAAATACTCCAACAGTATGAAGTTAATTAAAACAATTAAGGCCGTGTATTACCACTTTTGAGTTTTTACAAACCATCCGAGACATAGAATATAGTGTCTTAAAATAAAAATAAAAATATGTGTGTTACAAAAGGATCTTGTCTAGTCAAAATCGCAGTCAGTTACATGACCTGATGAATTTCACTCGATAGAAAATAATACCCCTTTTTGGAATGTATTTTCAATACTACGGCTATATTACTGATATTCAACATTTAATTTTTGTACTCAATTAAAGATCGTAAATAGTTATAGACAAATTCGCAGCGTTATTGGATGGTTAATTGTAAACTCACGCGTGTTAGAGCGGGGCATTTGCGTTGGGGATACCTCCCCTTAATATTCCAATGTCGACTTGTATAGTTTTTCATCGCAATATCGCATGCGGCTCGTGATATTTAATCCTTGCGAGTTTTATATTCCCTTCATTAGTGTTCATTGTGACTTCTGTTGGAGCAAGGACAGTATCCAGTATAGTTCGCACAAAACTCTAAAGGCAAATTCTGTCAAACGAACCCAAGCAAAAAACGACTCAGAGCTCTGACTGCAAGGTAGATTCTTGCTTGCGTTAATTTGACAGCATTTGGCCTTACAGTTTGAACAGGCTAGTACTTTTTCAGTTAAAATTGGACCTATTCCTTTTTCTCTCGGAATATCATATTTTGAATCCTGCACAGAATCGTGTGTACAGTTTGATTCTGATTTCTGATGTTTAGAATATTGTATCCAATTTCTTTTAGGTTTTCATTATTATAACGGTCAATACTCGTATGAAAAAAATGTCACACAGTGGAAAAAAATCGGGAACACCTTTTTTATCAGCTCAGCAAAAAAATATGAAACTTCCTAGGTATTAAAAAAATAGCACTGGAGTGAAAACGGTGATTTGTAATTGGGTCAAGTAAAACGGTATTATCTAGTCAGCAATTTCAAATTATCGTCGAAAATCGTCCGGATAATTATTGGGTAAAGTAAGTTTACTTTACACTTTACGCATAATTATCCTATTATGCGTGAAATGATATGGTTTCAAGGTGGTGCTAATTCAAGGTTTAACCTTAATAGCTATTTACTCAGGGACAAAGTTTAATGGTTTAACACAAGGCCCTGACACGCTTTGATCGCTTATTGCGATTCCTATGAGAGAAAATAGAAGAGATTGACATGTTTTGCCCTTATCACCGTCCGAAAAAAGTGTAGACAGTTTTAATATTTAGTACCTCTTGGCCATTGTAGGTTAAGTTTAGGTAAGATGGCGAATAAGTGACATGACATTAAACAACCACACTTTAAAGTGAGAAACCCCCCCATGAGAAAAAAGTAGATAGCGTTCTTCAAACATATCTCACGGCGTGAATGAAATAAATAAATATAATTCGAATATAATCAACACTACACAGCTGGGCCATTTAACGGAAAGTTGTACACTCGACTTTTTTTTTAATTTGGATAAAATCGGGTTTTTTCTACTTAGAATTGAGAGCACTTTCGAACCTAATAGGAGAAAAAAAGTGTCCCAAATTTTTCATAGAATTTCCAGTTTTTCCATTCCGTTACCACCGTCACATAAGTCATACAAGCATTACAAGATTAGTATGAAAATGGTAACGGAATGGAATAAAAAAAATTGTGACTTTTTTTCCCCTCATTCGAAAGTGCTTTCGATTCTGAGTAGAAAAAACCCGATTTTATCCAAATTAAAAAAAAAGTCGAGTGTACAACTTTCCGTAAAATGGCCCAGCTACATTTTTATACAGCAATAATAGTGTTCAGTTCAATTATAAAATAATATTGTGTGTTTTCGTGATAAAATGAATACTCCATTTAAATCTCTTTAGTCCGCATTGAACCTGTCGGTATTTGTGAAATAAATAAAAGGTGCAAACAAGGTCCCGCGGTGCGTAAACAAAATGGATAAACAAACGTTTTATCGGAATAGTAAATTGTTTTCTGATAACGTAAGACCGACCTTAAGACACTTCAGATAGGTTGCATATAGTATTGATAGATAGCTGCGAGTCTGTAGACATTGTAGAATGAGATCTATTCGAATTTGGAATTAGTAATGTTTACTTTATAGTGTGATGAGTGATGAGACACATTTTACTTTTTTAGGGTTCCGTAGTAAACAAGGAACCCTTATAGTTTCGCCATGTCCGTCCGTCCGTCCGTCCGTCCGTCCGTCCGTCCGACCCCCGTTTTTCTCAGTAACCGTTAGTACTAGAAAGCTGTAATTTGGCATGAGTATAGATATTGATGACGCCGACAAAACGGTAGAATAAAATCTTGAAAAAAATTTTTTTTTAGGGTACCTCCCCTACATGTAAAGTGGTGGTGCAATTTTTTTTTCTTCCAAACCCCATCGTGTGGGGTATCGTTGGATAGCTCTTTTAAAAATATTATAAGGTTTCTAGGAGTATTTTTTGATTCAAGAATCGGTTGGCGTGATATTAAGCTTTGAAATGATAATTTTCGTTATGGTCAAGTGTCCCCCCCCCCCCTGCCAGCTAAACGGTGGCACCTAGGTATGTGAAAAAAATCATGGTAGTAGGATATACGATGAATTTAAAAGGAAAACTATCACAGCTAAGTAGACATTACTAGTTAACGAGTAATAGTCGAACTTCAGAAATGTACTTTGCAAAAGCAAACTTTAGAACAATTTCCATTGATACCTTAGATAATGTTGTTAATTCTGTCAAAAACATAGTAAATATGAGTTTGCGAACTTTTTAGTCCACATAATGTAACGGGTGGATGACTACGGAACCCTACCTTGCGCGTGGCCCGACACGCACTTGGCCGGTTTTTTTAGCTCCGTAACGTTTGGTTAACTGAACACTTATATCGTTGTCAATAAAGGAGGCCTGAGCATTTTCTCGTCTCGCCGCATCCAATTCCAATTTCAATTTCAATGCTAACTAATATTTAACTCAAGACAGTTTAACATATTGTTAGTTTGGGTGTTTCTTATTAAATATCATGTAGTTCGCCATTTGTACTGGTTTACTTATGTGCAATAAACATTAAGTAAATAAATAAATATACTAGGTAGTTAGTAGGTATGTATGTGATTCTGATCAAGAAAAAATACCGTTTATATGTGTATGTGTCCATTTTGTGACGAATCGCATTAAAATCTTTGTAAACGGGACACAATAGACTTTTTGAAATTATAGTTCTTATACTTTTTTGTTCACCATTATGACTTTTAATCCTTATTAAGTATACCCTAAAATTCCCTACACATACATACATAAACTCACGCCTGAATTGCCAAAAGGGTAATTCAGAACCTTTGAAATATTTCCGTGCCACTTCTAGCAATTGAAGTTATATCCTAATTTTGAAGAAAGTACTTAAAGATGCGCTTCAAAATGAAATTGTGTACATTTCGAGCTTATTAATATAAATTCTTTGATTTAAAATAGGTTTAAAACTATAATGTGTTCCACAAATTTCATAAAAAAATCCGGATCAATTAATAAAAAAATGATCTAATTAACGACCGCTTTAGCTTAGTTGGTAGTGTCCCTGCCTACGAAGCTGGAGGTCCCGGGTTCGAATCCCGGCCGGGGCATTTATTTTTGTGATGTGCACGAATATTTGTTCTTGGGTCTTGGATGTTTCCTATGTATTTAAGTATCCATTTATCTATATAAAAATGTATATCGTCGCTTAGTACCTGATTTGTGTAAGATTGTCCACAAATATTTGTTTATTTATTTAATCGATCTAAGTAAATTTCAAAAAAAAAAAAATTTAAAAAATTAAAAATAAAAAGTAAATTCAAGTAGTATTTTTTAAGTAAAGTAAGTTTTGTACTGGGGAATATATTAGTAAATTTCTCTAATTTTCTATTTTCATTCACAGACATCGCCCTGTTCGTCTACCCGCAGCAGTATCCGCGGCACTAGCCCCCTTTGCTCGCCGTCTACAAGGTCATCCTTCAGCGCTCGACAGCCGTACCTCGGCTGGAGGAGTCAGGAGCGGTTGAACGCGCCGCGAACCCCGCACGAGAGGTGAGGAACTGGTCAAGTGTATGAGTCCCCGCTCCAAGCGGAGCGTGCGGAGGTGCCGCCCTTCCGCGCTCGGCACCCATACCTATTCTGGAGGAGTCAGGAGCGGTTGAACACGCCGCGAACCCCGCACGAGAGGTGAGGAACTGGTCAAGTGTATGAGATTCCCCGCTCCAAGCGGAGCGTGCGGAGGTGCCGCCCTTCCGCGCTCGGCACCCATACCTATTCTGGAGGAGTCAGGAGCGGTTGAACACGCCGCGAACCCCGCACGAGAGGTGAGGAACTGGTCAAGTGTATGAGATTCCCCGCTCCAAGCGGAGCGTGCGGAGGTGCCGCCCTTCCGCGCTCGGCACCCATACCTATTCTGGAGGAGTCAGGAGCGGTTGAACGCGCCGCGAACCCCGCACGAGAGGTGAGGAACTGGTCAAGTGTATGAGATTCCCCGCTCCAAGCGGAGCGTGCGGAGGTGCCGCCCTTCCGCGCTCGGCACCCATACCTATTCTGGAGGAGTCAGGAGCGGTTGAACACGCCGCGAACCCCGCACGAGAGGTGAGGAACTGGTCAAGTGTATGAGATTGCCCGCTCCAAGCGGAGCGTGCGGAGGTGCCGTCCTTCAGCGCTCGACAGCCGTACCTCGGCTGGAGGAGTCAGGAGCGGTTGAACGCGCCGCGAACCCCGCACGAGAGGTGAGGAACTGGTCAAGTGTATGAGATTGCCCGCTCCAAGCGGGGCGTGCGGAGGTGCCGTCCTTCAGCGCTCGACAGCCGTACCTCGGCTGGAGGAGTCAGGAGCGGTTGAACGCGCCGCGAACCCCTGCACGAGAGGTGAGGAACCGGTCAAGTGTATGAGAATCTCCGCTCCAAGCGGAGCGTGCGGAGGTGCCGTCCTTCAGCGCTCGACACCCATACCTATTCTGGAGGAGTCAGGTCAGGAGCGAGTAAAAAGGCACCCATACCTAATCTGGAGGAGTCAGGAGCAAGTAAAAACTGGGTAATTTGATTAACCCATTTCGCCCAAACGGTATAACTACTTAACTCATAATTGTATTATTTATTACCCTTCTATCCTTACTTAATGTCTTGGAGCACAATTATTATGTTTGAAGTCTATGATAAAACTGCTGTCGTTTCAAAATGTAAATCACAAACTTTCGGTTCCAGTACTGTGCTTGTAATAAATAAACTGTTGAATGAGTATTAGCTGGACAAACAATTAATCCAGCTAGTTTAGTCGGGAACTAGCAGTATTTTCCCAACAAGACGAAACAAAGTTTTCCATTCAATTCCCCTCCGGGCATGCCCGGTTTGAATCGGAGTTTCGTTCCGAAGTTTCCAGCGATTTTCGCATTAGGTATTCGTTAAAATGTTGCGCTAGTGCACTCCGTTCGATGAAAAGTGAAAAGACTATAAAACGTGGCCGGATAATCGGCTTTACCGACTAGTCTGTACATCTCTAGTTAAATTATTCACTTAGTCTATGATCAAAGTAAAAAGTTTCTATTTCTAAGATTATTTGTTGTATTTAAGAAGAATCCTTTAAAATATTGAATTTCAATTTTGTTATTATTCTGCAGTACCTAAATCATTAATCATTTTCCTCTTGTTTTTTAGAGTTCCGTACCCAAAGGGTAAAACGCGACCCTATTACTAAGACTCCGCTGTCCGTTTGTCACCAGCCTGTATCTCAAGAACCGTGATAGCTAGACAGTTGAAATTTTCACAGATGATGTATTTCTGTTGCCGCTATAACAACAAATACTAAAAAACAGAATAGAATAAATATTTAAGGGGGCTCCCATACAACGGACATGTTTTTTTGCCGTTTTTATAGATAATGGTACGGAACCCTTCGTGCGCGAGTCCGACTCGCACTTGGCCGGTTTTTGTAATATTGATGAACAATAAAGAATATTAGTATTGTATTGTAACTGCCGAATAGTCGGTCTCCTTCGCCGACTATAAATTGGCCGGATAGTCGGCTTTCCCGACTAAGTCGGTACATCTCTAATCTTAACCCTCTTGTAACCTCGTATGACACGCGAAGGAACGTAAGCGCTGTGGGTAAGTATGTGTGCGTGCGCTGTCGGTACACGCGTCAATTGTTTGCGCGTGGCGCGGACGAATCGCGAGGCGCGCCGGCACCCGGTGGGTCTCTCAGGGACGAGGTAACTGACCTCGGTGCGGGGGGGGGTTCGTGTCCGTTCTGTATGTAATACGAGTACTATTGTACTATTCTGTGTCCGAACTGAAAATGGCGCTCACCTTATTTTCTTGTACGTAGGTTAGCCTCGTCGCTGCTCCAGCAAGCCGCGGCCACCAAGGCCTCTGAGGAGATCCAATCTTCTATAAAGGAGGTGACCTCGGCAATCGTCCATTACGTGTCAGGACTGGAGCCTGCTAACGGTGATACGGAGAAAACTTCGCCTCGGTCCAGTCAGAAGCTGTTCTGGCTTGAGAGTTCTTTTGTCGGTGAGTGTTTTTGAAGTGAAAACTTCTTTAGCGGCGCTGAGCACTTTTGTACTGGGGAAAAATTGTTAAACTCGCGACAGATTTTAAGATTCTAAGACCAGCTAGTTGACCCCTCCTAGTATCGTGATTGCGATGTTAGGAGGGGTCAACTCAGCTAAACTCAGCTGGTCTTAGATGCGTAAGACACTAATGATACTCGGGACATATTTTGTATATGTAAATGGATTATGCGAATATGAACATGAGTATGAATATGAATACGGAAACGGATACCGATACGGATACGAATATGAATATGAATATTTTTGTTATTTACTTTCTTTATTGAATTTTCACTTCTGCCGGCACTCCTGGAGTGCAACCCGTTGTTTTTTTTTTAATATAATAAATGGGTCACTCACGTCTTTAACGTTGAATATTGCTCATGTAGTGCCCCAATGGGCATTTTCACTTTAAAGTGTACCCCCGCCTTTTTTTCCGATCTCGGTGATTTTGGGTATTCTGACTCAGAATCACGAGTACTACACTATTGATTCAGATGAAGAAAAAAAATGTTCTTGATTTTCAATACAAATTTCCTGTGTCAGTTTTGTGACGAGCCATATAAACTGTATGAAAAAGCGTCACAAAACTGACTTTTTTTTTGGTGGGATATTTTTTTTCTTCGCGTAAATGGATAGTACTCAGAATACCCAAAATCACCAAAAAAAAAGTAGGGGGTACACTTTAAAGTGAAAATGCCCCAATACGTGGTCCTTAATCATTATAGGATGGCCCAAAATTACGTTGACACGGACTTTTTAAGATGTTTTTTATTACGACACGATTACACGAGTTTTATGTGAAAGCGTTAAAAATACTGTCATTAAGGCGATATATCGATTGAAAGAGACACCCTTTGTTTTTCGCTCACGACAAAACGGGATGCAACCCTCTCCGAGAATGGCTTTTTAGACAAATCTCGTTAAATATCTGACTGTGTGCAGGTTTATTAAATTTCCTCTTGTCAGAGTATAGATGAGGTAAAATACCATCATATTAACTTAATACTGTCTTTAATGCGTTGTTTTAGTAGGCTGAGGAAAAAAAGGAAAATATAGACTCAACTTTAGATTTATTTTCCATCGAGAAAATTTTAAGCAATCATGTTTGCTATTGTCAGTACCACAATCATATAGTCAAGAATCATATATCTGAAAATCAGCCCCTACTGTTTGCTAGTCTGGGCAGGACAGCGTTTCAAAGTCTCCAAATTTCTCAGTGTAGCGCCTTAAATTAAACAAAACACTAGTTATCTTCAAAATATTCCTCTTTGGCTTTGATACACACTTGCAGACGTACGTTAAACTGACGAGCAAAATGCTGCTCGCTCTCGGGTAGTTCTTATGTTTATGGAGCCACTAGACCATAAGGTCTAGTTTCCCCTCGGAGTTGGAAGGTCAGATGGCAGTCGCTTCCGTAAAAACTAGTGCCTATGCCAAATCTTGGGATAAGGTAGCGGACCCCAGGCATCCTTTAGGATGCAACTGTACTGGGATAACGCTAGGAGGATGATGATTTACATTATTAGCCATCCAGCCATATTTCCTCCGAAGTCCGGAGATAAATATGCATCTGCGTAGTGGAGCGTGGAGCGAAGGAAATGGAATGGAAGTGTCCCTTTTCAGCGACTCCTTTCAGCGTTCGATTCTTTTTTATATATTTATCCAGTTGAGTACACTTCTGTATGATAATTGATAAAACATGGTTTCAATAATTGTCGTCTTTCATCTTTGTGAAATGAAAACACTTATTTGTTAAATTTTGTTGAGAAAACTAGTGCAATTTTCTTATTTGCTCTCAATTTCACATAATTGCTTGTTTAATTTTCTGTACTTGGTGAGAAGTTCCATTCTAATGATAACGGCGCTTGCGACAGTGCCGAAATATCGGAAACTCAGATGTTACAAATGTACATGCTAAATATCCCGTTATTAATCGTAATTCTAATGTAAATGACCATGTGAGATCCATTCTGTAAGTAAATATTACGATTCTGAGTCAGAAATCCCAAAATTACCTAGATCCGAACAAAAAAGTAGTAAGTACACCGGAAATGAAAATGCCCAAATACTATTACATAAAACTAAAACAGCCGCAAACTCATAAACACAAATGTATGACATTTACCTCTTAAATATTAATGTAGATCTTCATCAGTTCAAATATTTAACTAAGGGCCGATTTTTCAATCCCCAGATAAAATTATCCATCGGTTAAAATTATGACTCTTTCTGAAGTCAAATGAATCAAAAAGATAGAGCTATCATTTATCTGACAGATCAGTTTTATGTAAGGATTGAAAAATTGGCCCTAAATTTATTATTCACGTTACAATGCAAAGCACAACTAAACCTATACCTATGCTGTAATCGCAGCGTAGCTAATTGAAAATGCAAAGCGGAGTTCCGTACGACTTAGAATGGGACATTGTGCAGTTTGCACAAACCCCCCCAGACAAAACCCTGGAGCGTGCCGTAGGCCAAAGGGAATTGTTAATCTCGTTGCACAATGGTACAGTCCTCGACGCGGCACTACGCAGGCGGCTTACACAAGATCACTATGAACTTGATACGTATTTACGTTGAGAATTTATCCTGTACCCCTAGTATAAGTTTCGCAAACGTGCTCGTTTGTGTTTTGTATCGAAAAAAACTTATACTAGAGGTACTGGTGGATTTATTTGATTGGTTTAGCGTAGTGGATTGTGAGCTTGTATAACGAGCTGACGGTTTTGGATTCGAATCCCAATCAGCGCACATATTTGAATATTGAGGAAAAAGAGTGCGCCGGTATCTATCACCGTCGATCGATTAGTGCTAATTTACTTCGCTGTTTTCGACATAAATAGGTTGTACGCCGATATTGTTTAAATAATTACACATTTACCGCCGTTAAGCATAAATTATGCCTTACCTTACGTCATTAATTCACAGCAGGTATGCCTGATTGACTTATCTACGAGAAGCTTGCCTCTTAATTATATTATTTTACGGTCCGGTTAGCGTATAACATGGCGCCATGATGTCAAGTTTAACACTGTTATAAATTATTAAATGAAAGTGACTTAAAATTATCTTGGTTTTGAACCAAACCCTTATGCTTTCAGTTGACTTGGTGGATAAAGTCTTATGCTTTCAGTTGACTTGGTGGAAGAATGTGGCAACAGTTGTACATAAATTGGAGGCAAAATGACTGTTAGATTAATGCAACCCGTGTATAATACAAATACGGATTTTAGATTGAAGTGCCAAAGCGGTCTTTGTACTATAATGTGAATATCCAACCGAGATGTGCGAAACTGTACTTTCATAATTGACACCAATCTATTGACTATGTAAGTTGATCCCTCATGACTGAGGATCAGAACCGCTAGCATCGCCCTTCATTATCTTCGGTTTTCTTATCTTATCTCCTGGTAGTGCCTTTGGCACTCATTTATCTTCGCAGATCTAAGAACCTTTCTTTTATTTTGCTCAGGTACGAAGCCTCTGGACTCCCCGCAGACACCCCTGGTGGTGTCCGAAGCGCTGCCCCCGCCGCACCCCCGACCCCCTTCGTCGCTCCGCCTCGACCACCGAGCCGCGCCTGGTGAGCGAGCGTGACAACAGAACACTACCCACTGCAGGTTTAGATAAAAACGTACAATCCACATTCCGAACTGGAACCGCCATGTATAACGCACATTCAGATCCAAACGATGCATTTAACCGCGCAAATCTGAACCTGCAGTGCCCTTAGTTTTAATTTCACGTGCGTTCATTTCTGTCGTTACGTATTTAGTTCTGTTAAAATGCCACTATGGCTAAGCGTTTCGAGAAATTGTATTTTCGGCTTCCATAGACTGTGACTCAGGACCATTTTTATTGTATGTTATTTTTGTTGTGACAGTGCACTTTGGCATCATATTTCTGTATGTGTTGTACGAGTGTCTTTGTATTGTGAATTTCAAGAACACGTGCTTGTAGTATGTAGTTTTTATTACTTTTTTTGGCCGTAAGGATAGCAAAACATAGAAGAGCCACTGCCTTGTTGGGCGCGTTCTAGGTCGATGAGTTATTTACCTATAAGGACTCACCGCTGTTTTTCCAGGGTTGCCACTTGTAAGTGAAGAAGTGTACTGATATCAATGTTTAAAGGGACTTTCTAACATGGTTTCCTGCTTACAATTAAATTATCACCAAAACTTTGAACCTGGACGTGTCCACGCCGCTCTTTGGTACCCAAAATTTTAATTTACGACGAAAGTTACATCGTGATTGGATTTTTAAAGTAAATATTTGTTATTCTTACGGCTCGTGTACGTATTACGCACCTTTATGTTGCTGTTCGTTGAACGCTTGACACGTTCGACCATTTGCGATGCCAGTACAAACTATACGAATGGCATGGCTTCCCAACGGAAGCCGCACACGTAACGTTACTTGTATTAAATAAATAACTTTAACCTACATATTGTTATCTACATTTATGCAAACTTGATGCATTTTTTTATTAAATCTTATCTAATCTTATCTTTTACCGCCCTTAGGATAATCTTTTGATGGTTTCAGAAATATTAGTGGTTAAACATTGACACTTACGTTTTAGTCAATAGTTATTAATTCAGGGGTCGGACAAAAAGTGCGGATGACGTAAAAATGACATAATCTTGCATAAACTTCCTTGTGACATGTAGTAGGTAACAAAGTAATATTAATGAAGTAACAAAATAATCGTAAATAAATCCATTGAATTAATAATACAGGTAATGTATTGAATAAAATTAATGTCACGAAACTTGTTACCATAAGGTACGATTATTTGCAATTAATAAGGACAAATCTGTGGGAACCTCAGATAAATAGGTCTAATACTCAAAAATAAAATGGCCACAATATTCGAGTACTTATAGATGACATTTTACAGCGTTTTTTTATACATTAGTAAATATAAATTTTAGTTAGCTAAATACAATCGTGAAGATACAATAGCTAAACAATGACGAAGTCAATTTATTGTTCATCTGATTGACAATGTGTCAGTCAAAAACGTACTTACTCATTTCAAGTGGCGATATCGTTTAATAAAGAGGTTGATAAATGATAAGTGATAATTGTTTATGAAAATCAAAAATACTATATGAAATCATCCTTTAAGTGGTTTGACGTCATCCGCACTTTTTGTCCGAGCCCTGGTTATTATACATTTTGTTATAGAGTAATGCCATAATGTAATTTCAGTATCACGGTAACCAGTTTTCTTAGAGACTACATACAAGTGTACAGAGTATTTATTTTTCGTTTATTTAACCCAAATTTCATTTAGTTGTTAGTTTATTGCTAGCTAATAGTTTTGTAAATAATATTATGTTGCTATAATTTTTGTTTAAGGTGCTATTATTTACTTTGGTTTTCCTTAAAATTATATCAAGGTCACAAATATTCATTTCGTTTGATGTCCGATTTCAACGGTATTTCAGAGCCAATTCCAACGGTGGTTAGTCAAGACTTAGATAAATACAAGTTTCTTCTGCTTAAATCACCTCATAATTTATATATGGGACTTTAATAAGTCTCTAAGTAAATTATACAGGTTCTGATTGTGTAAGAAATGCCTTATTGCACCCGATATGAACCGAGAACGCATCTGAAATGCGTTCAACCGAATAAACGAACCTACATATGTATGACATTTGAAAAGAATGATTATATTATTTAAACAGTACCTCTGGTATAAGTTTTTTCGAAACAAAACAAACGAATGCGTTTGCGTTTAGTCTTATTTTGTAAGGCAACGTCTAGTGGTAACTGGTTTTTGCTAAATAAATTAAGACTGCCGCAAACGTGTTCGTTTCTGTTTTGTTTGGAAAAAACTTATACTAGAGATACGTATTCGTGTCAGTGTATAGCTCTCTAAACTTCAATATAGTTACATAGCTGTTTTAACCGGAATATACATATATATAACTCCGTTAATGTCGGCTACCTTTATAGAATCTCGGTACCTTTGTATGTTAAAATTGATAAACACGATTAATATTAGTGTATTCGCAATATAAATTAGTACCTATATTAGTAAGATATATTATAATTATCAATAAAATATATTCGTTTTTATTTTATTGTTTTCGTTTTATTTATTTTGTATTGTTGAGTTGTTTTTGTTATTTAGCACAGCACTTTGTTCTCATTTAATATCTTCAAGAGACGTCAGTAGCAGATGAGGGGTAAGTCCATTACATATCGCTTACTTTCTCACTATCTCTTTAACTACTTAATGCTATTAACATTGGTCGCTGAGGGAAAGTCTTATAGGAAAACGGTTGTAAACTCAAATATTTACCTTTTCTGTTAGTATGCTTTAAGCGCTCTATTTTGGTACTCTTGTCAGTAAAAAGTTTTTTTTCTGTAGTGTAACATCTGTACATACGTACCATATAAACCTGCGTCATATTTGTGACATTAACGCTTTATAATATATTACGGAAATTCTCATTTTTAAGTAAAGTAAAAACCCGTCAAAAAACTGTCCGTTTTGTCACGTTTTTAATGCAGATAATAGTAATCGACACAAAACTCACAAAAAACATGTACTTATTACATTTAACGTTTTTTTTTTAAGGAAACGATGCTCTTTAATAAAGAAATAATATATTACCTGTCTTGTTGCTGTTTTAAAATTGACGACAAACAGAAAGGTAACTTGGTTTATATTGACATTTGACAGTAACTAGCCTACTACATTATCGGCCAACCTTCAGCGACCAAACGTAATCAAATAAACTCATACTAACTCTACTTTTCTGTAACTTTTACTTCCTTTCATTTCGCTTCACACCAGATCTTTTCAAAATTATAGAAAATTGGCTTTTATTAGATTTGTAACATTAGTACTTACTAATAGCTATTATGTAGACTCGAGAGCATTTAAACCAAGTAAATGTACAAAAAATGCGTAATTTCATTGTACTTGATACTTTAAATTTAATGCATAATATACTCGACAATTACTCGATTCCAAATAATTAGGGATTGCAGCCGAGACTGGCTTATTTGAAAAATCCCGGTATTTTTGAGACTTTTCATACAAGCAGGTCTCGGGACTGCTAACCCTACAAATAATTAACGTTTTAGAATCTCACGTTGTCTATTGTCAGAAATATTCGTCTTTAGCAACGATTCGAGACTTTAAAAAAAAGAGCCTCAATAGTTCATTACTTTAACAATGGTATAAACTATACTCTGTGGTGGACATAATAAATACATTTTACTTTAATAAAACTAAACAAAACCCGATATCGGCACTTAACTTAAGGTTAGCCTCGGGACTTGAATGAGACTTGTATGAGAAGTCCGGAAATCCCGGGACTTTTCATATATGCCAGTCCCGGAACGTAAACGTTTCCTGGTGCTATACTATATGCCAATTGCCAGAGCAGCCTACGGGGCGAGGGATCTAGATGTGAAAATCCACCAGTAATATTATTCATAGATTTGATTAGAGGCATTTCTGGGCTACACATCTAGACACAGTGCTGCCAACAGGTGCCATAACACATTCAAAAAAAAGTTTGGAAAAAAATATTTTTCGTGACTTATCGGAACCAACAGGTGCCATAACACATCAAAAAAAACTATAAAAATTAAAAAAAAATCGGTGACTTATCGCCAAAGGTCTCTCGATCTTTCAGCCGTTTCAAACATTCCAATTTTGAATATAAAGCCAACGAATTCGGTCAAAGATCTTGGTAGCTCCATCTGTCGCTTCTCCTTGTAACGACGATACTGGCTTACAGACTGGCAGGACTCGCAACGATCGCTGGTCGCGATCGGGCGTCCGTCGCCCGGTTCCACCACGTTGGAAGACGTGCTGGACAGCTTGCTGGGTTTGCCGTCGCAGCCGACGAGATTACCGACGCCGCAGCCTAGTCCGAGAAAATCTTGCAGCCCTTATTACTTGATGGGCGTGAAGGTAAGATTTAGTGCCAGTTGCACCAAGATAGATAGATAGAATGTTCACCCGCGTATTTGCATAACAACGTGTGTCAAACAATGTTGGTTGAATTTGCCGCTAGATTTCGCTTTTCCCTCTGTCTAATTTCCTAGAACGCGGTGTTAAGATTTTTCTTGGAATAATGACCTCTGGCCAGATAGAAAATAGTTTATTTCGCATAATACATTTACATTTAAACAACAAATGAGTATATTAGACTTAGGACTAAATGCGAAAAAGGAGTCCACTCAGCATAATGTCGATCCACAGAAGGTGAAGCGACGCTGGTATTATGTGGATCCACATGTGGTGCACCACAGAACTGTACGTCTCTTAAATGCTATTTTGCGTTCCGCGTTAACTAAGTACTTATAAGTTAAAAGATACAACTATGCACGTACCTATAGTTAACATCTTAAAATTACATATTCAAAGTGAACAAAATCACTGCCTCGACTTGGAAGGCTATGCTGGATTGACTTGTTTGTCAAGTAGGTATTTTTTCTGATTTTTTTTAAATAATCGAATAGTGGGGGCGGTTTTGATTGGAGGAGGGATGTTGTTCCAGCATTTCGTGGCAGAATATGTGAAACTACCAACGTACGACACACAGACCGATCATCGTCAAATATGGCGCCGGCAGCTGTCATCCCTTAGAAACTTGTCAAACATTCCATACAATCATATTTGACGAACACCCGTTGCGATTACAGACGGTTTGGTGCAAAGTGCAAACCAGCCTTAATCTAGAGATACTAAGTTAAACGTCCCAATGCTCGACAAAAAGTGCCAATTATTGGGTCAGTCAGTGTCGGGTACAAGGACATTGCTAACCTATATACAGAAACAAATCTATACAAAAAGTTAGAGATACCACTTCGGTAAAAACGTCCCTGTCTGTAATCACAATTTTGTATTTTTTGGGATTTCTTGCTCGGAATCATGGTATCAATAAAATAAGATACAAAATGGGCTATATTTTCCAAACTAATTGGTTTCCGTTTTCTGACGGTCCATAAAAAAATTGGGAACACTGTTTCCTGAGCAGACTTAAGAAAGTCCATGATTCTGAAAATATTAGAAAATTTAAAAGTACCTGTAAAGTATAGTCATAGCTAAGCGATTGTTTTATTTCCAATAATTTCTGTTGTAATTTAGGGGAAAAGCTGTAGCATACTCGAAAAGCGTAGAAGAATAACATATTTGTCTAACGCTTGTTAATTTTATCCATACAGAAACAACATCATCCCAGAGTTAACACAAACTTTGACAATATAAATTGTTTGAGTTGCATTAAATGCGTTTTAGTCACGATATTAACCTTTGACTATGAAACTTCACTTTCAACAAATAAATGGCATTGCGAAGTTATTAATTTGCATAGAAATTTAATTCCTTCAGGAAAGTCACATTTGTGACAAAAAGCTCTTGATTGCGAGTGAATTCATTTCTATTCAAGCTACGCGAGTGTTTTATGCAGTTTCTGCTGTGTTATATAACTTGCAAAATGTATTTATGTTATGCATGGTTTAGGTCGCTTTGCGAGATTTTACAGTGACATAGTCCTGTCGTGACTAGGTTGTCATGCCGATTGTCCACATCGGATGATTAATTAAGACACCCCTAGAACTTTTATAAGGCACGATTGGATAAGTATCTTCTGGGCTTTGCCTCCTGCCTAGATGATGGCCAAAACCAATGTCATTTTAAATTAAAAAATGTCTATTAAATGGTTAGTTAACCACGATCTAAGAGTATTGATTGTGATAATCACAAGATTATACTGTTAAATCTTCCAAAGGTTTTTAAACATGATTCTCATGAACCTTCGTAAATAGGACAAGTGCAAGTAGATATGAATTTCTGGTAATTATTTATATTTTAAGGTTGATTTACATTGGCAAGTACTTGCATGTTCGATAAGTTACCTTTACATTGCCGGGCTGCGGGCTACGGAGGTAAGATCAATAAGATCAAACCCTGCAATGTAATGAAAATTCACTGAAAATTGCACGCAACTTCTTACAAGTCTACATCGCGCTTTATAGGAAATATCTGGGCGACCGAGCTTTCCTCGGCGTTTTCCCGGACATATGAGACCTAGCTAGATCGATTGCTCGTCCCCGAAAACCCCCACATACCAAATTTCATCAATATCGTAAGAGCCGTTTCCGAGAACCCCGAAATAAATATATGTACACTCACCGGTAGAAAATATGGCCCAAAAAACTTCGTGATTTCAAACTATAAATTGAATAAATTAAATAATGTTAAATATATAAAAATGCATTTTTCTAATTTGGCCCAAATTTTCTGCCGGTGAGTATATAATATATACAAGAATTGGTCGTTTAAAGATATAAGAATAGGCTAATTGATGTCTGCCATGCGATGTTCATTTGTCAGCAATTTATGCCAGGGCCTTAATTCCACTTGCGGCAGTTGATAGGAGTGCACATTGCACATGTTATGTCCCCTTTCGTGGACAGAATCGCAGCCCAGTTTACGTAAAACTTTTGGTAATATACCTATGTAGAGGAGGAACAGAATTGGAAAAGGCGTCTCTAAACAATGCAAGCGGCAAGTCATGTAACAGTTGGGGTGACAACGTTATCAGAGGGTTTGGACCCTGCAGAATACGGGTCTGCCTGTCGCCATCTCGAAATTTGAGCCGGAAGTACGGTATACCGGAAAAGGTGCAGCCCATACAAAAAATTTCGTAGTACATTTAGTAAATTGATGCTCTGGTACTCTAAAAGAGGTCCGATTGATATGGTTTTTTGGTATGTTGTGAAGGACAATATTAGCCATGGTAACCTAAAAATTTCGGCCCTCCAGCTCCATAACTTTGGCCGCCATCTTGGAAATAGTGTCATTTTTTTCAGTTCTTTGCTTTTACTGTCGTCAAAGTTCATTCCAGTGCTAAACATAGTTCTACAATATTGTAGAATACAAAATTTGCTAAAACTTTTGTGTACAAAGATTTTTTCCATGACCCCTAGGGACGAAGATATGACAGGATATATCATTAAAAATTGCCACTTTTTTCTAGTTTTCCGTTCATGTTTACATTTTAAGTGCATTTTAGCACTAACTATAGTTCGGCAATATTGTAGATCACGAAATTTGCTGCAACTTTTGTATTGAAATATTTTTTCCACGACCATTAGGAAAGAAGATATGAAGTCATCTATGGAGTAGCACCGTTGAAATTTGCTAATTTTGCAGTTTTCTTCTCATATTTAGGTTTGAGTGCATTTAATCGCAATCTGTAGGGGATCTATGATGGTCGAGTGATAGCGGGATAGACGACAAGATAAAGCATCTGTCACTTTCCGATCTATACCACTTCAATCCCTCAGAAGACAAAATCGTCTGTTTCCACGATACCTAGAAGATCGTAGGTACTTTGAATTTGCATATAATTTTGTCTTCTATAATATTGCTGACCGAGAAATGCACTAAAACGAAAATATGTGAAGAAAACTGGAAAAGTAGTAAATATCGACGGTAGTACCCCATAGGTGACATCGTATCTTCTTTCCTGATGATCGTGGAAGAAATATTTCAATACAAAAGTTGTAGCCAATTTTGTAATCTACAATATTGCTGAACTATAGTTAACGCTAAAATGCACTTTAAACGTAAACGTGAGAGGAAAACTAGAAAAAAGTGGTAATTTATAATGATATCTCCTGTCATATCTTCGTCCCTCGGGGTCATGGAAAAAATCTTTGTACCCAAAAGTTTCAGCAAATTTTGTGTTTTACAATATTGCCAAACCATGTTTAGCACTAAAATGAACTATAACGACAGTACAAGCAAAAAACTGAAAAAAGTGACAGATTTTCCGTGATGGCCGAGAAAGACGTGGAGCTGGAGTGTCAAAAATTTCGGGATACGATGACAAATATTGTTATTTACGGCATATCAAAAATCCATAACAATTGGACCATAGTTAGGGTACCGGAACAACGATTTACCAAATGTACAACGAAAAAAATTGTATGGGCTGCACCTTTTCCGATATAACATTCTTCCGGCTCAAATTTGGGGATGGAGACAGGCAGATCCGTATTCTGCAGGGTCTAAACCCTCTGATTACGTTGTCACCCCAACTGTTACACGATTTGCTTCTTGTATTCTACTTCTTCAAAAATGGGCCTACTCTAATGGTCGTGTAAGTTTACTTATAGTGTGATGAGACGAATCATTAGTATATATAGTCAGCGACAAAGTCAACAAAGGTGGCGACGCGTTCCAAAAATATTTTACTCTGATATTTTTGTAACATCTTTGTCGCGTCGTGTCGTATTTGGATATTTGCCGCTCACGTAAGAACGGATAGCACTATGGGAATATATCCCTAACCTTGCTTTTATCAATGGTAAAAATTATCATTATTCTTCTACTGGCATATAATGATATGAGTATAGATGGAAGGTCCGTCGATATTGTCTGAGTGACACTGAATGATACCGTTTATGCGCAATGTGTGTTTTGCAGTCGGGTCATACGCAAAAACGAGTTCAGTTAGTGTTGCTTTTGCTGTAATCGTAATAATATATTATTTAATTTTTTTTCGTAATTCGGATTCTATTTTATAATAATTAGTTCAACTAGATTACATGCAACCCAATTTTTTTTTTTTTTTAATAATTAATTTGATTTCAAAAAGTCCCTCCGGTGGACTGTTCGGTTTCGTAGTTGACATGTTCAAAAATTCATATTTCTTCAAATGTTTGATGATTATTTTAATGATTCATTGGAAACGGTCATATTTGCCTTCTCGTATTTTTTTAAGGCTAAGTAGTAGGTAAAACGTTAACGGTCTTCGAGATAAATATCATAAACATACGGTTATACGGCGGGCCGTCTCTTCTGTGGTCACAAAAAACCGGTACAAATCTTCAACTAATGTTTGGAATCGATTGTAAATATTTTGCACTAGCAACACTACGCAGTAGCTGTCAATCAACGCTGTGAATCCATGGAAACGCACGCGCCAAAGAAACAAGTATTGCGGTTTAATCGTTTTTTTAAAGATTTTGGCCAAGATCAGTGCTTCTTTTCTGTTCTTCGCGTTAGAAGGTAAGCGAAAATTATATTAACTTATGAAGTTTCAGCTGCAATGGCTTTGGGGGAGTATATTACATAACCGCTGGGCAAGCCCCCCTAACCTCAAAGTGTGTGCACTCTGAAGCCATTTTCTGATAGAAAGACCATTCTGTGGACGTATTTCATGTGGACTTGTGTGTCCACAGAATGGACGATATTAATTTAAAACAGTGATGGTGTGTCCGCTTTTTGTTTTTCTTCTCGTGTGTCTGGTCAAAAACCATTAATTTGTTAATTGTGTGCCTTTACAACGGATATTAAAACTGAATTTTGTTTAAAAATGTCATGAGAGAGGATTATTAAGAAATTGATATCCACAGAAAGGTTTCAATGTCCACAGAAAAAAATATGTTGATTGTTGCATTTTAATATGTTTTCGTTTTGTCGATTTGCGTTTTCTTATTATATTATTTTATATCTATTTTAACTAATGCAAACATATCTGGCACTTTTGCTTAGCTTAAACCTATCATGGATCTGTAAATACTAATTAATGTCCACAGAAAAGATGACCTTGATTCTGGCTTTTAAAGGAATGTTTCTTTTGTCAACTTTAGTCGTCTTATAACTACAATATGGTGTCTTTATATTTATTTAACTGGCGCAAACATTTTTAGCACTGAAACTTGACTTAAACTTATCACTGATAGTTTAAAATATGCTTGGCATGGTGTGGGAATATTTTAGATGAAACTTTTCTTTCCAGAACATCTACTTTCTACAAATGGAGGATGACAGTGATGAAAATATCTTTTGATGGACATTTCTATACTTAAATAAAAAAAAATGAATCTGTTTTGTGAGTCGATTATGAATTATGTTAAGCTTAACTATAAATGTTATCTTCTGTGGAAAACACAATATACATTCTGTGGACACATTTGTTTTTTTTATTGTTGATTGTTTTGTTAGTGGTTTGATTTACTAAATATGTGACTTAGTGTCTACTGAAACAATCTAGTTTCAGTAAATATTGAATAATTTTTTAGAGCTTGAGCGCCAGAATTATTGCGAATTTTGCTCTTTTCTGTTGAAAAATCTGTCACTCCTGTGGTCAGAAGAAAAACAAAAATTGCTGTAATTTTCCAAATATTGCGAAACGATCTAGTTCATTATTTTTGCAGAGATGTCATAAACTACCTTCATATAAAACTTAAACATTTTGTTCAAATATATCACATTTTCATTTCTTGAAATCCAAACCCGTTTTTGCGTATGACCCAGTCATGGCCAACCTAGTTGGCTGTGATATAAATATCTATGGACAAATTTAGAGGATTAATAGGGGACACTAGGGTCGATAATGTCTGTCTTCTCGAGACCTTTAGTGCGTAACATTAGTTAGTACCTACTAGTTAAGTATCATCGCACTACCTGTGAGTTCCTATAATTGGCTCTCTGTATCTACTTTCATTTTATTTTATTTATTTATAAGGCACAGTAACAATATACAAATCAAAAAGTATACAAGGACAGATATTACAAGATTATCATGGTAAATTTGTACATCGATAACAACCGTGCACAACATTTAAAGGTTCTCATTGATTTTAGAGGATTAATATATAACTATTTTAAGGTTGTTTGAGTCGGGATATAGCTTTATGCTTAAATGTAATGAAACTGTGGTGGAAGATGTCTAGATCTTTGTTAATGTCATTGTAAAGGGAGCACATTCGCGGTATTGGGCTATAGTGAGATACATTGTTTGTAGCTGCGGGTACGCTGAATAAATGTTGCCTACGGTTGGATCTACATTGTACTTTAAAAGAAATATGGTTTAATAAAGTCGTGTCAATTACAGAGTTAACAATCTTATATAAGGTGCATAGGTCACTTATCTGACGTCTGGCTTTCAACGTATCTAGATTGAATTTCTTGAGCCATATTTAATATATTAACATAACTAACAATGAGCGACCTAGGTGTTTAGGTTTCTTTTTTTATGTATATTGTTTTTCATAGTTTAATTTAGTTATATTTAGTTTTAGGTGCTATTATGGTAACTGATTTTGTTGTATTTAAAATTAATAATAAAGATTTAAATTTTATTTAAATAAGACTCACATAGCTGTTGGTTCTCAAAATAAATAAAATATATAAATAATTTAAAAAAAAACGACTGTGCGAAGGACTGAATCAATCCATTCTAATATTATTAATGCGAAAGTGTGTCTGTCTGTTTGGCTGTTACCTCTTCACTCTTAAACCGCTGAACCGATTTATATGAAATCTGGATATAGTTTGAGTCCCAGAGAAAAACTTGAGACCCAGGAAGAACGATAAGAAGGTATAAAGCGCCTGCAATAATATAATAACAAATTCTAACGCGATGAGCGAAAAAGCTAGTATTTCATTATATGATTGACATGACACCTGTCAATGGCCCATGGGATCAAGACACAATGTTATCGAGTGTTCCTTTTAGCTTCCCTAAATAATCCAGTAACCAGTAGATACCGATACCCTTACCATGAGTTTGCAATGTTTGCATTACCGTACTCGATAGCGACTGAGTAAACGTTTTAGTATGGCGATTCTTAGTTCTATTGCGTAACCGCCATCGAGTTTGACCACTCGCCCCTCTATATATAAACTGTATGCAGAAAAGTCACAAAACTGACCTAGGGGCCAATTTTTGAGTGTCAAACGCTCGACTTTTCACTCGACATCTGTCAAAACGAGCGTTCGACACTCAAAAATCGTCCCCATAATCCGACATTTTTTTCCTTAAAACCAATATATTCTTACCCAAAATATCCTAAATATGAAACAAAAATTTTTCTCTAACTAAAGTCGATGAACGTGTTTTGAGTGCCCGTGGCCTGTTATCATGTGGGGCGTGAAAGCCAGCGGCACTTATTGTAACTGATAATTCATATTACTTATTTAGGCTGGGTTGCACCAAACCGTCTGTAATCGTAAGCGGTGTTCGTCAAATCTGATTGTATGGAGAGTTTGACAAGCTTCTATGGGATGACAGCTGCCGGCGCCATATTTGACGATGACCAGTCTGTGTTCGTACGTTGGTGCAACCCAGCCTTAGTAGCAGCACTAGCAGCTGAAAAAGCTACGCTCAAATTAAACTTAAATACTTAGGTGCAGTTTTCGACGACAGAAAACTGGAATTAGCCGCCCGCTTTCGTTTGAAGGAAACTGCTTAAATTAAGTGCACTTATTTCGCATTAGCCGAGTGCTTGCGAGGTCGTTGGATACTTCATTTTGAAGATGTAATTTGTGCTTTAGTTTATAATTCACACCTGCTATTCAGAAAAGGGTACCTAATTGTAGCCCTGGAATGAGGGATCAAAGTCGTACTTTTCTTCCCTCCGTTGACGGCAACATTGACTTTGCCACCAAAGAGAAAAAGCAGTATGTACCACGCGGTAGTAATAGTACATTGTGCGTTTAGGGAGGTAAGCAGGTTATTACTAACGGATGAGTTTGTAATAACCCTTACCTCCCGTGATACACACAGTGTTTTTCATCACATTTGCGAGGAAATAAATAACTACAAAAGGCAGAAAAATCCATGTTTCATACAACCACACCAATCAAAAATTGACGAACTTGACAACTTCACCTCCAGTATCACTGCGAGAGGAGCGCAACGCGCAACCAATCACAGAGCTATATTCTTGCGGCGCGCGGCCAACTAGATTTTTTTCAACCAATCACAGAGCAGTATTCTTGCGCGCGGCCAACTAGATTTTTTTAAACCAATCAGATCACACACAAACTCATAACTCCCACGGAAGTTATAAAATTCCATAACTCCCGCAGGAGGTAAATCGGCTATATCTGCTTTATACGCACGCGTGCAATAACACACTTTACGAGCATGTGTGATGAAAAATTATTTTTAATACATTATATGTTTTAGCAGCGGGCCTCATATTGGTGTGAACAGTAGTATGTGTCACACGTCACACGGTAGCAAAATTATTTCCGTCATAAGCGTAAACACTCGCTACGCTCAGGATTCTATTGTAGAATCTTTCGCTTCACTCAGTAGGTACTTTTATCTCACGAACACGGGTGAGCCATGGTTGTGTGTTTAGCAGTGGCGGATTATCATATAGTGCGTGACGTCAACGACGACGCGCCCCTTCACAATGAGACCTCTGAATATCTTATTCATCGCAAGGAACACAATAACACATACCCCATACCTACAAACAAGTACTTACTATGGCTGTAGATTTTTGTAAAGTTGAGGGACCTCTCAAAAACATACGCGAGCTTACATTACAAACACATAACATTGTCAATTGTGTAGCTGAATATTCCCAAGAAAGATCGTTGAACTCCATAAAATAATTGGCAATATGCCTGTTTGGACCGAGTATATTCGGACGCACTGCACAGAAAGCTAGGTTATTTGGGCAATCTGTTAAAGTATCTGCGGCACTTTTGTGTGAATAACACGTAATAAAATACGTTGTCACGTACTCGTATCTTCATATTTTCTCTTCGCTACGATTTTGGTACTTACAGGGTCTGAGCTGCTACCGCGAACGCGTGGTTCGCTGTAGCCCCCTGTACTCCGAAATTCGCACTTCGTATTGGGTCGTTTCATTTCATTCACTCATATAGAGATGCGAGAGAGAAAGGGACGGCACGATACGAAGTATTGATTTCGAATTTTACAGTAGACCCTAAGAACAGTTGCGGCATGATCTCATATATCATACACGTAAGTTTTTGTATCACCATCCTATCATATATCACAAGCTTGGGGCTGCCAAGTGCACTTCGGAATGTACTGCACTGTAGGTACCTACTGAAAGTACGATATGAGAAAATTTTCACCAGACAGTACCGCATTTTACTGTTCTCCTACATTTAAATGAGTGCTCCCTGACTGGGCGTGTACAGTCGAGGTCATTAATATATATACACTCTTTTACCTAATCGAATGCGTTCGCCTACAATTTGTAAGCAAACGCACTCGATTAGGTAAAGAAGTGTATACATATTTATGATCTCGACTGTACATACAGTATTCCCTAGATAAGAATGTTATGACTGCAGTAAGTATTCCGTCAAGTGTCAATCTGTGCGACATCAGTAAGCTCACGTCAAAGAAGAGTTACTTATCGATCCCGGAATCGAGTCAAGAAGTCTCTTTAATTAAACTTCCCCCAAGTAAAATAAAAGTGAAGCTGCACTAATAGCTTTCTAGAAAGCGATCTCAAAGGGTAATATAATAGGGAAGTGAATAATAAAACATTGATTCATTCAAGGACCTCCACGTTGGACTTCCGCAATTGACAAAATTTCATATTTTTAACTACTTTATTTTATGAACTAGTTAGAAAATAGGTAAAAATTTAAGCCACCCGTATTTTTTCTTTTTCAATTTAACTCATTATTTCATACAAAAAAAAACACGTTGAAAAGTAGGTCATTCCAAAAGGGCGTAAGTAAAATATGACGTCATCTTCCCAACAAGAATGCAGAGCCACTCCAGAGCAGCGATTGTCTGTACTCTGTACTAAGGTCTCCCTGAATACAGCGAGGAAGATGACGTCAACTTTCGATTTACAGTAATTTGCGATTTTTTCCAAAATTAACGGAGAAAAAAATCTAAAAAAATGTTTTTTGTGTACTTCACACGTTTTTACCGAAATGGTTTTCGAATTAAGACTTTTGAAAATTATGAAATATTGTCAATTATTGAGAAGTGATATTATTTATTATTTATTTACAAAATACATTTATCAGCATAACAGCATACGCCAAAGCGCTGGTAAACTTAAAACTATTTAAGTACATAAATATAGAAATATAATGCTTAGCCAATAATTTTTAAATATTATAAAGTAGCGTTAAGTACCAATGATTGACGCTATCGCTGGCACTGTGCGAATTTTCATTTAAAAATATAACCTTCACATAAATAAACTTACATTTAGTACAGCGGTGTGGTTTTTCTGTATCTCTAGTATAACTTTTTTCGAAACAAAACACAAACGAACGCCTCTGTGTTTAGTTTCATTTTGTAAGGCAACGCGAGTAGGGGAGACCAGGTATGAAAGTAACACGGGATGAACGTAACAAATGAGTTTTTGAACGAATTATGTTGGCTACACTGACGGCTGCTTCACCGAAATGTGCCATTTTGAACCCCCCCTTCCCTCAGTTGCGCTCACGGCGCTGTGCCGCCAGGTTGTGGACGTAATGAGTCGGTGCCGAAAAATTACGCATAAAGTAAGATTTGACCGTTATTTTCATTTGTGATTATTTTAATTATGTAATGTTTTAACTTGTATGTTATGTGTGAATAAAATAGCACAACTATTCAATTTTATGTTTCGGCATTCGGAATTGTGCATTTATAACAGCTTTTGCAGGTAATAAGCACGTTTCTGTCATATTCGGGAAAATTTACAGATCGGGATGAAAGTAACGACTTGTTACTTTTATCCCGATGGTATTTATTAATAACAAATACATATTAAATCATTAAAACAGTACCTACATAAACTTAAAAATAGCCTAAATATAAATTAATATTCAAAACTATGCAAACCACTACTTATAAAACCAATATCCCCTAAATCACCGCTCCTGGGAATGGTTTCCAGAAGGCTGGCTACGTTACCTCGTTGCACCGCAATGCCTACACGTTGGCCGAGGAACACGCCAGCCCTCCGGTCACCAGTGGTGCTGGTTTTTTTTTAATTTGCTGGTAGGATTTGTGAGCTTCTGGACCCCATGGACCTACCGTTTCAACCGCAAACGACACAAATACGAAATCATCACCGAGACATTTGTATTTGCGGCGCTTAACGGTCTCGGCTGTAGCAGCGGCCCCGCCTGCCCGAAGCGATGTAGTGCGAAGGTGGGACGCCGCCAGAGCATCTACACACACATGTGGCGTCCCACACCAAGGGTCTGCCAACCTCCCGGGGCTCTAAAGTCATGCCGTCGGGTCTCTTACCGTTGTTGCGAGCCAGCCCATTGGGTTCGAGGGTAGCAGGTACGTTGACACTGAGCAGACAGAACCGGACGGAACGTATCATTTAGGCAGGCGTGGCGGGAAAGGCGGCCAGCACTCTTCGCGCATGAAAGTCCGTGCAGACCCAGACGGTTCATCTGAGCACCACAGCAGCAGCGATGGAGCTCCACAATATTACAACCTAAACGCATTCCAACAGCCAATCTAAAAAAATTGATTGTCTAAAAAGGTGGCGGAATGTGCTGATCGGAGAGCATAATTAGAGCCAATACCCGGACTCCCGTTCAGAGACTGCTAGAAGGCGGGCTTCGTCTTGGGCCGAGGCACACGTGTCTAGCAGGTGTTCGTGGACTATTCGGCTAATAGGTTCATCCCAGAGTTTTTGAGATTCCGTCCTGTCCGAAGAATGTTTATGTTGTGTTCTGATAAATAATAATGTTGATTATGAAAGTTACTTTGTATTTATTTGCATTGTTACAACCTTCCCCTGACACTGTTACAACCAGCCCTACCCCTAGGGATGGTTGTAACAGATTCCACTTTTTTTTTTGGCTGTTTTTTCTCAACATCTCTTATATCAGTTGCATTTAAGGTGATGGTTAAAGATAGCTGAAAGACTAATCTATCATTTGTATTGATTAGAATCTTGATATTCTAAAAGTTGTGTGAGATATTACGAAAAAATCGAAAATTGTTACGTTCATCCCTGGTCTCCCCTAGTGCCTCTGGTGGCCGAGGCGGTACCTATTTTTTGCCATATAAATTAAGCATAACGTAAACGTGCTCGTTTGTGTTTTGTTTCAAGAAAACTTTAGTAGATGTACTGCTTTTCCCCTCTTGAGACGATTCTGTATTTACGAGTAAGATGTTAATCCATTACTGCCTGAAGCCAAGCCTAAACTTGTTTCTTCCCGCGTTCCAGAGCCCACGATACGAGCAACTGGCCAGCAGTGGGCACAGCAGCGCCTCGCCTGCCTCCCGCTTCCTGAGCACTCCCAGCGAGGACCCAAGCTCCTTCACCGACCCAAGCCCAGACCCAGACCGACCAGGTAGGAACGATATGTAAGTCCCGCCGTTCCAATTCTTACTTACTTCATCCACACACACTACCCTGGACAGCGAGGGTAGCACAAGCCGCGCGAGATATCTCGCCGCGAGACTATCCGCCTTTTTAAAATTGGTACACGCAGAAACAGATAGACGGATAGTTTCTCGTGGCGAGATAGCTCACGCGGCTTGTGCTAGCCGTAAAGAAGGCGAAGCCAAACAGAGATGGCAGCTTTAAAACTTGGTACTCTAGCACGGAAGTTTCTTTGCCCGCTCTGAACCTGGCTACGCTTTTGGAACTGCATGTAACTGTACCCCGGCCCTGTAGATAGTGTACGTTATTATGTGTCTGTTTGTTTCGGCATATCGTGATGTGGTTTTAATAAATGTTTAAACTCACTTCACGCTTGGGAATACCGAATCGCTATCACAAATGACCTAATTTGTAAATATATGAAGAGTTTAGGCAGTGGATGACAAGCGGTTTCGAATTCCCTGAGCTAGAACGCTTAGTATGCCGATGCCTGGTACATGTTACTATTTAAATGGTTCTGAGTCCATTCACGACCATCCCATCAGAATGTTTACGTTGACATACAAGCTTGATGTTAATTTATAAGTGCACCGTATAATTTCAGGCAAGAATTCAGTTGATAGCCCCGCAGCGATGCAGGATTCGCGCCGTTCGCGTTCGGCGACCGGCGAGACTCGGCGCAGGAGTGAGCCGTTCGCTACTTGCGGCTCGCTCGATCGGCGCACCAGCCTCGACGCAGCACACCGCCCTGAACTACAGTCCGCGCACCACGAGTCCCGCGCCTCCCTCGCCTCGATACTAACAGAGAACAGCACAGACGAGGCCGTCGTCAAGTGCAAATTCCCCAAATGCAACTCGCGCGCGCCGCTTCCAGACGCGAAACGACACTACAAGACGTGCCACAACTGCACGACCATGTACTGCTCAAAGGAATGCAGGAGAGCGCATTGGGAGAAACACAGGAAGGTCTGTCTGCATTCCAGGGCGAGCGCGCTTTGCAGACAAATCATATCTGCGGCGAAGGAGGATGCGGCCTCCCTCAACCAGATAAGTAATACAGGTCACAAAGGATACTTGGCGCAGGGGCGCGGTGTTGTCAAAGTGTTCTTCACGAGCACCGACGCTGCTGAGAAGTTCCTCAACCACGGCTACCAGTACTTAACAGAGCCGGAGTTCGTTAAATGGACGTCGCTGCAACCGAACGAGATGGGCGTTGAGCTGTACACGGAGGTAGTCAGGCTTTGTAAAGCGTACAACCCGGAAACTAGGGTGATACTGTACGTGGCAGTTTGTATTTTAAGCGAGGTGCCGACCAAGGGCGCTGTTAAGTGGGAACGGCAGATGGTCTCCCGGTGCGCCAAGCTTCGTCTCAGCAAAGCAGTCACCACGTCTATCCAGGAACAGAATCGGCGACGTTATCGCAGAGACAGCAAGACCAGCTTGCCAGACGATAGGGAAACTCTCATATTAACATCCAAATTAGAAGTAGCCGGGGAAAAGAACGCAGCAACTGCGCACAAATTCCGTGAGATCTCTTTCTATAATATTGTGCATGAACTGGAGAAGCGTGGGGTGGCTTTGAGGAAGCACTTCCCGGAGGTGTATTCTAGGTTAGCGGCGTACGTTGACGGGACGAGTGACCGGTTCATTCCGATGACCATTTACCCTAAAGACGTTACGAATGGGAAGTCGTTTATGTGCATAATAATGCCTGACACAGATGTGGAGGCGACTACGCCGGTTGACGGCAAAGTGACCACAATCGATGTAGGGATAGACCGTTCGAAGCACCAGCTCTCAACACCGATGTAAGTATAAAATACAATACTCGTAGATCCAGAAACGGAGGCCAAGCTTCTTTCTTTACCACAACTACAGTATTAGAGGGTGTATACCTATCTAGCAATAGAATTATATTACGTCGTACGTGACATCAAGCCAATTCAACATTGTCTATGTAGGCATGGCTTTCATGACACATGTCGGCGAAACAAAACTTAAAAGCCGTATAAATATGTCTCACTATGATGTACCTACCTAATGTGGTTAAGCCACACACAGAGCGGGCGGGCGGGTGGCGCGCGGGAACGGGCGGGCGGGCGTGTGGCGGGCGGCTTTCCAGAAATAGACTACCTTTGCGCGCGCGCCCGCCACACGCCCGCCCGCCTCCCGCCCGCTCCCGCGTACTATGTTGCTGCTAGACTTTCGGCTAAATGTGAAAGCCTATTTGCCAAAGTGGCTGGTGTATTTTTGAGTCTAAGATGAATTGCATCAATGCGAGCATTGCGAGGAGGCGTTATGCCAATGAGTGTTCAAAGTCCCGGGTCTATCTAATCCGTAATAAGAATTATTCTGATTCCTTGTTTCTACCAGATGGCAGTGTATTCAGTTCCAACTCCAACGCGAGCATATTGCTATACTGATAGAATCGGTCGTCAGTAAAAAATAATTGCCCGTTAAGAATAAACTTGAAAAGGGGCGTTGTTGAAACCAAACGGTAGAACCGAAAAGTCTTCAGTACTAGCTAGTACATAAGTTAATTAGAAAGTTATTAGAGGCACAGGAGTACTACGTAAGTTGTAGAGGCTGTTCAGTTAGTTTTCAAATAATATTTTTGCATTTCCATACAATATAAATAACCAGACATAGGAATCCGGGGGACGAAATTATTTGACAAGTATCCCTACTTCCTATATCGATAAACTCAACTATCGATGCTAGTTCTATATACTAGTGATCGCCCCCAACATTGTGTGTTTTGTATGTCTGTAAATAACTGTCGGTATTATTGTTGAAATGTGTTGGGTACAGTCGTGTCGGCGATTCGAGGTGGACAATTTGTATAAAGTGTACACTTCTGGAGGTTCCCCAATCTCTCATGATCGTTTAAGGACATAAACAAGCGAATTGCAGATATGATTTATCTTTACAGTCAGCATTTAAACACTGGAAGTCCTTTGTAAGACTTAAGGAAATATTGCAACTAGTGCTGATAATGATTGAATATTTATTTCGTTTGCCTTAAATATAGGTACTAGGTCCGGTAAGCCCCACACTTGAAGTACATCTTCGACTTCTTCCATCATCATCATCCTCCTAGCGCTATCCCAGCACAGCTGCATCCCGAAGGATGCCTGGGGTCCGCTACCTAATCCCAAGATTTGGCGTAGGCACTAGTTTTTACGGAAGCGACTGCCATCTGACCTTCCAACCCCGAGGGGAAACTAGACCTTATTGGGATTAGGCTTTGTCAAGTGAGTGGGCAACTTGACTGTTAGAAGTTCTCAAACCGCCCGAAGGCCTCCAACTCGGCTTAACGACTGCTGCCATAGACAGCAACCGGGATCAACGGCTTAGCGTGCCTTCCAAAGCACGGGAGCGCTCAGTTAGTAACCACTCAAAGCGGTCACCCATCCAAGTCCTGACCGCTGCCCACGTTGCTTAACCTTAGCAAGCGCAAGCGGTTCGCACGCGCCGCTGGGCCACGAGCGCTCCATCTTCGACTTCTTCCATTGTTGTTAATTAGCACATTCGCAAACACACATAAATACGAACTGATTGTTTATCAGAATTGAATGTCGCTTGTGACTTTCAAGTCAGTGTATTAAAATATATACATTCTAACGGTCAGGGAGGTTGTTTAGGTATTGGATTTAGAAGTCGACGTCGTAACATGTTGTCGTTGTGCATTCCGATTCCCAGTAAAGTTGTGCGTCGTTTGAAATCTTAAGCCACACACAGAGCGGGCGGGCGTGAGCGGCGCGGGAGCGGGCGGGAGTTTTCACACTGCAGCGCATTGACGCGCCCGCCCGCTCCCGCGCGGCTACCGCCCGCTCCCGCGCCGCTCACGCCCGCCCGCTCTGTGTGTGGCTTAAGCTGAAGAGTTCAATTGAAACGTGTTGTGCCACCACCACCTGATGGCGCGCGGGGGGTATCTTTGTGTTTTGTTTCGAAAAAACTTACTAGACTAGAGGTACAGAATGGTTTTTATTTGTCGAGCGCGAGAGTGACTGCATATTATACTATGCAAGTTTTCTATGCGTTTCTCTGAAATGATTGCGTTTATCGCCGAGATAAAACGTGCATCTCTATCACATGTCAGGAGTCAATAAGAGATAGATATATATATTATGCTGCGTCCGAAGTCCGAAGAATTAAACCTTATTAAATTTTCCCCATTCCCACTGCTGGGCGCATATATGCGAGGGAACGGGCAGTAGTCTCCGCGCTGGTCAAATGTGCATTGTTACTAACAAATAATTTGGCGATGACATTCTTTAATGTGTCGACATATTTGTATGGAAATGCGACGGTAAAAATAGTGTTGCCAAATTTAACTGCGAACTTACCGTCGATGAACTCTAATTATATCAACACGGAAAAAATTAGAGAAATATTCTAAATTTAATATATAAGACTTCTCTCATAATTCAACCATGGCAACTTAAATACCTATTTATAATAAAGTATCAATATGTTAGTAGGCCTGATCCTGGGGAAAGGAACGCGTAAATGCCGACATAGAAAAAAAAATTGGGTTCCGTTTAAATGGCGAAGAATGAATCGCTGTTCAGAGGTGCATTGGGATAACTTCGACAATGGGGAAATTTCGAAAATGGCAAATACAGGCTGGGCAACTTGGAGAAATAATTTACCAAGGGCGATAAAACAAAGAATGACTCAGATCGCAGGTATTTTACGCCCGAGCCGAAGGCAAAGGGCGATAAATATGCGATCTCAGGCTTTCTTTATTATCGCCCGTGGTAAGTACAAATTTTTTATGGCCAGGTGTGACATAAAAATATTTTTTCGGCGCCATTTTGTTTTAGTGGCAAATATGACAGTTATTTCATAAAAAATACTTTGCGTTGATCTACGGAGCGTGAATTTATGACTGAACAACGTGTTTTAATGATTAAAACGTTCTACTCAATCCAATCATGTATTGCGGTAACTTTAAGAAAAATGCGGCCAATTTTTGGTAGTAATCTAATCACTTACTTTCGCGCCTAACAATAAACTCAAACAACAGCTCCTGACCTAATCTTTTTCTATGAGGCCATCTAAAGGGACGTGAAATAACGCAGGAAATGTGTGAAAATGTGATGAAAAACGCGATGAAAAGGGTCCACATCTGCCATGATAGAGGTGGACATTTGTCTGATATTGTTTTCCATATTTAATTGCCGGCCCTAAAATTTAACTAAAAAAAACTTTTTAACGAATTTGTTTGTATCATAGAATAAAAATCAATAACAATCTTTATCTAGTTCTACTTTAGTAGATAGGTATTTGACATTTTCAAAATTACCCCATTGTCGAAGTTACCCCGCCTTACCTACATTTTTTTTTCTAAGACTAATAAGGTTCGTTATCTCGTTTGTGGTATATCTAAACCACACTTACATTTGTTTTGCGCCGTCTTATAATTGTAGGGTCAAGGAACCAAAAGATGAACACACCCCAATAGTTGAACATTCGACCGAAAAATTGAAATAAAAAAATCGTGACTTATTTTACCCTTTCGGAATATTTTTTTTCTAACGCGGCAATCCTTTGTCGAGGCTGGTAATTAAACTCCCAGGCTGTAACTGTACACACGTGGCTATAAGCTGCTGTTAAATCCAGGCCTCGCGCCAAAAACTCCGTTTGTATGGAGATCTTACTAAGGATAGCGCTCTCAAATTTAAGCATTAAATTACGTATAAAATTGAATATAACGTATACTTACAAGGTTTTGAGTGAAATAGATTCTTGATTAATGCCTTTACATTTTTATATATTTGTAAAATATATTTTTTTGATAATTTGGGAGATATTTGCTGTTCAAGTTATGGTTCTAATTTTGTGTACCGGAGCTAATAGTTGAACGGCGTTCAACTTTCGGGCATGGTGTCGTTTTTTCAAACATTGATTTAAATTCCTACTGAAAAGATAATAAGAACCTCTATAGCTTAAATTAATCGTTTCTTTGTCGTTGATTTTTCAACCAAAAGTTGAACGCAACTTTCTATTGACAAAACGTTTATTTTGGAGTTTGTTTTACTATGAAAAATACCATTGTTCAACATAGAACCTGAGGCCAGAACTTGAACGAATAAAATTAACTAGTTCAACTTCTGGCTACTATTCCAATATGTGAACACTTTGTTGATTTTGGTTCGTTCATTTCACAGTTATCGTGTCCAAAACTTGAACTAACATAATTTAGTCGTTCATGATTTAGGCAGCGGTTAGTAAATGAACATCTTTACTCCAAAGTTACTAATTAGCATAAAACCTGGCAACTTTACCCATCCTTAGCTTTCATGTTCTCTAGTTTACTGTATTATTTTGGTAAATATTAATTATAGTATTATGTAAGTTCGCACATTATTTTTTTTGCTTATAAATACCCGGACAATGCATAAATAAGTATGTTTGCTCATTTTACACTAATATTTCATTCATATTTATTAACATACACCGTTATCAATGGAGTAAATTGGTGCGAAAGTGTTCGTTCATCTAATGGTGTCAAAGTGTTCAGAATTAGGGCACACTGTTCAACTTCTGGGCAAATTGGCATACTTTTGCTTAGATTATTTTTTTTAAAATACTCTATTATAATAGGATGATTTAAAATATTGGAATTCAATCTCGATTATATACCAATTCATATAAAAAAATGAAACCTGTATATAGTAGGTTACAACACCCCGAAAAAAAATCCTAAAGTTGGGTTAGTCGCTTAAGTGTTCATCTTTTGGTTCCTTGACCCTATGATGCACTAAAATTATATGATAGATAGTTTAATTTTAGATAAAGATTATACAATGTTGTATTGTGTACGTGTTAAATACATTTTAATTATTACTAACAATAAATATGTGACGTTATTTAATACTGTTTATTATAATTTTATGTTAATAATAAGAAATGTGACAATAGTTTTAAAATTACTATTTTATTAACTGTGTAGGTGCGCGATCGTTTAATATATATAAATTAAATGCATATTATATAATGTGCTCTGAATGTTTCTTGAGACGTGTATTTTTTGTACAAATTAATAAGCATTTAAATGTTTTGCGTAATGATAAGGATTTATTCATACGGGCCACAAATTACCGTCAAATTTGACCGTGTAGTCGTTCGAATTGGACCGCTACATTACTCAAACGATCCGCTGCTTTGCCAGTTTTTGCCGCTGCGTTTTGATGTGGTTATTGTGCGTGTGTATAGACCCTTACTATAACATGTTTGAATCTAGACTCAATTCTACTTATAGCTATCATTCTCGAGGTAAAGGTATTTTTATTTTCTAACATGGTCAAACCAGGCTGTGCGATTTACCAAACTAGGTATATATTTTATCTAACATGAAATGTAGATACTAGGTAGAAGTTACCTATGTCTTTACCGAATAACAGATGAGGGTTACAGCTTATAGACTTGCGTCGTTTTGCGCCAAGGGCTTGACAAGCTTGGATAGAGAAAGATAGCTTTAATGCGATTCCTATAAAAGGAAATAGAAAAGAGTGCCATGTTTTGTCTCTATCACCGACCGAGCATTTTTCGTGGTCGGGTTATAGGCACAGGCACACTTCCATAAGCAAGACATTGGACATGCAAACCGGTCAAATTGCCTAGTATAAATTTTATATGAATATTCTTTATCGTATCTCCGGTCGCTCGGTGGCGCATAGTTTCGCGCCAAAATGACAGCTGGACAGGCGTAACTTTATTAACACCTCCGTAAGGTACCTTTTCCTCGATAATGACAGATACTTAGACGTTTTTGTAAATCTACCTACCTTCTTAAATTATTTCAAATCTGGGTTGAGTAGGAGATTTTTTTTGGAAGTGTTTTTTTTTATTTTCTCTTCTAACATTTATAATTTATATTTTCGGTGAATATCTGGCACATATCCACCAGCTAACTGTCATATTCATAATTTAAAGAGAAGTTTTAGATAAACAACTACTAACTAATATTTACTAGGTACTACTACTAAGGACTAAATAAGATCTAAAATTTTAAGTCTCAAATAAGGCATGCGTATCGAAAAAAATACATTTTTATAAAAAAAGCTGCCTATTCGACTCGGATGTAGATAACCTAAGAAAGTATTATCAATATTATCATTATCAAAATACATGCATGAAGCTGAGTATGGTGTAAAAAAATCGAATGACGGCATTAACAAGTGTCGCAAGGTTAAATACGAACTACTTGAACAATTGACAATATTTCATAATTTCCAAAAGTCTTAATTCGAAAACCATTTCGGTAAAAACGTGTGAAGTACACAAAAAACATTTTTTTAGACTTTTTTCTCCGTTAATTTTGGAAAAAATCGCAAATTACTGTAAACCGAAAGTTGACGTCATCTTCCTCGCTGTATTCAGGGAGACCTTAGTACAGAGTACAGACAATCGCTGCTCTGGAGTGGCTCTGGATTCTTGTTGGGAAGATGACGTCATATTTTACTTACGCCCTTTTGGAATGACCTACTTTTCAACGTGTTTTTTTTGTATGAAATAATGAGTTAAATTGAAAAAGAAAAAATACGGGTGGCTTAAATTTTTACCTATTTTCTAACTAGTTCATAAAATAAAGTAGTTAAGAATATGAAATGTTGTCAATTCTAACAAAAGCTAGATCCCATCAATCCCATGGAAATACTACGATATTGTAAAAGATTTCTAAATGTCTTTACCAACAAATATCCGTAGGTATGAGTCGCACTTGCAAGTTTGCACATAAGTGCGTCAGAGTGGCAATACTTTGTGGTTCGCGGTAGCACTCCCGAGTCTGCATACAAAAAAACTTACAATGTAATTTGAATCAAGTGGTTCGGAAAATAGGTTGTTAAATTTCATTTTACCTACAATTAAAAGAAACAATAGAAAAGTAACTATTTATTAAAGTTCGATTAATATTCATTTGAACCAGTTTAGTTTGTATAGGAACATGCGACTCTGGAGGATACGCGTGAAAACTAAGATCAACGGTGAGGGAATTAGTATCATAAGAGAGAAAAGGAGCGGTATACTGATAATGATGTATCATCACGGGTAGCACAAGATGGCGCGCAAGCTATTTCGCCGTCCGTATCGGTCTTTTTCTAATTAGTACGTCCAGAAACAGACGGGTAGTTTGGCTTTGCCACAACGGTGGTGCGACGTCGCATCGCGTGAATCGCGTCGCATCTACGTACAATGTAGTTACTAGTACGTCGCTTTTGCGATGCGACGTCGCAGCGCAGTGATGGCCGCGGCCTTAGTATTAACGCCTGATTGGTGTCAGATATATAGATATGGAAAAACAAATTCATTAAATTGATAATTGATAGTGTATACATCCCTCTTCTTACCAATTAAAAACTCTCTGAACCTTTTCTACATGTTTAAAGTTCTTCGTTATCATTTTCGGAATTTTCTATAGTTATAATTAAGGTGTCAAAACCCGTTAATGTAATATATAAGTCGTACTTCTTAAGCAAACAGCACAAAATGTTAACAACGTATCGTAAGACAAAGCCCGTGCCAGACGGTCGAAAACCAACACCAAAACCAGGCGACCTTCGGACCAAAGTCACTACGTCGTAGGCGATTTTCACCGAAGAGTCCCTAGAACGAAGCGACCTTGGTCCACAAAGACCAATTTTCTGGCTGGAAACAACCAACTGTTTGTGCGGACCGTGCGTTGCGGACCGAGATCGCCCGGTTTTGGGTCTTGTTTTCGACCGACTGGCACAAGCTTAATGGTACAAGTGCCAATCGTCATAAATTAAAAAGCGGTTAAAAAAAGTAGTGTAATCAATAATCATGATCACCTTTGATTACTTTGAGTATGACTGTCATATGCTGTTGTTCCACTGGATAATCTGGATAGCACTTAAACACTAATGTAATAGGGTTTAATATTGCATATACACAATGTCTAAAATATAGCATTTTTGTAATAGAAACTCTATTGCGCTGAAGTAGAATATCTAATGAAACAAGAGCATCTGTCAGTGTTAAACTCAAAGTAATCTTACCTATATCTGTTTATCTGTACTATAAGGCTGGTTTTCCACTAGAGCTATGCTATGCTATGTTTCCATACTTTTGACACATAGCTCCAGCTCGAGCTACGTGTCAAATGCATGAAAACATAGCATAGTATCGCTCTAGTGGAAAACCAGCCTTATCCCTGACACGTAACTAGTATCTGCGAAGCTGCGATATTCGGATGTAATCTAAAGAGCATTAAGGTTTAATTCCGAAGCCGACAACGGACAGCAACTGCACGTTCCGCCGCACTCCAAATTGAACCGTAAAGTAAAGACTAAAAGCACCAACTTAGAGTGAGCGGCGTATGCTGTTGACACTTCTCCGCTCTTTTCTAATTGAGCTTTTTACGAATACCATTACGGTTCAATTTAGAGTGTGGCGGAACGTGCAGTTGCTGTCTGCTGTCGGCTGCAGAATGAAAGAAAGCTTTAAGCTTAAGCCACACAGACAGCGGGAGGGCGGTAGCGGCGCGGGAGCGGGACGGAGTGGGCGGGAGCGCCTACCTATCCCGCGCCGCTACCGCCCGCTCCCGTCCCGCTCACGTCCCGCTACCGCCCGCTCCCGTGCCGCTACCGCCCTCCCGCTCTGTGTGGCTTAAGCTTTACGCATGTATTAATTTGTTGCAAGTGTTGCAACGACTTACAAAGGCGCAGCTTTAGAAGGAGACGAGTGTACTCCTCATTCTAACTACTGCCAGTTAAGCATCGATTACACCGAACTACATCTAATGCACTAACTGGTGGAGGGGAGTTAAAGCATTTCACTCATTAGAGCGAGATAGTGGACGACTAACTGGTGGAGGGGAGTTAAAGCATTTCACTCATTAGAGCGAGATAGTGGACGACTAACTGGTGGAGGGGAGTTAAAGCATTTCACTCATTAGAGCGAGATAGTGGACGACTAACTGGTGGAGGGGAGTTAAAGCATTTCACTCATTAGAGCGAGACAGTCTAACTCCCCTCCACTAGTTAGTGCACTAGATGTAGTTCGGTGTAATCGATGCTTTAGGTATTGTGACACATTGCTGTATGTGTACTGTTCATTGCTCATACTATGAGTATGTACAGCCAGCATCAAACAGAGGTCAAAATCAAAAGTTCCTATTCCCTTGTAATAAAGACTTTTGACGCTTTCATATGCCAAGCCACTTTTGATGCTCACTGTAAATGTGAGGCGGGGCGAGGCATGACCACCTTTAGCCGTGTATCCACTAGAGGCAGCCTCGGATCGAGCGGCTGCCTCGCTCCGCGGCCGCGCATGTGGAGACGCTGCCTCAATCCCTGAGCAACCCCTGAGGCAGCCTGCGTAGCCTCGGAGCGAGGCAGCCGCTCGATCCGAGGCTGCCTCTAGTGGATACGCGGCTTTTCTTTCGCACTTGGCTATTTGAGGGACCGCAGAGAGGGATTGGTTTTCGGTTTTCGGCGTCAACATACGTACTTCTGCACGAATAGCGCTACGTTGGCTCTAGTTACGTGCAGAAAATTATAAGATCATCGTTTTATTCATCAAGAGAAAAAAAAATGTTGGTATTATGTCTAAACGTGATTACCTTCGCGATATTTTTCATCTGTTTATCTGCCAGAGAAACGGCGGCAAAACACATTTATCAGTGTTGCTATGTAACATAAGTTTCTTTCACTGTAAAAAATAAACAAACGCAAAATATTAAAATATAATCTTGCTGTTCTATAGTTTAATAATAATTATGTTTAGTGTTACACACTGAAGTGCCCTGCTTTTTTATCCAAGATATTTGTATAGTTTAAGAAATAAATATTTATCTTGTAAATTCTATAGTTGTCTAATAGTCAACTTTACAGTAGCGCCCGCAAGATGGCGCCGCGTTTGGGGCTTCTTATAATTATTAATTAAATTAGACCTCTGGCTTTGTAGAAAAGAAACTATTTGTTTAAGACCACGTTATTCCAAATCATAGTATTTTTCATTCAATTTTAAACCATTAAATACTCACTTTATTGATGGGATATTTAGATATGTTATAGTTTAAGAGTCGGTCTAGTGTATTTTAAGGCTGAAAACACGATATTTGAAACTTCGCTCGATGATCTCACATCGCAAAAACAGGTAAATTTTGATCTTATTGTGAGTCGTATATAAAATATATCCAACTCAGACTCGAGTAAAATATATCAATAGATAGGAAACGATGTGAAGAAGTGTATTTTACGGCTAATTTTTTTTAAAATGTTTTTATATTTAACAAAACTCAAAAATATCAGAAAAGCAAACTGCGCGCTTCATTTTAGTAGACAGATGGCCGTTGGGCCTCGAGCTGGACGGACGTCTGTCGCACTTTTTGCAGTTTGACATTTATAAAAATCGCATATTTAATACCAGTAATTAGATGATATTAACATTTTCAGGGTAAATTACTGGTGAGTCATATCGACGAATAAACATTTAAAATAGTTTTCCTGGTACTTTTACAATTCGAGATAGTGGAAAACATAAAATGTGGCTAAAAAAGCTTATCATTATATCATTTTTTTCCTTTTTAAACCCTCTCTTATTACAAAAGGTTTCATTGAGTATTTTTAGAATGTGGATTTTTTTTCCATTATGCGGGTCACACTCCTTCGTATAGCATATTGTATATTTTATGTCTCTGTGTGAGTATATTCATAGCGCCTGACACATAGTTTGACATCTGACATTAGCAAATTAAATTCAAGCTTGGTATTTCAAATACAATATTTTAAATTATTAAATATATTGAGCTCCGTATTGTAACAAAATAAATATGCCCAAACGGACCGTAATCCTGCCAAAGTTTTGACGCCATTCGACTTCAATTTGCTCTGCAGTTCAATGTCTTTCAATGTGTATTACGATGAAAGTGATATTATTGCGTTGTGTAATTATTCCAATATATCAACGTAAACGATAAAAAATGAATAATACAAATATAAATGAAAAGATGCCTCGGGTAATATCTGAAATAGAAAGGGCCCAAAGCTCTGAGGAATTCTGGCCGCTTACGGCTAGTATGTGGGGGAGGATATCTGGTGACGGCGTCGCGGTCTCAGATCTATGATCAGCGGCTTCGGTGAACTTCACTTCATACCCACATCATGCGCAAATGTTTACGTGAATTTACTGGACGAACTGATGCTGCAAATTGTTCTACTGACTTTCCTGACTTTATTCAAGATAATTGCCCCATACAGGCATAAATGTAATGATGTAATGCTATCGCCTGAAATCTTTGGGGTTTAATGGTTCAACAGTGGGATCATCGCCATGAAAGAACCAAAGAAGCAATTCAAGCAATAGATACTGCAATGAAATATGGGAGGAAATGCGGGGAACTGACATAATTATCAACGTCTTCTCAGCTTATTGAGAGACAGGCTACAAACTGTTATAGACGCACTGTGGTTGCACGCATTATAATCCCTCAGTCTTATGTTTTATGTTTATAATAAATTATATAATAAATCTTGAATTTTATTTAAGATGGATTTATGAACCGTACTGTCTTCTCGAAGATCTCACGGTTCGAAATAAAGGCCATACGATAAATAAAGAATAATAAAAAATTAATTAATAAAGTTGTAAGCTTTTATTAGCAGGGCAAAATATGTATGTTGAATCTTTTTCTAAATAAATAAAAAAAGTACAAAATATTTATTTACCAAAATAACGCTCAATAATTATTTATGCTCTAAAAATTACGGTTATTTAAATAAAACACAAAAAAAAAAACACTTGCTCTTGCCTGAGATTCGAACCTGTGACCTGTGCTTTAGAGAGCAAGCGATTACTAATTACACCACAATGTACTTGGCTTAGTGGTTGAAATTAAGCTACTTATTTGTGGCTTGCAACTTTGACTTTTTGTGTCGAGTCGTGATAAAATTTAGCCCTTATTTAGTTAAGTGAAATCTGTCAAAACTGCGCAACAGAGACAGAGATATGCAATGACAAGTCTACACTCTTTTGCTTGAATGTCATAACAATCTGTTCTAAATTTAAATGGTTGACAACCTAATTATCACGTGCGCCACTCTGGCTTATTCTGGTTAATTTGACAAAGAAGGTCTGTCACATATTCAAATTCTAAGTTACAGCAATCATTAAAAAAAACGAGGTCAGTGACCTGTCACAGTAAAGTGAGATAGTGTGTGTAAAATGTAATTGTGTTTGTTACTGGGGAGAATTACGATAATGTTGCGCCGCCTAGCGGATTTTTTGTGTCGCGTTTGTAGTTTCGCTACAATAAGAGAGCCTTAACAAGTTCGCTGTCCTCATTACATTTGTAATACATATATTAGTGTCAGACCGAAGTTTCGGTTTGGCAAAAAAAACATGTTTCGGTAGGACACTATATTTTAAAGAATCGGATGTCATTTTAAGATGCGATAGGCTAGTCAAAACGTATCAATCATATTAATTTCAGTTTGTTTAGAAGTCGTTTTATTCAAAATAATAATTTTTTATAGGACAGTGACAGAACTTCGATTATAAACAGGGCTGTGAGGACAAACTTCAATATTCATTAAAAAATATATAAAATTATCTATTGAACGTGTTCGATTAAAGCCCATTACACATCCTACAATTTGTTACAACAACTAACGAAAACGCAAACGCAGCTATAGTTTGAATGATTCAATTTATTCACTCCTACCGTAGGCGCGCACGAGGCAACTTTGTCTCCGCGACAGTGTCTCTCTCTATCACACTTACAATAAGTGCGACAGAGACAGACACACAGTTGCGGAGACAAAATTGCCTCGTGTGGCATAGCTTTAGGTGGGTAGTTGTGAGAAATTGCAAGATGTGTAATGCTCTTAACAATTTACGTTCTAAATCACGTTCAACGTTTAGCCAACCCCTATGTAGGTAGAAATTCTATTTATTTATGCCTTTCCATGCTAAGAACGAAATGTACATTCTAATTAAGCATTTCAATTATTGACAATATTAATAACGAGGCGAAATTGCTATAGCTGCATTCCGATATTAATTATTATACGATTTCAGAGGAGGATACCTATGCCCTCAGTAAATAAAGAACTATTCCTGTTAATTTATTAATTTTTTTTTTTTTAATTTACTGAAATGACATTTAACAGTTTGGCTCTTTCATTTGTTGCTGACAAGAGTTATTAAATTATAAGCCGCTCTCATTAACAATTTTATAAGATTCTAGATTAATACTTATAATTTATCATTTTTAAAGTAATCTATCTTTAATGATAAAAATATACTCATGGATGCCTCATAAGGAAAGATAATTGTATTGTACTTCGTAATGTTGCCATATCAAATTGTTTTTCGTAATCTGGAAATAAAGATTTTTTATCTAGTTGTCCTTATATGTACTTAATTATATGGCCCCAGCTAGAATATGTGTTTTATTTATTAACCTCTAACGCCTCTTCACCTAACGCGAAGAGAAGTAGTAGTTGTGACACATACGAACACATAGACAACGTAAAACTCATAGCTCCTACGCATGATATAATAATATACTGACCCTATTATTAAGACTCCGCTGTCCGTCTGTCTGTCTGTCCGACTGTCACCAGGCTGTGTCTCGTGAACCGTGATATTTAGTTGCAATTTTCTCAAATGATGTATTTCTGTTGCCGTTATAACAAATACAAAAAAAAATAAGGGGGCTCATACACCGAACGTGATTATTTGACCGTTTTTATGGTGGTACGGAACCCTTCGTGCGCGAGTCCGACTCGCACTTGGCCGGTTTTTATTAAAATAAATAAGTGCGAACTCGCGCACGAAGGGTTCTGTTTGCTCTATTTGGAAAGTTTCCTACCTGTACCTTTATTACTCTAGAATCGATAGTATAGTTGACGAAATATAAGCTGCACCGATTCCCCGAACAACTTGTATGGCAAATCGGTGCAGCTTATATTTCGTCAACCATACCTTGTAGGACCTCAATGCTCGCCCGTCTGGATGCGCCTATATAAAAGATCGCAGCCTCTACGCAGAATCGCACCGCAGATTCCACGCCGCGTTCCCGAACGAAATGTCTTTGACCTTTGGCCGAATGTCACTTTTGACATTTCCATTTTTCTAGCCGTATCTCGGTTGCACGGCTTTAAAAATTAAAAAGTGAAAAAATCAGACATACAAACTACGTTCAGTGCAGGATAATACAAAATGATTTCGCAGCACTTGATATACGCGGCAGCGGTGCCTGTGGGGGTGGTTTTGGCTGTCGGACTGATTCGTAAATGGCGGTCGAGGAAATGGGGGAAGTGCTTGAGTAACACTTGTTTAAGGGGTAAAACGTTTCTTATTACGGGTGCGAACAGCGGGATAGGGTTTGAGACGGCCAAAGCGCTGGTTAGGCGAAAGGCGCGGGTCATTTTCGCGTGTCGGGACATTGTTAAAGCGAAGGAAGCTATAACTCTAATCCGGAAGACGCAGCCGACTGGTGGCGAGCTGGTAAGTTTTTTTAGAGACTAAAAAAAAGGACTAAGGTGGTGAGCTAATCTGCCTTGGTATAATGCGGGCGATTCATGCGCGAACATTCTGTAAGACAAGACACTTAACCGCTGATGGAGGTTCTAAAGTCCATTGATTCAAAAACCAATGTAAGCTGGCTCTAATGAAGGCTAACGTTGGCAAACGCCAGTTTGTCCACCTGTAAAAATTTGTTATTGGTTATTATGAGTGTGAAAACAAAGTTTACTTTGAAATCATATTTAATACATTGAAACCATTAAACACAATCCCTATTGTTTCCTCCTCTGGGCAAAATAGCGTTTTAATGAATGCGATATTTCTCGTTATAATTAGATTAGCTTATTATAAGGTTATTTATAATCCTACTAATATTATAAATGCGAAAGTTAGTATGTTTGTGAGGATGTTTGTGACTCAATCACGCAAAAACGGCTGAGCGGATTATTACGAAACTTGGTATACAACGAGTTTATAGCCTGCATTAACATATAGGATACTTTTTATCCCTGAAATCATCCCTCAAATACAAGGTCACGCGGACGAATTCGCGGGCAATAGCTAGTAATAAATAATTCCTTCCCAGATCCCAATGCAACTGGATCTCTCATCCTTCGAATCCATCGAGAACTTCGTAGAAGTTATGAAAGCCGGTTTCTACAAGATAGATGTGTTAATCAACAATGCCGGTGTTGCCACACCGTTGCACCTCGGCCTTAAGACTAAGGAAGGCTTCGAGATCAATGTCGGAGTGAATCATATCGGACACTTCTATCTTACCAATCTGCTGTTGGATCATTTGAAACGAGCAGCTCCAAGCAGGTGAGACTTTTTAGTCATCTTTACTAATATATACTCACCCTTGGACCTTATCAGAAAGGAAGCGCTCGTGGCCCAGCGGCGCCTGCGTACCGCAAACGGTATGCAAGGTTAAGCAATGTCGGGCGGGGTCAGTCCGAAAGCCGCCCGAAGGCCTCCAACTTGGCTTAACGACTGCTGTCATAAACAGCAGCCGGGATCAACGGCTTAACGTGCCTTCCAAAGCACAGGAGCGCTCAGTTAGTAACCACTCAAAGCGGTCACCCATCCAAGTCCTGACCGCTGCCCACGTTGCTCATTAACCTTAGATACCGCATAAGCGGTACCCGGCGCCGCTGGGTCACGAGCGCTAGATTATATGAATAAATTTCGAAAAAAAGCCAGAAGTCATTCTTCTGGAGTCAAGTGTCCATTGGGTACATCAGCTTACCATTGATAAAAAAAGTAGTAGTACTTATTCCATATACAAGAATTGCTTGTTTAAAGATATAAGATATCTGGGCGGCGTTTTCCCGGGCATGAGACCTAGCTAGATCGATTGCTCGTGCCCGAAAACCCCCACATACCAAACTTCATCAAAATTGTTGAAGCAGTTTCTGAGATCTCCGAAATAAATATATATATATATATATATATAAATAAATATATATATATTCAAGAACTGCTCGTTTAAAGATATAAGATAAATATATGATTTTTATTTCAGAATTGTGATTTTGTCCTCCACACTGCACGAAAAAGGGAAAATCAACTTTGATGACCTGAACTTAAAACAGGAAACTGAACTCGCTATTCAGGTAAGGTTTGTGCTGCTCTGTGGGCTACAGAACATAAGGAAAAGTTAGTTGATTGAGTCAGATCCCTTTGAACGCAATTCTCCATGTCCAGCGGTGTCACTGCCACACGCGTTCCAAAATATATCTAGAATGGATTTTCTTTTTGGGTCAGTGAGGGCAGCTGCCAGATCCGGAGCAGCTACGCGAAAATGGTCTTAGAATACCTTACCTCGATTTCAACGCCTAACCGGCCTATCCGCCTAAAAGTTTTCCTCGATTAGGGATGATGACACTATAAAAGAAAATCAATAAATCCAAATTTTCTACATAAAGGCCATCGATTTAATATACCCTAGATACACTATCACCTACAAATTCAAGAAGAAAAAGTGTCCAGCCGTCATTGCGAGTGTGTGCGTGTCGGAGATACACTACACAAACATAAGTCAATTGGGATGAATTTCTTTTTTTTCGATATTCAGCCTTATGTGTCAAGCATACGATTGTATTTTAAATAGAGTGTTTGGCGGTTATAACCTTACAGATTGCACGGTACAATTGTGGAAAATTTCTGAAAAACACCGAATTATTTTAAAAGATTGTACACCGTAAGTCCAAGACAGTTAAGTTCAATTTTGTCTACGATAATTTTCCACTAATTTTTGGACTGACAACACTGGACTTAGGGATGAAATTGGAACAGAGTCCGGATGGAGTCGAAAATGTTTTTTTGTTTTATTTTTTTAACAGGTACTGCACCGGTGTTGTTGGTTCTTTTTACAAGCTTTTATTTAACTTCCAATTAACGTATGTATGTTTGTAACTATGTTCGGGTGTAATCTTGCAGCTCAATTTTGAAGCAGATATCTTCAACCGATTGAGCTGAAATTTTGTATACACGTTTAATTTGGATGACAGTGTAATATTATGGTACCATCGAGCTGATCTGATGATGGAGACACGAGGTGGCCATAGCAACTCCTAAACTACACAACTCGTCATGTTCGGGCTCTTTGAAATGAAACGGTCTCTATGAGTAGTTGATGTGATGACTGTGAAAAAAAAGTAAGTACAGTCGGCAATAATAAACTTAAAGCAATAATATTTTTTTGACATTATAATCATCATCATCATTCTATATACGTCCCACTGCGGGGCACAGGCCTCCTCTCATAAACTCCCACATATATCGGCAACTAAATGGATGGTTCTGTGATGAGCAGCATGGGTTCCTCACAAAACGCTCGACTTCCTCTAACCTCATCAACGTAACAACTCTTATTGCTGAAAATCTAGATAACAAGAAACAAGTAGACGTGACGTACTTTGACTACAGCAAAGCCTTTGACAAAGTGGACAACGACATACTGCTTATAAAGATGGCACTAGCAGGATTCTCTCTCATCTCTCATCTCTCATTCACTCCTGACACTGCTGGCAAACTATCTCTCGGAGAGGCAGCAGTACGTCCAATATGGTCACTCAAAGAGTAATTCCTATTCAGTATTATCAGGTATAGGACAAGGCAGTAATCTTGGGCCTCTCTTGTTCCTCATACTGATCAATGACCTCCCAGCATGTATCAGGCATTCGACATGCCTCATGTATGCTGATGATGTTAAACTCGCATTATCCGTTACCAATGACTCTGATTGTGTAAAGCTGCAAGAGGACATTAATAGTATTTGTGCTTGGAGTAAACAAAACAAACTGTCGTTAAATGAAAACAAATGCTCAATCATGTCCTACACCCGTGCCCACCACCCATCACGCTATAACTATTTGCTCGAAAATACCCCGCTCCAACGAGTCTCGTCTGTTAGTGATCTAGGCACATGTTTTGACTCACAACTTACGTTTAATGACCACATCATTAGCACTTGCACAGCTGCAAGAAAATGCCTCGGGTTCGTGATCCGGCAATCCAAAAATTTCAATTCTAGGACGGCCATTAGTGTTCTGTATAACGCATATGTCCGAAGCCGTCTCGAAACTAATGCGATAGTTTGGAGCCCTCATGAACACCAGTACACACTTATCCTAGAAAGAATTCAGAAATCCTTCGTTCGCTTCCTCTTCAGTAAACTATACGGTTACTATCCGTATTTATATCCTACCCTGTACGTGTTAGGAATGGTTAACTATACCTCCCTGGAGACCAGAAGGAGCATGCTCCTAATTAAATACTTTTTTAATTTGGTACGTGAGTAGTTGGTTATTTACTGCTTCTGCGGCACGTAAAGCACGCCGCGAAGCGGCGATTTTTTTTTCCAGTTTTTTATGTCCCTCTTAACAAATTCTCTGCGGCAGTTTTTGCGTGCGTGTTTTTTCTTATGAGCGAGCATGTGATAGTCGACCGCCCGCTGTTTGTGTTGATGATGGGTTGGAGTTATGTCCACATGTCGCACTGTTGTTTTTTTGGATATGATTGCTTTTTTGATATGGTATACGCGTTTCCTTAAATCGATTTATTTTATTAAGGGCAACGTCTGTTTTTTTGTGCTCTTCCCACGCAAGCGTAATAATATTCTGCGGATGGCAATATATTACGAAATTTATATTGTCATTCATTAGATAGACGATCGTGAGAATTAAAAAATATATTTGTAGAAACCATAACATAGCATTGGTTATTACAAAATTGTCACGGGTTTTGTATTTTATTGGGTATTAAAGCAAATAATAAATTTGAAGCTATTCACGTTCACATGTCTCTGTTCCATTTCTTTAGATAGTACAGTAAAAAATAATAGATTTAACGTGTCGTATCATGAAACGAACAGGTGTGTTTTTTAACTAGGCAACAGATTCATTATCTTTTCTGCGGCATGTGTGTACGTGTGCAGCATATTTGAAGAACGATAAAGTATCGTTGATTATTATCAAAATGCCACGGTTTTTGTATTCAATTGGGTATTAATGTAAAATATATTTATATCTGCGCACGTTCACATACCTTCGTTCCATTTCTTTGGATAGTACAGCAAAAAAAAAATAGGTTGACCCTGTCGTAACATGAAACAAACAGGTGTGTTTTTTAACTAGGCAATAGATTGCCTTGTCTGCGGCATGTGTGTGATTGTGTGCATTATATTCGAAAACCGATAAAGTATCATTGTTTATTACGACATGTCATGCTTTTCGTATATTATTGGCCATTAAAAAACCTAAAGAACATTAAAGCTAAGCAGGTTGATGCACGTTCCACAGTATTCCAGTAACAATCCTGTTAGAACCTGTCGGGTAATGCAACGAACAGGTGTCTGTTTTATTAATAGATTTTTTGTCTTATCCGCCACATGTGTGCGTGTGTGCGTGTTGCTCAATAAAAGCAGATCCCAAGTCGATGGAACCAGCATTCGTTCAGATTAGTTGGTCTGAAAAACCGTGTCTGTCAAGTGGTAAAAGTGTATTAAAGAACAGTGCGAGTAGTTATCCTTAGATTTTTTTTGAACTGTGTGTCTACGTCTTACTACCGCTGAAAATGGAGGTAAGCTCGACATTAACTGACTATGCATAAATAACCATTATCTGTTTCCATTTGCATCACGCATTTAACATATTGTTTTGATTGTTTTAGACATCAAACGCGAATTCTCTTGAGTACACCATGAAGAATTATTATTACGGTAATTTGAGTGACGATGAAGCCCAAGTTAAACCGCTTAAAATTCAAGCCCAGAAACGAACCAACAACATCGATGTATTTTTCGATAAGTCTAAAAAGAAACAGACTACAGAATATTCATCTACTGTCGCCCAGTCAACAAATGGCGGTACCAACTATATATCTTCTCGCGCAGATGATGTTACAAAGATCACTCATCTCGTTAAAATTGATGTTTACGATATAAAAAAGTTGCGTGGTATCCCAAACGATCAGCACTGGAAATTCGCGGATACTAGAATCAAATACTACACGCAGACAGAAGACGATGACTATTATTCTAACACAAAAGAATTGGTCTACAATATTACGAAACATATTGCAACAAAAAATGACTGTAAAAAGTATTTCATAGACGCTAAGCCATAAATTATTTCTTACTCCGCCCACAAAAAACTCTCTCCCCACCAACGAACAAATGATTTCTGGGGCTATATATAGTTAGACAACGCAAAAGAAACCATACCGTATCTACCTTAACACCCGAAGCTGCAAAATGGATCTCCAAAGCTCAATCTACGACAAAGATTTGGTGCAACTCTGTGTGGACATGGAAACACAAACACAGACATCAAACGGTTACTCACCAGCATTTCAACCGTTTTGTTGGAGGCTTACTGGAAACCCTCTTTTGATTGAGTGGGAAGACGAAGAAGACGAAGAAGACGAAGAAAATTCTGATATGGAGACGGATTCTCCAAAGGAAGATGCATACGAACCCATACGTATTGATATTGAATTGGATCCTCTCAGAGAAAATGGTCATGAAACATGGATTTCGCCTTTGTTAAAAAGTGATAAATGGTGCATGGAGTGGGAGAAATGGGGTGATTTGTAATAAGACTTTTACGAACTACGTTTTTTCTATGTGTGTATTTTTTATGTTATAAATACTTGTGTATGTGCATGTGTACCTATATAAAAATGTTTAATAAATGGTTTCAATTATCCTCTTGCATTTTTATTGATGTTTTATCCTGTGTGTGTATATAAAGGTTATTAAAGGAGGGTAAAGAAAATATATTCATTATCTATATATTCATTTATTGCGTAAAAAAATAGATTTGTACATATGTTGTATCATGAAATCATTATACAGGGTATTTTCTACAAACAATCTTAAAAAATCCAACATCGATTTACCTTTAAACTTAAAATATATGTAAACTAAACAGTATTTGCCACAAACTGATGTTAAGTGGTTTTGTATTGTCATGTGGTTATAAAACCATTTCTTTGCATTCCTAGTCAAAAACAACTTATGATAACCAACAGGTTTTCTACCAAATGAATCAAAATATTCACCATTGCCATTAATATCAATATGAATCGCTACCCAATGAGAACCAGGTTTAGAGTCTGGGTCTAAATTGCTGATAATATACACTGGAAGATCCATGAAAATAGGGATTCTGTTTGCTGGAAAAACATGTGATTTAATAGTAGGACAAATTTTCTTCATACATAATTGCAATTCCTGCGTGTCCATAACAAACTATTGTGTTTATTGATGAATGCTTTACTGAGGTTTAGTAACAAGTGGTATAAAGTATCATAAACCTATTATTATATATGTAGTACATGTTATAATTAACTGTTATAATCTACACTTACATCTCGATGTTTGTTTATTTCAATGATATTATCAAACTCTGCATAGACAACACAATTAACAGTTGTTGTAAGGGCTTTTTCAAATCGAACTTCTAACCGCACACTACCATGTCTAACGAGATTCCAGTGAGATGTGGAACTCGCGGCTAAGTCAGGTGTTAAATCGAAACACATCAAACAGTAACCGTTACCATAATCTTCTCTACTTATTGAATTCCCTTCATTATGAAAATGGATACCCGTACCCGAAAACAAAGTGTGATATGTTGATACCATTAAACCGGTGCTGAAAGACGGTTGTAATGTTTTAGAAGGAATTTGATGACCATCTACATACAAACTAAATAAGTTCATATCATGGTGGTGGAAGTTAAAAGGATTATGTTTTAAACTGCCATTAAATGCTGTATTATCAACAAAACCTACAATACACCTTTTTGGAACTTGACCGAGGAATATATTATCAAGTGATTTCCCTTGTACTCCTGATGGTATTGTAAGTACTTTAACTTCCGCTCTTGTGATGGGATATTTTGCAGTTGTTGAAGCTAAAACCTTTTGATGTGCAAGCAAAACACTTGGGTTAATTTTTGTTCTTCGTATTATTAAACTAGCATCCATTATACGTACTTTAAGTTTTTTATCTTGACTGCACATGAGATTAAAGGACTCTTTTGATCGTACTAATTTAACGCGGACTTCAACGCCATTTACTAAAAACTTTTCTTGATTAAAAATGTCACCATGTAAGTGCCCTATCATTTCAACTTCCTTACTATCCTTAATAAATTCTTGTCTTTTAGTCCATCCTTTGTTATCCGCACCAGTTTCATCCATATGACTCGAAGTGTCTTCATACCATAGCCCACACGTAAGATGAGACTTTTTTGCTGCAGGTCCATAATTTAGTAGAGTTTCCATATATGCACGGTACGCGTATGTATTATTAGGCGGTGATACTAGTTTTTGATTCAAATATATGTCCAATTGGTTAAAAAGTGAATGTAGCCAATTATTCACTGGAGCAACATGAGTTTCTGCTGATTTGATCTTTGTGCCATCTTGATTCAATACTTTGGCTTTGATATGTAGTAAAGTATGAGACAGGTCAATATAGTCATCGCCTGATCCTGGAACTTGAAATTCAATAGGACCATCATCACTAAGAGATGAAATAGGTTTATAATGTATCCACTGCCCATTTTCTATACTGGTTTGCGTTGATGGAAGAGCAAACAAATCTAACTCTGACTTAGCGCATTCACATGAATGATTATGTAAAAATGACATGATTTAATTAGTAAAAATATCGTTTATATATTTTTTATTCTTTTTTGGACCTCTCCCCCGTAAAGCTTTGGGTGCAATGGCGCGCTCTTGCCTCTTTCGTATCATTTTATACCCAGATCCTGACATTAGAGAATCTATTTTTTCATCAGCCTTTCTTTTTAAATTACTGCTTGCATTCTTAAAACGAGACTTAAATGATTCGTCGATAGGGTGCGAATTCATCATGTCTGATAAAAGACCAACACCAGCATTTAATGCTTCTTTCCCAACCGTTCTAAAACCACTAGAAAGCAGAGGAAATACCGATCTAAACAGTCCCCCTAAAAAACTTCCTATGCCATGCCCTCGCTGGTGAGGAACACCTTTATAAACAATGCCTACTCCTGAACCAGCTTGTTGAGCATAGTAATGTTCGTATGGACAAGCAGTATTTTGACGTCTATTATTCATTTTACTCGTTGAAAATGTAGCTTCACGCATGAAGTTCCAAACTGGAATGGAACCTTTCCGCCCGTATGCATTCTTATATCAATTTCCATAGTATCAAACTCTCTACGCAAAACAGGTATGTAATGTGCAGGAGAAAAGCTATGCATTTTATATGCTCCATATATATATTTAGTAGGATCAAGCGGTATTATTCTTACTAAAGATGTCATAACATCTCCTACCATTTGAGGTTGAACAATATCCGAATATATAAACAATTGTGATGGTAGTCCCAAATATAAATTAGCAGGAAATTTTCCTAGTTGACATTGGATGAGATTCGTATTTGGTTTAAAACCTAGCTGGAGGTTTAGTATTGGTGTTGCATGTACGGAAACAATGTCTTTATGTGAAGAAGTGACCTTGATAACTTTCGATATTCTGTCATAGTTAAAATTCACCTTGTTTTTCAATAATGAGTTTTCGTTAAAAGCAGATATAAAGTGATCCATGTCGTCATAGGTTGTTGCTGGAATATAAGACTTATATTCAACGGTAACAGGTAACTCTTCGTTCTGTAAAGTAACTTTCTTTTTTACATAAACTACGTTTTCATGTTCTTGAACGTTGTACAGTGAGCATGGGTAATGAAACTCCACTAATCCGACGACCCATTCTCCTTCTAATTTAATTGTCTTTGGAAGTTTGGTGAGAAAGTTTGCTGTTGTATTTTCGGGGTAGTATTGTATTGAACTGTAACTCAGCAGAGTTAAATAAAAACTATCATCACTCATGTTTCTTCTAAACTAGATGCAGATATCCAACTATTAAATTTATTCGGATAACCTCTCCACTTCACAAACACCTCCTTTCTGTTACCAACGCGTCTAGAACTTAATATTTTATCTATTTTATATATCATGGTGGGGTTATAAGTAACTTTCTGTAACTCTTTATAATAGAAAGTGCCTGTGATTGGTTCATCTTGTAAGTCTTTTAAGGTGTAAACAAGATGAGGTGATCTATTAATAACTGAGTCGATTACAAAGATTTCATCGCTCCAATTGGTCTCATAACCTTTTTGAAATATGTGTTTATATTTTGTTATTCTGACATGATCACCAACATTTAACATTGTATTACTATTTTTTTTTAATCCGTTTCTTGGTGTTTCATATAAGTTAGTCCAAACCGTCATAATATTGTTAAAATTAACATCTATAGGACACATTTTAATACTTGAATGGTAAGTGTGATTATATGAATAAAGGAGGTCTTGCAATATATCGATATATTTATATGTATTTTTATGTGTAAAATAACGCCACATTTTCATTTTTAATGTTCTTTGAAAGCGTTCTACAATACTAGCCTTAATATCAGGATTGTTAGTTGTATAGTAGTTTATATTTTTACTTTTAAAATAATGTCTTACCTCTTTAGAAACAAATTCAGTGCCTTTATCAGATTGAATATGGCGTGGAGTTGCTCTAGCCTCAATAAATATATCTTCAAAGCATTGCTTAACTGTTTCTGAATCTTTCTTTTTCATTGGTCTAGCAAAAGCATACTTACTAAAGACGTCAATTACGCATAATATGTATTTAAAACTCTCATTATATTTACTATATGTACGCATATCACTTAAATCTACTTGCCAAAGTTCATTATAGTTAGATAGAATGTACTTATTTCGTATAAAACGTCTTTGAACTGGTTTATGTAAAGTATAAGTTTCCTGAGACTGTAACCACTTTTTTACTTCATCTTTGTTCATTCGGCCATGCATTGCTTTAGCTAACTTATCAATACTACTGTAGCCAGCTGGATTAGAAACATCATAGTAAATCCTATTGATATCTAATAAGGGGTCCATCTTTCCCAATCTATTTTCTTTTTGGTTGAATCAGGAGTTTTATATGAAATTGGCGTTGATTGTCCTCTTGATTGAATCGACGTCGATCTGGTGTTTTTATAAATTGGAAATTCCTGGACCTTCTCTGTCTGAAGACCATTTATATATTCCAGATTAGTCGGGTTACCTATACAAGAAGTAGGAACTTCAATATCTTTTAAAACTGAAGCAAATTCTTTCCAGCCGTTAGGTTTGGGGCGTTTGAGAGGTCTTAGAGTGTCACTTATCAAATCAGTTATATTAGTTTCTGGGATAACTTGATTGTTCACTACGATTTCCCCTCCTTCCTTCCACCAAATCATCGGCTTATGTTTTAAAATATTATCGATCAAAGACTGTCCTTTTCTTATGTAACTTTTCGGAATTTTTTTAATGATGTGAGATGGAGTAAACTTCTCAGGGTAGTTATGTTTTGAAGGAGTACTAGTAGCGTCTCTTTCGTATGGTTTTGGGTTAGGTAATGTAACATTATCATCAGTTTCTTCCTTTTTAACCATCGATTTCTCATGTTCTTCATGGGCATTATTTATACCATCAATCATTATTGGAAGCTTCAACGGTTTTCGATCTGTTTCAGTAATATGCAAAAAACGTTGTAATGCTTGAGAATATAACGCCCATTTTTCACGATCTTCTATTTTACTTTTCAGTATTTTTTGCATCTCCTCGTCTAAGCGAGATAAGGAGTTTAATGGCGCATTGTCAATGTGTTTGAGCTTCTCAATAAAATCTGGTTCTACTAAAAGCATTTTCTTCGTGTTCTCCATTTCAATTATGTTAACGAGCTTAATAAACTACTTAAAACAGCCCCCAGTATAATTGGTAAAAACGCACCACCCTTTTGAACTATAATAGTCTTCCTTAACTTTTGTTTTCCTTTCGAAACTAATTTGCGTAATATATTCTTATGTTTATTTAACTTGTTTTTTTCTAAATTGTCTAATGGAACTTTTCCCTTTAAAACGTTGTAAATGCACTCACAAATTATATTTATTTCATCTTCATCACATGCTTTAAGTAAGGCTTGGCGATATTTTGGTTTAAGCGTATGCAAAGCTTTAAGTAAATGTTGATATGTGGCTACTCTGTCAGGCATCATTTAGAACTGACGGAAACAGAATGACTACTGGCATATTTAAACCCTTTTTTGGGAATATATATAATACAACATTTATCAAATGGGAATATCTTACTTTTAAAACGACACATATCATCAGTGCTTTGTTTTAAGTCAATCATCAGGTACCCATGTGCTGGCATAGTTGCATCTTTATACGCTTCATCAACAAATTTTGTATTTTCTGGATAAACTTGTCGGGACAAGTGGCGTATTTGAGTTTTGTCTCTGGGATTTTTAAAATAAACAATGTAGGTTGTGTTCAATGATATGTCGCGTTGTCCTCTTCCTTGATGAAATAAATTTTGAGTTATATAAAAAACACTTAAATTTCTGTGATGACTACCTTTAGTAAAAATATCAACAATACGTCCATCTGACTCTCTCATTAAATCATCGATTATAAGTAGTTTGGGTTGCTTTCCATCAAACATACTTAAATCGGGAATACCTTGAACATAATCGATACCATCCAGATTATAAAGTGGTTGCATTTCATCATAGCACCATAGTACTTGGCTAAATTCAACATTACACATTTGTCCAACATTTTTTAAAAAATTCGTGACAAAATTTGATTTTCCACAACCACTTGGACCAGCAATAATAGCCGTAAACGGGTGAATGAAATGGTACATAGCAAAAAACTGTCTTTCCTCTCTAAACGCTGTCTAGAAACTAAAACGTAATTTATGAGGTTATTGATTTATATTTTAAGTACACACACACACACACACACACACACACACACACACATAGGTAAACAAGCAAAAAAAAAAAAACAATGTGTTTTCTTAACGATATATTTATATAATACTTAATAAAATGCTAAATTACTTATTAATACAAGAACATTTGAAAATTTATTTAGAACACTCCCCACCGCATGCAACGAACAAGGCAAATTTACAATTTTTATTTTATTTCTTATGTTCTAAGCAGCTACAACATCAACTCAAAAATATTTGTATAAACATAATTATTGATACTTTAATTTATAATGACCCCAAGCTAACGTGTCAAACGAGTCGTTACATAGATATCTTTTTGTGTCATAATATGACAAAGATATTTTATTTATTTTCTGTGTAAAAATTACATGTTTAATTGAGCGAAATCGACACATTTCCGAAAATATTTTTTTTTTCTCCTTTAGACAACGTTTATAATCCTGAATCTGAAACTTCTTAGTCACACATTTATTTATACCTTTGGCCCTAGCTACTATACAGTCCTCCACATTTAAAGCGTACATTTTAGATCTCAAACCTACAAATTCTTTTAAAATTTTACCTTTATTTTCGTCTTTAAAATATCCTAACTTTTTTTTATTTATACATGGAAAATCGTAAATGTTATTGGATGCATAGTCAGATGTATCAAAATGTTTTTTTAAGTCATTTTTTATGTCATAGTAGAAATCGTCCGTAAAAATTTGATATATGAAACTATCTGTATCCGTATATAATAATTTAAGCTTATTTTCAAATTTTGGTTGCATGTACCCATAATGAAATTGGTACATTAAAGTTTTAGATAAATCTAATATGCAGAAGCCCAAGTAAATAGGTTTGTTGTAAATAAGTTTAGTTTTTTTTAATTGAACTGCAGCTAAAGTATCTGAAAATATTGAGATACTGTGGAATTCAGGCCGAGCTATGTAACTTTCAATTCCTTTGATCTTGCCATGATTTTCCCAATGAGTCAATAATTTAACATCGACCCTTTTCTCAATATTTTCCATAGTTTTTCCAAAAACGGCATTATTCATAAGTTTATAAAAGTCTTTTTCGAACTCGGATTTTGCAGCTATTCTTAGCGTGGTGTTTAAATCGATATACTTTTTGAGCCAGTTAGTTTGTTTAAATTTTAGGATCCTATGAACTTTAGTTAACTTTAATCCATTTTGTAAACATTGTTTAAGATTTCTATAATGTATAATATATTTCTGTTTATTTTTTAAATTTGGAACTAATTTTTTTTGTTTACTCTCATCAATTATGTGCTCAGCACAAAATGGTAGGTCTGAATGAGAGTCATGTAAGGAGTCAGGGTAATCCAGATCTACTTCTAAGATGTATCCATTATCAGCATCATTAGGAATTTCAAAATCCGTAGCAGGATCAACCCATTCAAATTCACCTACAGGGAGATATTGCGACATCGCCCAACCATACAAGTTATTTGCGTCGAGGTAAATGAGATAAGATGAAGGTTCGTCTGGATTAAATTCTGCCATGTAGTAATTATTTGATTTCGCATATCGGTTGCTACATTGCGAAATACCGCCTCGCAGTCCTTTTTTAATAAATGAAACTTTATCAAAGTCTGTTAAAAGTTCAAGCTGAATCCCTGTCATTTTAAGCATAGCATCCCAACTTAGACCAGGTGCTGTAAAATAATGAGCTGGATCTAAGTTATATGTTTCAAGACACACGCTACGAAAATTCTCAAAGACATCTGTTAGCAAAAGTACGTCCGTTTTTAAATACAAGTTGGAATAATCCAACATTGTTTTACAATTGAAATGACCCCAAACGTTTTGTGCATGTTGATAATCCTCAATTGTTATACTGCTATCGGTTAAGGAACTGTAGAATTCAGTTATTTGAGGCAATGATGTTACTTCCAGAGATTTATTCGATTTCATGAATTCATATGGAAACACCCCCTTTCGCTTCAAAAGTTCAAAATCTCCATCTCTAGGGTATTGCTTTCTTAACTCATGAAACTGATGGTCTTGGAGATTTTTGGCTAAACTATCTAAACTACTCGACATGAATCTAAAGGAATCAACAAATCTCAGCGATATACATTTCTTATCAAATTTTAGTTGTTTGGAAAAGGAAATATATTTTTCTTTATTTTGTGGGATAATATCGATTGGCCCTTCTCGGAAATTCAAAGCCTTGACAATAAAATGTGCATCATAATTACTTAAATTGTGAAAAAAAACTGGTACATATGATGGAGGTATGAATTTATCATCACATGACTTATGTGCCACTCCTTGGAATTTCCCTGAAGTCCAATCGTAACTAAAACTGCTTTGGGATTTTAACAAATCATCACAAATGATACACTTGATGTTACTACCATCTCCAATTTTATTAAGATCAGTCTGATTTAATGGGATTGGATGTTTCCGGTAATGAATGAATTTAATTAATTGTGCTAAATCGTTATAAAGATTATTCATAAACACTTTAGCGCAATCTGGGCCTGTATATGAACAAAACCGCGAAAGCTTATCATTAAATGAACATTTGATAAAATAACCAAAACTGTACATTTCATGTTGTTGAATACTATGTGTATAAGATTTCGATGTATCTGGATCACAAGATGATATCGGATTTAAAAATGCTTCGAAATCTGCATACACTACAAACGGTAACTTAAGCTTTCGTTGGTATTTATCAAACACAATCATATGACTTGAAATGTCATCACCGAGCCAATTTTTTTTAGTTTTATCATGGTCAGGGAGTTCGACAACAACGTGGCCGCAATCATTTTTTTGATGATTTGTTAATTGTTCATTTGAATAGAATGATAATAGACACCCATCACAGATGTGAAAGCTATAATTGGTTGTTGATATTTGCCGACTTACTAATCGAGATAAGTTTTTTATATAGCAGTAATGCGTCTGGCTACCTCTAGATATGAAAAGTAAATTTATGTGTGTTGGTTTACGGCATTTGGTAAAGTGGAGTGGACCGACTACTTCATGTGATTTAGATTTTTTATCATAGCTTAATCCAAAAACATTAATGCTTATTTCATTTAATTTTTCAACTCTATGAATATCTGTCAATTTTACTGGGAACGGTATATCTGAAAATTTTAATTTGTTTTGATGAGAAATATAGGACGATACTCTCTGTGAACTATCCTTAACTGGATACAATGCTGAAAGTATTGCCCATTTCAAACACTCATGATCATGGTTTTGCACGTTAATTATTGCCTTTTTTGCTTTAATATCATGTGGTAAATCAATATATGAAGAACCACGCAATGGATTAAATTTATTAATATTCATATCTAAGTATTTTATATGTTTCAGACTCCATCCACTGTCTTTTTTTTCAAAAGTAGAAATTTTATTCGTCACTGAGTTTCTTAAGTGTTCTAAAAATGTTTCCCTGTCATCACCTTTGCAAATGGTCCAACTCAAAATATTAAAATCAAAAAAATTGTTGATTCCTTTAGTTTCTTGTATAAATTCTGCGTGTAATATAAAACTTACTTTGAAAATTGTTAGCTGATTAATGGTGTCATCTATTAGTTTATTAAGAGATGGTTTAACCCTCTCAAAAAAAACTTCAGGTGTTTCAAATTCAGGATTATTTGTTTCCTGTATTGATACTATTCTATAAGTTAATAACCTATTTCCAAACGCAGCTTCAATAAGTTCAACATTGGGATAGGAATGTTGAAATTTTGAACAGTTATTTTTATGGATATTACTTCTTAAATGTTGGGCGTAGTACCTTCTGGAAACGTTTCGTTTGCAGGTTTTGCACTCGACGATGTCACCAATATTAGATGATGGTTCAGCTCCGGTTCGAGAAGTTGATGGTTGTGGGGATGTAAGATCTTGTTGCGGTTCCATATCAGCTAATGGAGTGTGCGAATCACATGGTTGAAAGGCTTCTTCTGATGTTCGCTTTCTTTTGATTCCACGTGTTACTGATCTACAAAAGAAACAAATAATTAGGTAAATTATATAAATAAAGCGGTTTTTTTTTTACAATTAGTAACGTAAAGCACCGTAATATACCTGATTTACTTGATTGACAAAGAGAACAATACGCTTCCATGGGGAATACACCATCTATCTCATCGTAATCCGAAATAAACGACTGAAAAACGGTTACGTGCCCACTGCAAGGGGTTATATATGGTTTAATATCGGGATCGCAAGCTAAATTTTGATCAAGTTTCCCACTTATAAACCACATTCTTAAATATTTATGGAAATTATTTAATAACACTGGCTTGCTAAACATTTTAATGTCCTCACTAGTAAGCACCATCATGATGGTGTGAAAAATATGATACATTTCGTTGAGAATTTTACTTATATCGGGATTCGCCTCCCCACTGCCAGTCAACATAAAAAAAATAATGAGTACTCACATATTTGGCAGCTGATTCTCGACTTCCGAACAATGTTCATAGAGTTCGTTATCGAAAAGGGACTTGTTAAGATCCGAGACATCTTCACAACGTTCATAAAGGTCTTCGTCGTAGATTGAGCTTTGGAGATCCATTTTGCAGCTTCGGGTGTTAAGGTAGATACGGTATGGTTTCTTTTGCGTTGTCTAACTATATATAGCCCCAGAAATCATTTGTTCGTTGGTGGGGAGAGAGTTTTTTGTGGGCGGAGTAAGAAATAATTTATGGCTTAGCGTCTATGAAATACTTTTTACAGTCATTTTTTGTTGCAATATGTTTCGTAATATTGTAGACCAATTCTTTTGTGTTAGAATAATAGTCATCGTCTTCTGTCTGCGTGTAGTATTTGATTCTAGTATCCGCGAATTTCCAGTGCTGATCGTTTGGGATACCACGCAACTTTTTTATATCGTAAACATCAATTTTAACGAGATGAGTGATCTTTGTAACATCATCTGCGCGAGAAGATATATAGTTGGTACCGCCATTTGTTGACTGGGCGACAGTAGATGAATATTCTGTAGTCTGTTTCTTTTTAGACTTATCGAAAAATACATCGATGTTGTTGGTTCGTTTCTGGGCTTGAATTTTAAGCGGTTTAACTTGGGCTTCATCGTCACTCAAATTACCGTAATAATAATTCTTCATGGTGTACTCAAGAGAATTCGCGTTTGATGTCTAAAACAATCAAAACAATATGTTAAATGCGTGATGCAAATGGAAACAGATAATGGTTATTTATGCATAGTCAGTTAATGTCGAGCTTACCTCCATTTTCAGCGGTAGTAAGACGTAGACACACAGTTCAAAAAAAATCTAAGGATAACTACTCGCACTGTTCTTTAATACACTTTTACCACTTGACAGACACGGTTTTTCAGACCAACTAATCTGAACGAATGCTGGTTCCATCGACTTGGGATCTGCTTTTATTGAGCAACACGCACACACGCACACATGTGGCGGATAAGACAAAAAATCTATTAATAAAACAGACACCTGTTCGTTGCATTACCCGACAGGTTCTAACAGGATTGTTACTGGAATACTGTGGAACGTGCATCAACCTGCTTAGCTTTAATGTTCTTTAGGTTTTTTAATGGCCAATAATATACGAAAAGCATGACATGTCGTAATAAACAATGATACTTTATCGGTTTTCGAATATAATGCACACAATCACACACATGCCGCAGACAAGGCAATCTATTGCCTAGTTAAAAAACACACCTGTTTGTTTCATGTTACGACAGGGTCAACCTATTTTTTTTTTGCTGTACTATCCAAAGAAATGGAACGAAGGTATGTGAACGTGCGCAGATATAAATATATTTTACATTAATACCCAATTGAATACAAAAACCGTGGCATTTTGATAATAATCAACGATACTTTATCGTTCTTCAAATATGCTGCACACGTACACACATGCCGCAGAAAAGATAATGAATCTGTTGCCTAGTTAAAAAACACACCTGTTCGTTTCATGATACGACACGTTAAATCTATTATTTTTTACTGTACTATCTAAAGAAATGGAACAGAGACATGTGAACGTGAATAGCTTCAAATTTATTATTTGCTTTAATACCCAATAAAATACAAAACCCGTGACAATTTTGTAATAACCAATGCTATGTTATGGTTTCTACAAATATATTTTTTAATTCTCACGATCGTCTATCTAATGAATGACAATATAAATTTCGTAATATATTGCCATCCGCAGAATATTATTACGCTTGCGTGGGAAGAGCACAAAAAAACAGACGTTGCCCTTAATAAAATAAATCGATTTAAGGAAACGCGTATACCATATCAAAAAAGCAATCATATCCAAAAAAACAACAGTGCGACATGTGGACATAACTCCAACCCATCATCAACACAAACAGCGGGCGGTCGACTATCACATGCTCGCTCATAAGAAAAAACACGCACGCAAAAACTGCCGCAGAGAATTTGTTAAGAGGGACATAAAAAACTGGAAAAAAAAATCGCCGCTTCGCGGCGTGCTTTACGTGCCGCAGAAGCAGTAAATAACCAACTACTTACGTGGTCAAATCTATAACCCCTCGTTGCTGGCCCGCATACCACTACGCGTACCGCCCGTTCCTGGCATGCAACTCCGTCCACGCCGCCGAATACTATTCTCTATTCCGGCGGCGCGGACGCACGCACTATCCCATTCACCGCTGCATCGTGGGTTGGCTCTTCTGAATGATATTCTCAGCAGCGATAGCAAACTGGATATATTCTTTAGTACTGAATCCAGTTTCCTCACGCTCAGCAGCCGGTACCTGGAGTCTATTGTCACTCCAAGCTCCATCCAGATAGATTAAAAGCTACAATAAATCTCCTACCAATGGATGGAGCCTGGAATAGCAATTCTATTCATATATCTATGTAATAAATGTGTCTCCTGTTAACACGTTTAGCTAGACTGTAAGTGTTAGCCTAAGGAATCAATAAATAAATAAATAAATAAATAAAATAAATGAGGGGGATTGGGCAGTGGTAATTTTTTGACATTATTATATATGTATTTATTTTTTTAAATACCTTATATTTGTTTTTTACCTCAGAACTCAGCGTTAATGAACCGATTTGGAAAATTATTTTGTTGATTGATTGAAAGCTTACATACCATAATACCTTCTAATGATGGGAGCCATGAGGAATTGAGGGAACTCTTCAAAAATACAAGGGAAACATTTAGCGATTATAGTGTTTTCGGTAAAAAATCGAGCATTCAGAACTAGCATTTGGTGAACAGGAGCTGATGACGAAGACCATGGATGGTTATCCAAAACTCCTAATGTTTCATGGGTGGCTGAAGCGATGGAATGGCTGATTTAAATGGTTCCGCTGTACTGCTAAATTACCAATGACCTGATCTGGTATTTGAGGCCGGAAGGTAGGCAACGGAAATCCGCAATAAAATAGTATAGCTTAGGAGTGTTTGAGCTTCCTACCTACATTCTTCAAAAAGAAGCGTAAATTCTATGAGCTACTAGTTATTGCCCGCGACTTCGTCCGCGTGGAACTCGTTCATCGCGATAGAATTTAAGTACTTAATTTACTACCTTAATACTTGTTTAACTTAATACTTGTTTACTTATACTTTAATACTTGTCCATTTTGATTAAAAATATGTCTCAGTCTGCGACTCCATTCATTCGAAATTTTACTATAGGCCGATTCCACAATATTCCGTTTCGTTTTGATATACAGCTATTTAAACGCGGGGGAAAGAGACAGTAGCGTTGCTAGGCGTCTGCCTGTTATTTTCAAATTCTTTAAATAATATTTGTTATAAGCGTAATACAATTATATATTTATCAAAATAAGAAACTTTAGAGAAATACTCATCGAAAATACGAAATTTCATGCGTTTTTAAAGTCGTTAAGGTGTTGTTTTTGAATTTTTTTACGGAGCACTTCGGCATGTTGACAAGACGGTGGCTAGCGCGCAACTCCGAGCGCACGAGTGCTTACAAGGCATTTAAGCACTCTTGAGCGCGGACGTTTTTGACAGGCGGATAGTGTATCTAGGGTATATTAAATCGATGATAAAGGCTCAAATTCTCAATCAAATGGCGAAAAAAGGATTCAATAAAATGAATAATTACGTAATTATAAAAGAGATCTTCAAAGTTTTAAGAGTGGGTATTTTCTGTCGCTTTTCCGCAAAACGCACCTTAGTATTGAACGATCGTCATTTACTATGGCTCTTTTCTCTCTCTAACTACGAACATTCTAACCGTTGTAGCTTCGTTATTTTTTGAGATATTTGAATAGGATTTTCACTATTTGGCATAGTTTTATGTCTTCTTTCTATTGAAGTAATATTTTTTTTGAGTCAACATCTCTTTTATGGCTTTTCTAGCCGGAAATCCGTTTTTGTATGGAAAAAAATTGCTACACAATCCTTTTAATAAGGCATCCGATTCCAGGGCAAGTTGAAGACCCGAAGCAACCCTGGCTATTGCAACTCCAAGCTGATGAACGCTTATTTCGCTCGAGCGCTCGCCGACAAGCTGAAAGACTCCGGGGTGGATGTGCACACCGTGTGCCCTGGGTTCTGTTACACCAATCTGTTCAGGTGAGCGAAATTTTCCTCTGGGTAGCATACAGTACGGATAAATAAAAAAAGCGGCCAGGTGCGTGTCGGATCACGCACAACGAGGGTTCCGTACCGACACCTACTAGTCCACATTTCAAAACACCTGGAATCAAAAATTTTTGTATCTTCATAGGGAAGTCACGGCACTTACGTCCTTTTGTTTGGGCAAGAGAGTTTTTCAGTGATAACTCAAAAACTCTTAATCCCATCTTATTCAAACCAATTTTCGTTGAAAGTATTTATTATTATACACCGCCTCAATTTTTTTCAGAATTTTTATTTTCATAGTTTGGAAATTAAAGGGTGGGGGGGGCACACATTTTGTACGACTTTGGGAGCTAATATCTCACCAACGATTGACTTAAATGGAAAACTTTCTTAGTAACCTCCATATCATTTTTAAAGGCCTATCCAAAAATAACCGACGGCTCTTGCATTGAAAAAAAAAAAATTGTCCCCCGGTTACATGTATGGGGTGCCCCCCAAAAATATTTTTTAATCCTATTTTACATCACATTTATATAACGGTTCATAGAATACATCTTCCTACCAAATTTCATAATTGTAGTACTTATGGTCTCCGAGTAAACCGACTGTGACATACGAACGGACAGATTGACAGACAGACATGACGAATCTATAAGGGTTTCGTTTTTGCCATTTTGGCTACGGAACCCTAAAAAGGACGGCTGGAAAATCATATACACTGGCGGTCAAAAATTTCGGGTCACCCTAGTTAAAATAGCCTGAATAGAGGCAAAGTTGTAGTCTTGACGAGCTTACAACTTTGCCTCTATGACATAATAATTAATACACGTTTCAAATTATCTTTTAATACATTATAAAATACCCTTGTATCATAGTTCAACAGATAGTAATGACCTGTTTATCATTATAAAGATAACTTGGTATTATGCTCCAGTCCAACTACTGAAAGAAGTTTATAAAGTAATAATTTAATTTTGAACCTTATGTTAGTATATGTTCTACGTTGATATTTCGATAAATATGTATATACCTCGAGTCGTTCGCAGTGTGTCAACACAGTAGTTCAATTTTCGACTCTATTTGAATATCCCAAAGGTATATAAGACTTTACGTCTCCATTGACTACTTATCCACAACATACCCCGCTTACTTATTACAATTTACATAATTTTTATTACACATTGAATCTTCACGCTTGGACAGTAAAGTCGCTTTTTGAACGGCCGTATTTGATACAACTCGAACAGTTCAAATAATTTTAAGTATAACATAAGTATACATTTATACCTTCACCTGCAGTTGCTAACATGTACACCTTATTTTGTTTAATGTATAATGGTGCTAGTTTTATTTTTAATTTAATTTAATGTAATTTCATCATCATCCTCCTAGCGTTATCCCAGTACAGTTGCATCCTGAAGGATGCCTGGGGTCCGCTACCTAATCCCAAGATTTGGCGTAGGCACTAGTTTTTACGGAAGCGACTGCCATCTGACCTTCCAACCCCGAGGGGAAACTAGACCTTATTGGGATTAGGCTTTGTCAAGTGAGTGGGGCAACTTGACTGTTAGAAGTTCTCAAGCCGCCCGAAGGCCTCCAACTTGGCTTAACGACTGCTGCCATAGACAGCAACCGGGATCAACGGCTTAACGTGCCTTCCAAAGTACGGGAGCGCTCAGTTAGTAACCACCCAAAGCGGTCACCCATCCAAGTCCTGACCGCTGCCCAGGTTGCTTAACCTTAGATACCGCAAGCGGTACGCAGGCGCCGCTGGGCCACGAGCGCTCCCAATTAAATGTAATTTATTTTATTTGAAATCTTAATTGTCTGTAACTGAACTATGATCCCAGTTGGTCGAAATAAATGAATTCATGTCACACCTGGCCATAAAGCGGCCATTATCGCACGCTCCGCGCGCGAAAAAACCCACTTCCTGGCCAGGGGGTGACATAAAATTTTGTACTTAACACGGGCGGCAATAAAGAAAGCCTCAGATCGGATATTTATCGCCCTTGCCTTCGGCTCGGGCGTCAAATACCTGCGATCTGGGACATTCTTTGTTTTACCGCCCTTGTTAAGTAATGTACTATTATTCTTATTCTTATTACTCAACCTTTTATTACGCGACTGTAATTCGTTGGCGTCCAAAAGGTTAATATATGTAATTTTGTTTAAGGGACTCGTTCCGATGGTACCACTACATATTGATGGCGCCAATCGCGCTCTTCTTTATGAGATCCGCTCAACAGGCAAGTATCAAAATATGACAACGTTAATCGATGAATACGGCGCGGGAGGCGCTCGGGACCAGGGAGCAGGCGGGAGCCGCGCGGGAGCTACCGCCCGCTCCCGCGCCGCTACCGCCCGCTCACGTCCCGCTCACGTCCCGCTACCGCCCGCTACCGCGCCGCTACCGCCCGCTCACGCGCCGCTACCGCCCTCCCGCTCTCTGTGTGGCTTAAGCTTTAGTTATCTGGGTTCTGGAAAAGCAGTACTTATTGTATTTTTAATGCGAGCTGTTAATTTCACGCTTAAAATGCTGCGTCGATGGCTCTTTGGCAAACCTCGAAGGCAGTTACTATATGAGCTTTCAAATAAACAGTTATTGGTTGTTAGGATTTTTTGTGTCTTTAAATACTAGCCTTTTCAATATATAACACAGTCACAGTATAAACGTTGCAAAACGTATATTTTTTTAATATTGCCGCTATATTCTAGTCTCAATTTTCATTAGCCTGACTAGTAGCTGTTTATTGAATGCTTATTAAATGACATCACACCGCGTAAGCAGACAGTACAAGGTTCAGATTACTAACTGATGATAAACATGTTAATTACTAATGTACGCACTTGAATACTTTTGTACTCTCGAGGCCAAACGTTGGCAGATAAGATAGTACAAACGCTGTTTTTATATTTTGTTTCATCTCCGAAGCTTGGAAATGGTGCGTTATTCTTGTGTCATTAGTAAGGATGCACTCTTAATAGTACATTACTTAACAAGGGCGGTAATACAAAGAATGTCTCAGATTGCAGTTATTTGACGCCCGAGCCGAAGGCAAGGGCGATAAATATGCGATCTGAGGCTTTCTTTATTACCGCCCGTGTTAAGTACAAAATTTTATGTCACCCCCTGGCCAGGAAGCGGGTTTTTTCGCGCGCGGACTGTGCGATAATGGCCAGGTGTGACATAAAATATATATCAATAAGTTGTAGACTATAAGAAAATAATTGTAAAATGTATATTTAATAAATTATTCTTATTCTTATATTTAAAGGTAAAGCAGAAATATATGACCATTGTCAATAGGGCGCTAAATTCAGATTTATATGGCAACAGTTTATAATGACGTTTTGACCTGTCTGCACTGATGTTAACTTTGTAATGTATTGCAGCAAAATCGTTTAATTTCCCAAGCGTTTTCAGAAATTTATTAGAGCTGAGCGTTTTTTTCAATAAGCGTTTCGTAAAACGCTTTCGCTTACAGTAACGAAATAACAGTTTCTTATGAGAACAAAAAACAGTTTTTATAAAAACGACCACCAAAGCTGCAATGCAACGCAACAATGAAACTACACTACATGAAAATAGAAACGAAACTCATAACTGACATAACTCAAACTATAACCTATAACTGTTTCATTGATGTAGCGATCGAAACGACGAAACGTAACAAAACTTAGCTTTGTTCGGGTGGGCGCGCTTTGTGCCAAAAAAGTTTTGTATTGATGATTGCCAAAAATGCGCTCTATTCGCAAGACATTAAGGCTTAATTTTGAAAATTCATTCATAAATATTTCTTTCGTTCGTTTCGTTTTGTCGGGCGCCGTAGTGAAAGAAACTAGTTACTTTTGAAACTGTTTCGTGAAACTGTTTCCAGATAAAGAAAAGCTGTTATGTTTCGTTACACTTAAAAGTCGCAACGACCCAGTTCTAAAATTTATTATATAAATATTTAATCATTATTGCCAGTGTAAGAAATTAGTTCCAAATAAATTCCGCAACATTAAAAATACAACGCATTAAAAGTAAGTACGAGTAAGGTAGAAGTAGAACCAAGGAAACCAGTCAGAAAAAAATATTTTCAATTATTTAATATGACATTCGTGATATACAATTAATATTTGTTCTAAATTGTTAGAATTTATTCTACGTCTATCTGTGAAATCCATTTGGTGTACGAAAATTATCTTTTAACTTCGACTAACGTTTTGGGTAAAAAGGCATTCTTTTGTAATCTTGCAGCGTATTTTAATTGGTGTTCTCTATGATTTCAACTTCTTTGTTTTGTAATAAGATATTGATATTTTTATTGGTAGATATCCTGGATTTTTGATAATACTAGATTTGGCTTTTGACAAACTATTTTAATAATTTTGGATGCAGTCTCAGTAATAAAAAATAACTTTTCAATTTTAAAAACTATCTCTAAAGAGACTCTCTCATTTAGCTAGGATTCTGCCTTCTAATTCCTTAATTGACGTGGCCAAAATACCAAAATTATGATTGATAAAACTTACACATTCGCTGTTAAGTATTATGTGCAATAAACGATTTGAGTTTGAGTTATATGGGTCATTGTCAAATTTAGGTGCGCGTCTTTTCGGTGGACATGTCAAAAGTTAAGGGCTAGAAAGCTTAATTTTCGATTGATCTGATAACCCGCATAATCTGTAATTCCGTGTCTATAAATCCATGAAATAAAAACGTAAATTACATGCACACAAGCCGTTAACTATTGACCACCGAATGGACAACTTTTGTTTTTCCGACTGACAATGACCCATATCTTCTACGTTATTTTATCTGAAAAGGCGCTTATTTTATCTGGAAAGGTGCTACCTAAATGCCGCAAGCCGCCGATGTTTAATCATATGAATGCAATTATTTTCAAGGGCTCCGAGACAGTAGTCTACTGCGCATCCGACTACAGTATCGAGGGTAAAACTGGCAAGTTCTACCGCGACTGCGCTGAATACACCTCCAAATACCCATTCGACAAGGAGGTCGAATCCAAACTGTGGCAAGCAACCGAAGAAATGGTCAAGGCTAGGAAGCCGTTGTGAGGCCGAAGGGCATCCGAGGTGATTCACAATGACCCCGTACGTACGAATGCAGTTCCTCAACGTCCGCAAGACCTCAATATACGTCCGCAAATCAAAAGTAAACGTGAAGAGAAAGCTAAAAATCACCGCAAGCTGGAGAAACTTTGGCAAGAACGTCCGATTCAAATCGATGTGAATCAGGAAAGGAAGGTTCAGTCGAGCTCCGGTCGGCAAAAACGTCAAGTGCCAACTCTAAAGAAGAACTAGTGAAATAAGTCGGTGGATAACAGTAAGTCCCCTCGCAAATTTAATATAATTTCATAGATCTGTATTATTCTGTAGCTCTAGTATAAGTTTTTTCGAAACATTAACTAATTCGAACGCGTTTGCGTTTTGTCTCAATATGTATGAAAACGCTCTCACCGAGTTTGAAATACGCGCGTTCATCGGTTTAGCAACAAATGTTACACTCGATGTTTTAGTTTCCACTAGTGGCCAGCAGAGGCGCTGTTTCATACCACTTTCATACATTTTGAGACAAAACGCAAACGCGTTCGAATTAGTTAATGTTTCGAAAAAACTTATACTAGAGCTACTGAACAGCCGATCATCTTCAGAAATAGTGAAAGATGGCGGTCAATAGCCGTTAAGTCCCCACGTAAAGGAGGGTGGGCAGATTGGCCTATTGACCAATAATTACAAGCGATATGTCACTGGATAGCTTATTCTAAGTTCTAAAACATTTATGGCAGGTAATCCCAAATCTTTGTGTGAAAAAAGTGTGTATTTATGAATAACACGTTGAAAAACCGTTGTACAGAACTAAAAACCCTATAACAGTAAAAAACTACCTATTTTTGGAATGTTTTTATTTTGCCATAACTTGTTTCACACAGCGATTTAAGATTTCACGCCATACAAAAAGTTGTAGAATATGAAAAAACCTTTCAGATGACTTATATGGCTTGTCATTAATATTGGTTTTTAGGCCAGTGTTCATACAAAACTGCCCACCCTCCTTTGATTAGAATTTCATAGTAGATCTGAACGTTTTAAGAGACGAGGTAGTTTATTAAAAATATAGTTTGTTCCGGGACTTCCATCGACCAAAGTAATTTGGGCCGTAAACAGATTGAGGTTCGCGTTTTTCCTGTGGACATATCAAAAGTTAAGGGCTACGAAGCTTAATTTTGGTTTGGTCTAGTAACCCGCATAAACAGTGTCTCCGTTACTTTAAATCCATGTAATCAAACCATAACTTAAATGCACATAAGCAGTTAACTATTGACCACAGCAGTACCCTTACCATGAGTTTGCAATGTTTGCATTACCGTACTCGCTAGCGACTGCGTTAAACGATTTAGTATGGACAAAAGTACAGCGCCTCTGGCGGATGCGCAATAGAACTAAGAATCGCCATACTAAATCGTTTACGCAGTCGCTAGCGAGTACGGTAATGCAAACATTGCAAACTCATGGTAAGGGTACGGGGACGACTTTCGTCTGTTCAAGTGTTTATGACCGTTTATCGTTTGTGTATGATGTACAGTCAAGGGCAAAAATATGTATACATTTTTGGACCTTATTTCAATGGAATAAGGTGAAAAAATGTATGCATATTGGTGCCCTAGACTGTACATAATTGGGGTCTTGCTCAGTACTTATAGCCAAAAATTATCTATATGGGAAAATTGTGGTGTCGTAGTAATTATTATTAAATTAGTGTTAAATGTGATTAGTTTAGATTTGAAATAATACCTGTTGCATGTTTTTATTTGTTTGGTAGCGGAACGAATCAACACAGAAAAAAAAATCAAACTAAGAACTGTCAAATTATAAATGTATCGACTATCCATTTGAGCTGGCCCTTATTTCACCAACTCGACAATTGTCGATGTCGCCTGACAATGACAATTCGATGTACATTGCTGGATCGTATAAAGAAGTCAAGCCCGCCAGTGCAGTCTTTACTAGACAACCCAGAAATGTACAGTCGGTCCATGAAAATGTTGAGCATACTCAGAACCTTGTCGCGTCGAAATCAAAGCAATCTCGTTAAGACTGAAATGTCATAATTATTTTAGACCTTCTCCTTTTAGACATTAAAACTTTAAACTTGCCTTCAACAACCTTTTTGTCTTTTTGTGTGTTTTTTTGTGTAAGGTGACTGATAAAAGTCATCAGTGACATTTAACTATCAAAAGGTTTCTTATACGTAGGACGTTTTTTGAAGATCCCTATGACACTTGCAGTGACAGTTCATTTATATAACCTTGGAACAGCGTCGATGTCACATCGAAATGTTAATAAGCATCTTTTGGGAATGTAGCTAATTAATTTATTTAGGATTGTAACATTTACATAATAACAATATGAAAGAAACTTGAATTGTCCCTTATTTCCCAGAAATATGCTTAACGGAATATACACGGTGACGTACTGCAAATGTTATATCGTTGGTCTGTGTCGACTAAGGAAGCGGTGCTGTCGATAACAGATGTCGATAATTGAAGTGATAATAATAAAACGTGTCTTATATTTCATTTAAATTGTTACGTGACAGTGTAAAAATAAAACAACGTTAAATTACATATTTATTTATTATTTAACACGTTCACTGCGGCACAGGTCATTTTTGACCTGTAGGTACTGGTCTTTCTTCTGGTGCGGCGTAAGAATACGTTATGTCCAAATTGTATGTCAATAGGTCAAAGGGAAGTTGAAAACATCTTCGAAAAATATTTTTGTGACAGACGACCGACGGAAGCACGCATGAGTGACAACAATAAGGTTCCGTTTGGACCATTCGGAAACGGAACCCTAAAAATGGCGGTTTAATAGCCAGAAACGTCTTTTACACGATAACCGCATTTGAGGGTTAAATTAATGTACGTGAGAGGACGCTGATAAGAACCGCCACAGATAATAAAACAATTGAAGTATCGACACATGCACATCACTATATGGTATGTCACTGCAAGTGTCATAGGGATCTTCAAATAACGTCCTACGTATAAATAAATATTGTGGTGCTACTGTCAAGAGGTAAAATAATTCAAATATTAAGAGAAATCTGTCAAAATCGCAAGAACAGAGACAAAGATATGCAATGAGAGGCAAAGTCTAAATTATTTTGGGTGAATGTCATAACAATCAGTTCTAAATTTAAATGGTTGACAACCTAATTATCACGCGCGTCACTATGCCTTTTTCTGGTTTAATTTGACAAAGTACTAAAGTGCGCAACATTTTCGTAGGCCGAATGTACGTCGAATTGTCATTGTCAGGCGACAATTGTTGAAATAGGGGCCTGGCCCCTATTTCAACAACTTGATAAAGTTCTGATACCGCTCGATTAGAGGTGAGACGTACTAGGCAAAGCGCGTACTGAGTCTTGCGAGTACGCGTCCACAAAAAGACTAGATCCAAAGACTAGGTCCAAATACGCGCTAAACCGACCCCGACCCGAGGTGCCCCGAAAGAATCCGAACGCGCAGACGAATACGAATAGCGCGGAACGTAAAGACTCTTAGACGTTTCGAGTCTTCAGAGTCGTCGTACGCCTAGTACTCGATACGCTAAAAGACGCGCGAGCGGGATCGCGTACTTACGCGTCCATGGCAAAACCTATTCCAAAAACCTGTTCCCGTAAATACGTCTCACCTCTACGCTCGATAGAAAGTGACAGATGCGTTATGTTCTCGTCTATCACGCTATCGCGCGTCCATAATATGGGGCCTGGGGTCTGTGATGGTCACGTTTATCGCGTGATAGACAAGATAACGCATCTGTCACTTTCTTATACCACTCGATAGAACAGATAGTGACAGATGCTATATCTTGTCATTTATGATAATAGGGATGTCGACTCAACAATTTTTATTACTTCAATAGAAAGAAGACATAAAACTATACGAAATAGTGAAAATCCTATTCAAATATCTCAAAAAATAACGGAGCTCCAACGGTTAGAATGTTCGTAGTTAGAGAGAGAAAGTGCTACCTAACCGTGACGTCACTGTTAAGTAGCGCCATAGTAAATGACGATCGTTCAATACAAAGGTGCGTTTTGCGGAAAGGGGACAGAACGTACCCACTTTTAAAACTTTGAAGACTTATAATTACGTAATTTTTTTTTTGAATTACTTTTTTTGCAATTTGATTGAGAATTTGAGCCTTTATGTAGAAAATTTGGATTTATTGATTTTCTTTTATAGTGTCGTCATCCCTATTATGATATAACTGCGACCATACTACGGGGCCTGTTTTGTAACAACTTGTGTCTGAAGTTATAGTAGTGGTCTTTATTTTCAAAGGAATTAAAAAGAGACTTTGGCTTATAATACAATTTACAATTTTTATGATTAAACCTTTGAACGCCAAGAACCTATAAAGTGGTCGTGTGTCGTCGTGCCCACCACGCCAACAACCACTAAAAACCGGCCAAGTGCGTGTCGGGCCACGCGCAAGGTAGGGTTCCGTAGTCGTCCACCCTTTACATTATGTGGACTAAAAAGTTCGCAAACTTATATTTACTATGTTTTTGACAGAATTGACAACATTATCTAAGGTATCAATGGAAATTGTTCGAAAGTTTGCTTTTGCAAAGTACATTTCTGAAGTTCGACTATTACTCGTTAATTAGTAATGTCTCCTTAGCTGTGATAGTTTTCCTTTTAAATTCATCGTATATACTACTACCATGATTTTTTTCACATGCCTAGGAACCACCGTTTACCTGGCAGGGGGGGGGGGACACTTGACCATAACGAAAATTATCACTTCAAAGCTTAATATCACGCCAACCGATTCTTGAATCAAAAAATACTCTTAGAAACCTTATAATATTTTTAAAAGAGCTATCCAACGATACCCCACACGATGGGGTTTGGAAGAAAAAAAAATTGCACCACCACTTTACATGTAGGGGAGGTACCCTGAAAAAATTTTTTTTTCAAGATTTTATTCTACCGTTTTGTCGGCGTCATCAATATCTATACTCGTGCCAAATTACAGCTTTGTAGTACTAACGGTTACTGAGAAAAACGGGGGTCGGACGGACGGACGGACGGACATGGCGAAACTATAAGGGTTCCTTGTTTACTACGGAACCCTAATAAAAAGGTCGGAGTGAAGGTGTACTTTGATCATGAATAAAATCTATCATGAATTGTTATTATTGGTTTAAACGTTACATCAGTTCAACATTGCTTGGCGTGGTGGGCACGACGACACACGACTACTTTGGCGTTCAAAGGGTTAATTGTTTCCGTTGTGACACGGAAATTATTCATACAATTTGTGTGTAACTTTCGTGTCACAACGGAATCAATTAAAATATAGGCATGTTAAATGCCTTAACAATGTGCCAAAATGTAGTCCCACCCGTGATTGGCTTTATAGTTATTCCATAAATATTCACTGCCAATAAAATATCAGTGACAATAAAGTAATAATCGATAAAAAATTGACTGTAAATCGTTTTTGAAGACTTAATACATATTAATATGTTTAAATGTGTACCGGGGTTATATTATTGTGCTTCAATTACTGGGCATAAACATTATGTCTATATACATATACTTTTCATTATTTATGTTGAATTTATAAAGGGTAGCGAAACTATTTAAAAAAAAAGATTCTTATTGAAATGGTTAAACGAAATTGTAATACTTATAGACGAATATTGTAATTTAAATGAAACAAAATATAGTACATTACTTAACAAGGGCGGTAAAACAAAGAATGTCTCAGATCGCAGGTATTTGACGCCCGAGCCGAAGGCAAGGGCGATAAATATGCGATCTGAGGCTTTCTTTATTACCGCCCGTGTTAAGTACAAAATTTTATGTCACCCCCTGGCCAGGAAGTGGGATTTCCCGCGCGCGGAGCGTGCGGTAATTGCCGCTTTATGGCCAGGTGTGACATAAAAAATGTTAAGTATCCCTGACAATAAGTGAGCTTTTATATTTATGTATTACACTTTTCAAGCTTTTCGACCATTACATTCGAATTGTTACAACGATTATTGCTTCACATGTTGACGAGTGGCGCTCGCATTCGATATAATTGCTTCAGCGAATTTATTTAATTGCGATTGTATAATAAAATTATATTTCCATCCGTTACCACCGCTTTGGCATCAATATATGTCCCTGCAATAAGCAAAACTAAGGGCCTACCGCGAACGTAAAAGGGCGAGGACCAAATTATTGGCACATCGTTAAGGCATTTAACATACCTACATTTTAATTGGTCAATCAATTAAATGGAATCAATTAAAATGTAGGTATGTTAAATTAACGATGTGCCATAAATTTGGTCTTCACCCAAACGATATATCTACCTACAGTACGATTGCTTTGAATTTCACACTGACATATGTCACTCACTCTCAACACAGTGCATCCTCGGGAGCATCTGACAACCTTGCTCACCTCCAGGAAAACAACACTACATACATAAATATATAATAAATAACGTTTTCATCTTCTGCTCGTATAGTTTAATTTTATGCTTCGGCTTCGTAGACAGTGCATAAAATGCAGTTTTATGCTCTAGTTCATAAAGCAAAATCTTCGTCGATGACCAAGGGAATCGCTCCAACCAGCCACACGAGCAACTCCTTCCTCAGCCCGCACTGCGCCGAACGAGGTCAACGACCGAGCGAGTATAAATGTCATGACATTACCTTCATTTAAATATTTATTTTATTTCCTCGCAATCAACGTGAAAAGTAGAGTGTATAACTGATTTTATTGATACTAGTAACGGATGGGAATACCTGATTTTTTTGCGAGCAACGCTTCTACAACGCAACAAAAAACATATTATGTTTTTTTTTATTTGCATGCCCTTTTTTATAATTGTTGAATAATGAATTGTTGAAAAGTATGTCATAATTGAGCCATTTTACGGAACACTTTTTATAAAATCGGGTGTTTTTCTACTCAAAGCCGATAGTTACAGTTTCCATGGTAGTCACGGAACGGAAAACTGAACATTGTATGTAAAATTGTGGACACTTTTTTTCTGCTATTAGGTTCGAAAGTGCTTTCGATTCTGAGTAGAAAAAACCCGATTTTATCCAAACTTTAAAAAAAGTCGAGTGTACAACTTTCCGTAAAATTTACCCAATTAATAATTTCATTTTAGTACCATTATTTTTATTCCATTAGTTTAGTGGCATCATTAGTGTCATCTGTGCATAATATAGTGCCATAATGTATAGGGGTCGTATATACAATACGATTACTGAAATTTTGACACTGACAGGGTGATTAATTCAATCGATATTGAGTCTTAACACCGATATAATAAAGCATTTTATTACAGCACTTTTATCTCACGAGAGCGGGTTGTGACACATACGAACACATAGACAACGTGAACTCATAGCTTCTACGCTGACGCACACACAGACAATGCATGTATAGCTCAACACAACCTTAACCGTGCTCGTGAGATAAGAGTACAATACGGACAAATGATTTTAGGACAGTGTGTTTGTAATAGAAACTTTATTACATTAGTCTTAAAGTAGAATATCCAATTGAAAAAGCATTTGTCAGTGTCAATCTCAAAGTAATATACGGTAATGGACAATAATCCGAAAATTGTAGAAATTCTGAATAATTATACGTTTATAAAAAAAATACGAATTGATGAATTTGAACTTCCTACACAGTACATAGTTACATTCCATATTCAAATGACAGCGCCGGGCGCTCGCGCCCGAATGCGGCTACCAATTAAATATGAAATCTAACTATGAGGTTTCAAATTCCGTAAAAAAAAAACTAGCAAGCGACAATTCTGCCGTTTGGGTAAAATATTTTTTTGTACATAGTTAAGACTATTTCGTAATGTATATAATTGTATGGGTAACTTTCGTTACGAAATAGTATCAATTAAATTTTAGACATAATGAAGTACAACTATGGAAAAATAAATTGATTTTCATCCTATATGAATCCTATATTTGGGTGAGGGCCAAATTTTTGGTAAATAGTTAAGGCATTATACGCCTACATTTTAATTGCTTCCGTTGTCACACGAAAATTAGTCATACATTTTATATGGGTAATTCATTTTATTGATTTTGTCATAAATTTTATATGGGTAACTTTCGTGTCACAATGGAGTTAATTAAAATGTAGGCGAATAAATGGCTTAACCTTGTGCCAAAAATTTGTTCCTCACTCATTACCGACTTCTTGTCATTTTAGGAAGATTAGCCATTGTCTACCGGTGACGGGTATCCCCGTCATTAAACAAAATATTGTTTTGTTTTTTATGTTGGTAGAGGACAGGTGGTAACTGGTGTCTCATTGTATGTCACGTAATTGGGTAAGTTAATTTAATGGGAGAATATTTTTTAACTAAGAATAAACAGAATAGAGCATAGTAGAGCGCAGCTATAATTAAAAACCTAATAAAGCGGGTTTGCCTTCTGACCACCAATGTCAATGGCCCGCATGAGAGTTTCATTACACAGCAGTGGCGGTGCGTCAAAAATATTCTTAGGGAAGCCGGAAATAGTTTGCCTTTCTTTTTCTTCATGAGCCATACTAAAAGAACTGGTGTGGCTGAAAATTAGGAAAGCCGGTGGGAATCGAGTTGTATGGACGCTCCGCCACTGTTACACAGCGAGTCACGGACGGAGGTATGAGTTCGATCGCTATATAAAACCGTGTTATTAGGCCAATTGATGGATTAAATAAGATCTAAGTGTGTTAGATATAAGACGAGATCAATTATGTGTAGGTTACTTAAGCGGGTATTACACTGTCCTGAATCAGGCGTCCTAACTAGTGGAGGGGAGTTAAAGCATCTCGCTCTAACGTATAGGTCCGAACCCTTCTAAGTGTCCTGAATTCAGGACGGTGTAATACCCGCTTTAATAAGAGGTATGTATTGAGATACCGCCGGTGGTAGTTGTAGATTACGTACTTACTGTAAGACTAGTAATTTATTAAACAAGATTGGGTCTAACTAGTTGTTTTACTTCCGGAAAGGAATTCTGAAACCTTTTTGTTGATTCGACTACTATTTATTTTTTCCGTTGAAATTCAATTCAATTCTTTAAAAAATGGCTTCCATCAAATTTATGATTTCGCCAATGTCACGTGTTCAGTGACGTTGTTCGGTAACGACGCCATGACAGTAGATAAGGTTTTGTACGGTAAATGGATTCTGCTCGTCGTCGCCCCGGGCACATGTGCTCACCAACGCGGCGACGATCAAAATCCCTTTTTTCCGTTGTCAGAGCAACGTTACCCATATAATTTGTATGACATATTCACGTGTCATACAACGGAATTGATTAAAATGTAAACGAATAAAAAGCCTTTATAAAACCGGACCATAATTCGCTGGAGTTATGGTTCGCGTTTATACAAATTGAAACTAAACGCAAAACCGTTCGTATGTGTTTTTAGTTTTGCAAAAAAATACATACTATCTAGAGGTACTGTACCTAGTATTTTTGTATTCGAAACATAAAAACAAACGAACGCGGTTGCGTTTAGTCTCAATTTGTATGGCAAAAAATAGTTACCAGCACAGGCCACCAGAGGCGCTGTTTGCGTTGCCATACAAATTAAAACTAAACGTTAACGCGTTCGTTTGTGTTTGTTTCGAAAAATATATACTAGTTACTGTCGGTACACAATGCAATCAATTAAAATGCGAATTAATTTTTATATACAATGTTTTAATCCATACTAATAAATACAATGGAATGTTTATTTTGGTACAATTTTAAACATATGTGCCATTCTCGATGACAATACGGACCATCTTTTAAATACATAAATAAAAGTACCATTTTCCAAGAATAGAATTAATCACAAATTGTCCTTATCAAACTTAAATTAAAATGCACATAAAATAATCTACTTTTTTGGTGCAATATAATATGTAAAGAAATGTCATAGAAGTATAACCACAAGCTCCGGACGTTCACAACCTCCACACACGCTAACCACAAATAAGTTATTAACTTATAGGTTATAATCTAATGTCTCTTAATTTTAGCTAGGGTGACATCACCAGTAATGGACAGCGTCATATAGTATGCAGCAGCCAAAATGGCCAAATAGGCCACACCACACCACCACCACACCGCCACACCACCATACACCATATATTTTGTACTGTGTACCAGTGGCGGCGCGTCAAAAATATTCTTAGGGAAGCCGGTAATAATTTTCCTTCATGAGCCGTAGTAAAAGAACTGGACTGGCTGAAAATTAGGCAAGCCGGTGGGAATCGAGTTGTATGGACGCTCCGCTACTGCTGTGTACCGAACTATTTGGCCACTTTGGCTGCTACATAATATATGACGCTAACTGGACAAGGCCTAATGATGTACACTGAATCTTATGTAAAACAAAATAAAAGACTAATTTTTTATACAACAATCAATTTAAAACCGTATGATCTTTGAATTAGGATTGGAGTATCCATTACTAGTGCTTGTCAGCTTAAATTGTACTTTACTGGTGGTGTCACCTTAGAAGGTGTCTTAAACAGATAAAAATGAGGACCAAAATTTTGGCACATCATTAAAGGCATTTAATTTGCGTACATTTTAATTGTTTCCGCTGTGACACGAAATAGGGTCATACATATTATATGAGCAACTTTCGTGCCACAGCGGAATCGATTAAAATGTAGGCGTAGGTAAAATTAAATGCCTTAACGATGCGCCATAAATTTGGTCATCACCCATAAGACATTTTTGGTCTCTTTAACATGGGGTTTATAGTTATTAAGTAATTGCTATACGGTATTTTACATGAAAAAAAATAATTCTGTACTTTATCTCACGAACGCGGTTGAGCCATGGTTGTATGTTGAGATATACATGCACATTGTCTATGTGTGCGTCAGCGTAGGAGCTACGAGTTCACATTGTCTGTGTTCGTATGTGTCACAACTACAAATATGGCTAACTCGCCCTCGTGAGATAAAAGTACAGTGCCAATAAACAATGTTACAAATATACTCGAATAACATCAAACTTTCACTATTCATGCTATTATAATAGTAGTTTATTCAACTGGTACATAATGAGGGGGACATAAACTCGTGTGACCTTATTATGAAACTCGCCTTCGGCTCGTTTCATAAAACACACTCGTGTTTTAATGCCTAATTATGTACAGTTGCATACATTACTTTATCTACATCCATATATTAAATCCTCTTTCATGTGTTTCGTGTGGGCACGTCTCGCCGGCGTGCGCCATGTTTGCCTCGACAGGCCGGCCCGCGCGTGTCGTTAAGGTTGTACGTGATCTCGTAAGAGTATTATATTTGGTGTTATAGGGGACGCGCGCAACCGCGAGAAGCTTCCTGCACTGTATATTATAAAGCGGGGTCTTATCTACGGTTTTTGAACTTATTAAAGAGGATTTACTATATGGGTGTAGATAAAGATTTTTAAGTACATAAAGATGAAAAAGAAGGCTGCAGTTTGTTGTCAGAAAATTATTCTCATGGGGTCAGAGAGCGCTCGTAGCCCAGTGGCGCCCGCGTGAGCGCTCCCGTGCTTTGGAGGGCACGGTAAGCTGCTGATCACAGTTCGTAATATTATAATTGCCATACGATAAATTAAAAAAAAAGTCACGTCATTCTACAAGCTTCATACTTAGTGCCAGTTGCATCAACGTACGAACACAGACCGTTCATCGTCAAATATTGTGGCGGCAGCTGTCATCCCATAGAAACTTGTCAAACTTTCCATACAATCAGGTTTGACGAACACCGCTTCCGATTACAGACGGTTTGGTGCAACCCAGCCTTAGGACGCGTTCCAACAATATACGATTACAGACTGTTGAACGTTAAATATGACAGCCGCTCACCCAGGTTGGGCCTAGCTGAGTTTCTTGCTGGACTCTTCTCAGCTGGGCTAGGTTCAGTGAACCAGTGACAAAACTCCCAGTAGCACAATTCCACTGACACAGATCAGTTCGGTTGAAGTTGAAATCGCTCAACCAAGCTCACTGGACCGCAAACTCTTACAGTATTCCAGTGTTTAAACCGCCCGCGTGGTCGTGTCGGAGGTTTCCCCTGGACTTTCCCCAGGCCACCCTCCAACCGCGCACTCCTATCGCTTTAATGGGCCCGGCCTATGATTATTCCAAAAAAAATGGCGGCAACGGTCATCCCATACAAACTTGCCATACAATCAGATTTTGACGAACACCACTGACGATCACAGACGGTTTGGCAGCCCGCCTATACCGAACATTATTGACGTTTCGCAAAAAAAATTGACTATTAGTAAAATACCGTATCGAGCATGTAAAGTTTAAGATCTACGTTTATTCATGTCATTTTCATAAATTTATGATTACATCTCACTTGTGAGGGCAACATTTTTAGCGCATCATTAGGGCATTCAATGCGTCTACATTTTAATTGATTCCGTTGTGACACGAAACACACAAACACATAAAAATTGTATGACTAATTTTCGTGTCACAACGGAATCAATTAAAATGTAGGCGTATTAAATGCCCTAACGACGTGCCAAAAATTTGGACCCCATCCTAATGTGTAATACACTTACAATAATACCACTACAGATATTTAAGCACGTTTTTCCATTCAATATACAATTAGACAAGTGTTTTAAGGAAAAAAAAAATGTTTTTTGATATGCATATCACTATCACTACATTAATTTCTGAAGAGCGTATAAAAAAACCTTAAAAACACGGCTTTTATTACCCGTTCTCGTTTAGGGATGAATAATCAAAAATAATATAGGTAATATTTTGCTTAAATATTCATCAATACCGACATGATACGTATTATGATACGATTGTCGCATGATAATAATCACCGTGTAACCGATGCCTATGCCTAAATTGAAGATTAAATAACTTCTGATGTATTATAAGCAATAGGCCAAATGTCATTTTTTTTAAATGGAAACCGTTATCTCACTCCATATGTACCTAATGTACAAGTGCCTTAATGTTGCGTAAGTAGTAATACCTAAAAAATTATAAGTCATTGCCAATACAACCTATATTTAAAGCAAGCTATACAACTATAAAAAAAAATCACGCCAGAAAATAGCCATTGTTGTCCTTGGGGTCAAAGTCATACTTTTCTTCCCTCATTTAAAGGCAACAATGACTCTTTTCCTAATACAGGGTTTGAAAAGCAGTAAAGGTAAAGGTAGCAATAGTACATTACTTAACAAGGGCGGTAAAACAAAGAATGTCTCAGATCGCAGGTATTTGACGCCCGAGCCGAAGGCAAGGGCGATAAATATGCGATCTGAGGCTTTCATTATTAACGCCCGTGTTAAGTACAAAGTTTTATGTCACCCCCTGGCCAGGAAGTGGGATTTCCCGCGCGCGGAGCGTGCGGTAATTGCCGCTTTATGGCCAGGTGTGACATAAAAATATTTTTCACACCAGAAAAGAGCCATTGTTGTCCTAGGGGTCAAAGTCATACTTTTCTTCCCTCATTTAAAGGCAACAATGACTCTTTTCCTAATAGAGGGTTTGAAAAGCAGTAAAAGCAAAATTATAATTGTAAGACATTCAATATTTATGTCACATCTGACCATATAAAGTGGCAATTACCGCACGCTCCGCGCGCGGAAAATCCCACATCCTGGCCGGGGAGTGACATAAAACGTACTTACCGCGGCCGGTAATAAAGAAAGCCTCAGGGGGGCTAGCATAACATGCATCTCGTCTCTACTCGCGCGCGAGATAGGCTACCTGTCACTGTCTGATTAATGCTGTCAAAAAGTGACAGGTAGCTTATCTCGCGCGCGAGTAGATACGGAATGCATGTTGTGCTAGAGGGGCAGATCGCATATTTATCGCCCTTGCCTTCGGCTCGGGCGTAAAATATATGCGATCTGAGATATTCGTTGTTTTACCGCCCTTGGTAAGTGACGTACTATTAAATCACTCCATGACCGTAAAGCAGGCGGAGTCATCGTGACAGAGGAAGACGAAATTTTACACAGGGCAGTAATATACAACAGCCCAGATCCGTTACCACCCCCGCCTTACGCTCGTGCAATAATTAAAACATGACTTTATACCGCGATATGTAATACTGTCTATTATTGACAAGTAACGCTCCTTAGGAAATAACTTGTTTGAACGTGTAATAAGCTTATATATTGTTTATTTCTGTAAACCTAAATAAACATTTTTCAATTTCAAAGTAAACAATAAGAACAATCGGAATTCAAATGTAACTTCAATATAGCAATCAACAATCGAGTCGAAACCCTGCAAACTTTTCCGTCTCTGTCTTTACTACATTAATCAATGAAAATGAGAGAGACGGATATCTGATTATAATTTCAAATCGCGAGCGCGATGAACTTTTTTAAATTGTCTCAAATCTGACGCCGCGCGACGTATCCTAAGAACATGCAATTTTGATCCCTATTCCCAAGGAATAGGAATCGATAAAATTTATAATTTCGACTCTGTTAATCGATAAGTAAATCGATCATTCAAATTGACTTTTTAAAAATAAATCAAAAGAACATTTAGCTTGATATGATACCTTTTTTAAATTCTTCGATTAGAAAATAGAACACATTCTATAGTTCGTAGAAAACTGTAAGGCAATGTATTGTCAAAATAACGCAAGCAAAAATCTACCTCACAGTCAGAGCTCTAAGTATAGTTTTGCTTGCGTTCGTTTGACAGAATTTAGCGTTAGAGTTGTGTCCGAACATACCCGAAAATATATTAATACTATCGATAATAAGCATCTCTCTTACTGGCCGGACAGAGCTCGATACTGCTTTAAATTAATCGATTAGAACGCACTAATCACAAGAATCGATCATCAGTAACGATATTACTCTGTAACACTGGCCGATAAGAAAAAAATAAAAATTTCTTTACTTTCACATACGCGCGTTTGTGCAAAGGATTATCACCTTTATCATTTAGTAAGGAATGTATTGGACACGGTTCAATTCTCGCTGAACCTAGAGCAGCAAGTCGCTCGAATGCTGGCGGCACCGCGGTTACCGTGGAGCGTTATGGAGTCGGGGTTTTCCAGCATGCCCATTTCTTTTTCGGCAACCTGTTCTAATTCGACCCATCTGTAAAGATTGAAATTGACACAATTGACAATATTTCATAATTTCCAAAAGTCTTAATTCGAAAACCATATCGGTAAAAACGTGTGAAGTACACAAAAAAAAACGTTTTTTTAGATTTTTTTCTCCGTTAATTTTGGAAAAAATCGCAAATTACTGTAAACCGAAAGTTGACGTCATCTTCCTCGCTGTATTCAGGGAGACCTTAGTACAGAGTACAGACAATCGCTGCTCTGGAGTGGCTCTGGATTCTTGTTGGGAAGATGACGTCATATTTTACTTACGCCCTTTTGGAATGACCTATTTTTCAACGTGTTTTTTTTGTATGAAATAATGAGTTAAAAAGAAAAAGAAAAATTACGGGTGGCTTAAATTTTTAACTATTTTCTAACTAGTTCATAAAATAAAGTAGTTAAAAATATGAAATGTTGTCAATTAACCATTTGAACGCCTTGTGTCCGTCAGTCGTGTGCGTGTGTCACACCATGGATATAGTATACAGGGCGTCCCGAGACTATGGGACATCAAGGGAAAGTTTGACGACCGCTTTAGCTTAGTTGGTAGTGACCCTGCCTACGAAGCTGGAGGTCCCGGGTTCGAATCCCGGCCGGGGCATTTATTTGTGTGATGAGCACCAATATTTGTTCTTGGGTCTTGGATGTCTTCTATGTATTTAAGTATTTATTTATCTAGATAAGTATGTACATCGTCGCTTAGTACCCATAGTACAAGCTTTGCTTAGTTTGGGACTAGGTTGATTTGTGTAAGACTGTCCACAAATATTTATTCTATTTATTTAAAGTACCTTGAATATTGTAGATGGAAGATTTTAATAAAATAAGACATTATTTTAATTTAAAAAACAATTTAAACTGCATTCATAGATTTTCAAATAATTACATGGTTGAACCGGGAATCGAACCCGCTACACGAGAAAAAAAAATGTGTTGTTAAAATTCATGGTCTTCCTGTTATTTATGACACTATGTTATTTAGCAAAAAATAATCCTTATGATGAAGCCTTCCGATCGGTATGATAAAACTACAGGGTAATTTTTTTTTCTCGTGTAGCGGGTTCGATTCCCGGTACAATCATGTACGTATAACTCCTTTCTTTCAAGGTGCTTTTCTCTAAAGGTGCCTTACCGCTGCACGGCCATAGTGAACGCTTCCACCACGTTGTTGTCGTTTTTCGCCGACGTCTCGATGTACGATGCTATCTTGTTTTCGGCGCACCATTGGCGCAACTGCTCTTGCGTCACCTCTCGCTCTCGCGACGGCACGTCTGACTGTAAAACAAAAAAAATCTCTATTTTTTACACTAAATAGATATGCGGGAGCGTTCGTGGCAATGGCACAGAATAGTATAATAGTATAGTATTACATACAGAATGGCCACGAACCCCCCCGCACCGAGGTCAGTTACCTCGTCCCTGAGAGACCCGCCTGGCGTCGATCGGGTGCCGTCGCGCCTCGCGATTCGTCCGCGCCACGCGCTACGCACCCGCGCAAACAATTGACGCGTGTACCGACAGCGCACGCACACATACTTACCCAAAGCGCTTACGTTCCGTCGCGTGTCACAGGTGTGCCATATCCGCCAAGCGTTAGGCATTCACGGAAGCTAACTCTAATACCCGTCATATCGAAATCGAAATCTAATAAACAGGTCACTCACGTATGTATCGTCGAATATCGCTCGACATGTCGACATGTTTATTTATTAGATTTCAATATGTCTGAGGCTCACGGAAGTTTTCTATTTTAAACCCGTCATATCGTTCGCTGGAAGAAATTATCTTACGTATTTTAGTTTCAAAGGACTCAGGACAAACGACCTGCTGAGAAAATCTGTAGAGCGTTGCCGGACTTCAGCGCTACCCAAGTCACATCCTAATCACCTTACACCAGGTAAAATAGACCCTCACAAGGTCAAAAAGACCCTCACCTTGTTGCCAACAAGCATGAACGGAAACTTGTCGATGCCATTCTTGACGCCCGCGTAGTGAAGGAACTCGTTGAGCCACATCTTCACGTTGTGGAAGGAGGTTCGATCGTCTACGGAGTAGGCTAGTATGCAGATGTCCGAGCCTCGGTAGAAGGGGGTGCGGAGGGATTTGAAGCGCTCCTGGCCGGCTGTGTCCCATACCTGGACAAGGCAATACAATATATAGGTCAATACTCTTTCAACAAACGAACACGGTACAGAGGCCTCGTGTTGAGCTCGAGAGTATGTCGGCGTATCTCGAGCTGCCAGTCACTTTCTAACAGCGCCAATCAGAAAAAGACGCGTAGCTCGAGATAAGTACAATTTTCAAATTAAAGGAAAAAAAATAGGTACAGATTTAGTGCAAAATGATTTTCCTTCGTACTTTATCGAAATAGTTCGTATTTATCGTGCTCTCTCAATACGGTATTAAACCCATAGTCAAATCAGCAACTTTTTATTAAATGTCAAAAACGATTTGTTAATATGAAGTTTGTAGGGAAATACGGTCTTAGTGACGTCACTAAGACAGTGTGAGTAGGTTTGTTCAAATCAACGTCCTTTTTAAATCTTTATGCTTATAAAATCTTTCAATTAGCTAAAATAAATTAATAATTGATGTTTTTCGAGTATTTTCGTTAGATCTTTTATTAGTCAAGTAAAAAATAATTTATTTTTACTTTAGTTTAATACCCTATTAGCTTCAGTACCCATCTTACAGCCGTAGGGGTAACTTTGACACTAATCAATGAAGTTCCATTATAATGGATATGAATATGAATTAATACAATCATTGATTGACAGTTCGGGTGCCATCGTATTCCAAATGAGATCCGAGTTTTCCCGAAAGAAAATCATTTTGCAATACATCTGTAGTTTGCTTTGGTAGCATAGCGTTACTGCTTATTACAAAATTAATTCACAGAACATAATCACAGTGATATTAATATACATATGTATATGATACATTTGCATCTAGTAGCTTGTGGTTGGGCGTCAAATACCTGCGATCTCAAACATTCTTTGTTCCACTGCCTAGGTGAGTAATGTACTAATTCAATTTCACAATCCAGGTAAAATTCAACCCTATATCAACTTTGTTTGACTTTATTTTGACGACCGCTTTAGCTTAGTTGGTAGTGGCCCTGCCTACGAAGCTGGAGGTCCCGGGTTCGAATCCCGGCCAGGGCATTTATTGGTGTGATGAGCCGGCCTGGCCATGTTTGGTCTAGAATCATAAAGTAACATATTCGTATTTGAATATATTCTGGAATGCCTGTCAAAGCGGCATTCTGCTGGAAACAAATGGTTTTCCAGGGACTCTAGCCTGGGACTCGCTCGGAGTCACAACTGATGTGTTATTTTAATTACATTACAATTGAATGTGAATGTATTCGGATATAGTATGAATACATTATAATTTGTATGTGGATTGCGTATTTCCTTCCAGATATCTAAACCCTTCTCCTAGATCCCTCAACCGTACCTCTACGCTAGGACCCCTATCACAGTACCCATAGTACAAGCTTTGCTTAGTTTGGGACTAGGTTGATTTGTGTAAGATTGTCCACAATTATTTATAAATATTTCTTTATTTATAATGTAATGAATCTCGCATCCGAGTCCCGAACGTGTGTAAGGGTTAACACGCAAGAACTTTTGTCATTATCTGCAGCCGTGTCACCTGTTCCTTTTATTATCGACAAACCGTCACGTACATTTGTTTCATTGTCAAGTTGTACATACAGTCAAGAACACCAAAAAATGTATACCTACATTTTTTCACGTTACTCCATTGAAATAAGGGTCAAAATACATATTTACGCCCTCGACTGTATGCATGATAATAGTTAAGCGTTTTTTTAAACTTGACTGTGGCTTATAGGCCGGGCCCAATAAAGCGATAGAAGTGCGCGGTTAGAGCGTGGCCTGGGGAAAATCTAGGGGAAACCTCCGACACGACCACGCGGGCGGTTTAAACACTGGGATATTCTAAGAGTTTGCGCTCCAGACAATCAGATATACGTGAAAATGAAAACTACAGATCTTTAAGGACGCATGATTTTTTTAAGTAGGTAATCTTCAATAAAATGGTACATCACATCAAGATATAAATCACAAATCGTACGTACAGCACATATGTATATAGTGTCTTAAATAAATGCCAAGCAATAATAAGACTTAAAACAAAGAAATTTAGTACAATTTAGAAGTTCGCAGCGTGACCTTTGAGTCGAAGGTTACATAAATTGAGGTAAATTAAGCTTCAGAGAAGGAAAATGCTATGTTGTCATTGTAAACTACTTATTAGGGTATACAAGGCCATTATAACACCACTACTTAAGCCCGTCACAGACAGAGCTAGCGTAATATATATATATATAGAGCATGGTATCTTATGATGTTTTGCCTACTAAATGACAGGGTCCACACAGACAGCTATATGTATACATAATTACATATGCACATAATGTATTTAAAAATAGTACATTACTTAGACAAAAAGGGTGATAAAACAAAGAATGTCTCAGATCGCAGGTATTTTACGCCCGAGCCGAAGGCAAGGGCGATAAATATGCGATCTGAGGCTTTCTTTATTATCGCCCGTGGTAAGTACAAAATTTTATGTCACCCCCTGGCCAGGAAGTGGGATTTCCCGCGCGCGGAGCGTGCGGTAATTGCCGCTTTATGGCCAGGTGTGACATAAAATATATTTTGACTAGTCTATTCAACATGTTAGGGCTTATCCAGAAATCACGCGAGGTTTTTTGGGCCACTTTTAGACCCCGCCCTCACCCCTTGGTGATCTTTGGTGAGGTTTTGGACGACCCCCCCCCCCCCCCGCCCCCCACGAAACCTCACGTGTATTTTTTGAATTTATCATCACCTATGATTTTTTTAAGAAAATGAAGTATATTAGTTGATTTTGTGCTTATATTGGTAGGTATATGCGTTATGAAAACGTAATTGTGTAATTTCTTCTATCTTTTAAGAAAATGCTACATGAGTAGATATCATTTCTCGGTATTGTAGGTGCAGTAAAGAAATACACGTGAGGTTTCCTTGTACCCCCCCCCCCCCCCCCCCTCCCCCAACGTGATCAGTAGTGAGGTTTTCGTAACCCCCTCCCCCCCCCCCTTTGGAACCTCGCGTGATTTCTGGATAAGCCCTAATATGTACAGCCAAGGGCATTAATATGTTTACCTTTTTACCTAATCAAATGTGGTCACCTACAATTTGTGAGCAAAAACATTCGATTAGGTAAAAAAGTGTATATATGGGTCAGGCCGTAGATTTTGCCACTTTACTACGAGTCGGTCGCGCAAAATATTCTCCGAGATGGTCGCGCAGATTGACGCAAAACGATAACGCATCCATTTTGCGTGATCGTTGCGCGACACCTGCGCGATCGTTGCGCGACATTTGCGCGATCGTTGCGCGACATAGCGCAAATAAAATCGACAATTACTCAGTAAATTGACTATGTTTTGAAGTGAATTTAACCTTGAAAGATCACGCTCACCTTACTTAATATGCCGCAAGAACAATAACAGATATTAATTCAACACTTACATTGAAATCTCAAAAAATGTGCTCCGCAAAAAAAGTGACCCATTTCACTCCGAAGCACTGCGTCATCGAACTGACGAAAATAACGGCCTCTGTCGCTATATTGACCACAGATTAGGTTAGTTCGGTGTTGCCACTACTCAGAATACAAACTACCCGTTGTTTAACGCCACAAATTGGGGAGATAATGATCTCGCAATAAAAATCACGCACAGACAATGGCTGTTGGTCATTTTATTATAATGTACGAAAAACAATATACTTTCTTAGCAAACACGAAACGATATTTAAAAGGGGGATAGGTAACTATTATATCATAACGTCAAATCAAACAGATAACCAGAAATAGGTATTGTTTCAATTTTATTTTCGCTCAAAGTGCACTACTACCAAGGCGGATTCGCGATTTTTATGAAATTTTCGCCCTTTTTTGACAAATATATCGTCATAACTTTCCAAGCTTATGAATTTATTGTAATATCTCTAGTGACCGTGGTTCACCATTTCTTGGGGAATAAAATGCAGTAGTTGATTAATATATAGTCATTAATATAGTTAGGAAAAAAAGAGGCGGAGAGTTAGGTTATACAAAAAGTGGCAAAATCTACGGCCTGACCCATATATTAATGACCTCGACTGTATATATATTCGCATGAGAGCAACATATGCATAACAAGATTGATAAGCACTATAAGGGTCAAATAATTTCGCTATAAGCAACAAACACATACATAACCGCCGCTGACGACCGCTTTAGCTTAGTTGGTAGTGACCCTGCCTACGAAGCTAGAGGTCCCGGGTTCGAATCCCGGCCGGGGCATTTATTTGTGTGAATAGCACGAATATTTGTTCTTGGGTCTTGGATGTTTTCTATGTATTTAAGTATATATTTATCTATATAAGTATTTATATCGTCACTTAGTACCCATAGTACAAGCTTTGCTTAGTTTGGGACTAGGTTGATTTGTGTAAGATTGTCCACAAATATTTATTTTATTTTATTTTTATTTATTTATTTATAAAAATCAATTTTATGCCACACCTGGCCATAAAGCGGCAATTACCGCACGCTCCGCGCGCGAGAAATCCCATTTCCTGGCCAGGGGGTGACATAAAATTTTGTACTTAACACGGGCGGTAATAAAGAAAGCCTCAGATCGCATATTTATCAAATATCTGCGATCTGAGATATTCTTTGTTTTACAGCCCTTGTTAAGTAATGTACTATTGTGATTGTAGGTTCAATGATTACATAGAATTTTTAATTTAAATAAACCGGGGTTTCTTTAGAAACAAATGGGGTTACTTTGTCACACATGGGGGACAAATGGAGGCATCACTATTTCTAGTTTGATTCAGTTTAGTAAATAGTTATGAAATTTATGGAGGTACTAACCTATACTATAGACCCCAAGTTCACCAAATAACTAAAACACGGCATAAACACTTTTTATGTCTCCTCTCATTGTGAAAATATCCCTTAAATTTAAAAAAATTTGTCACTAGATTTACTGCTTACCGCTAAATTTTAACCTTAAAGCCTGGTGTGACAATCTAGGATACCTGTGTCTGAATGATTATTAGGAGTTTCATAGTATACAACTACTGCCACCACAGGCCGCTACAGTGTGTCGCACACCTTGACTGGCATGATATAGGTACTATCGAACAAACTGAATCGTGACCCACCGTGGAACCTTGTCACAGAAAGTGTCAATGATTTTCCTTGTCAAGCAGTATGGCGAAACAATCAAATTTTCTGTGACAAGGTTCCACGGAGGGTCACGATTCAGTTGGTTTGATAGTACATCTCATAGACATCTTCACTATTATATTGAACTGTGCCGCCAAGCCATAAGTGTGACTAGAACAGATCATGTTGTCAGTTAAAGGTTAATCGGTAAATAACAACAAATATCACAACCATTCTTAACTCACTTCACTCAACACAGGCATTGCCATTCAGCAAGGGAACCATTACTTATGGGTTACTTATGGGCACTTCCAAATTCCAGTGACTTAGGGGTAAGTATAGGTTAGACCCTTAGACCCCATACATTAAGGTAAGTTTTAGTCACTTGTATTTTACATAACCTCTTTGAAATAAAGTCCTTTTACTTTATACACTCACCTGCAATGTGTACTGTTTCCCATTCACTTCTATAGTCTTATTCATGAACTCAACACCAATAGTGTGAAAGCTATGGTCGTCAAAGTGATTGGAGATGAATCGGCTCATCAAACAAGATTTCCCCACCCCACCATCCCCTAGAATCACAATTTTAAGCAAACTGTTCTTCGGGCCGCTCCTCCCACACTCTCTATCATTTTCCTCGCCCATTTTTTTTTAAAACGCCACCATTATATTACAAGCCAGGTCTTTTATTGGTCCAACCTTGAACTGAAGTAAAAAAGGTGTGTAATTAATGACTCAAAATTCTGGGCGCAGTTAGGCACTACTAAATAACGTGATGGAATGGAACGCGAGTTTTGAGAAATACACTTCTGTTGCACGGTGATAGACGAAATCGGAATGTTTTTATGCTCAGCTGATCGCTTTAACGAATTTATTTTAGCTTTAGCAAACACAAATCATTAGTGACGTACAATTCAATCTCTATACTATACCAGTGTTGCCAGAGCACTTCCGTCAAAAAGCACGGTCGGATGTCCAAAAAAGCACGTTTTTGGAATAAAAAGCACGTTTTTAGGGTTCCGTACCCACAGGGTCGAAAATGACTCCTATTGCTGTCACTCACGCGTCCGTCCGTCCGTCCGTCATTCGACTGTCACAAAATCGCGCGACTTTAACTTAGAATATTTACTAGTAAAAGTCGCGAATTCGCGCGATAATCGCGTATTCGCGTTTGTTTTAGGACGATCCCTTTGGGACACCTATTCGAGTTCAATATATTCGCGAATTTCACATGCGCGATCGCGCGATCATCGCGTTGTATTAGGACGATCCCATAAACTTGAAATTTGGTGATACTGTTCATTATTACGGGTATTTTACCAAGAAATACTTATATTTTGATAAAACAGGTTTTTTTGATTGGAAATTTCCTTATTTTCCGATACGCACTTGGCCGGTTTTCGTCACATACAGAGTATTGAGCCTTTAAGTACTACATCGTGTACACATTGCTCGACACGAACGATAGAGCTTGCAGTTGCAGGACAAGTTCTTTCCTGCAACCACAGGTAAAACCAAGCTTTAGGATATCAAAGCGTAGGGTAGGGGAGAAAGATTGTTTAACACAATGATTGTTAGAAAAAAGAACAGTTTTACAGAGTACAGAACCAACATTACCTCCCCATTTTTAGAAGGAAAATCATAAAGCACCATAGCACCTAAAAAAGCACGGTTTTAGCACGTTTTTGGGGAGCGCACGTAAAAAGCACGTTCGTATCCAAAATAGCACGTAAAACCGTGCTAAAAAGCACGTTCTGGCAACACTGTACTATACAGACAGAAGTGTCATTGTCAAACCATGTCAATGTCAAACCGAGAAAAGATTGAGCAGACGCATATTTAAATAATATTCGATGGACTATTACTTACCATCCATTTAAATTTTGAATTACTTTCAAAATATTGCAGTATATTTTAAACTATTTTAATTAAGTTGTAAATATTGAACGATCTTCTTGAACTTAAATCTATACAAGTGCCATCTGTTGACGTTTTCATGACCAATTCGATATAAATATGTATCCTAGATGACGCTACCACACCATTTATTTGCCATTTATGTGTGGTTTACGCACTTTACGTTAAGCTACATTGAACGTATTACATATTATTAAAAAATTCCATACTAGTATAGCAATAAAAAACGAAGCATTTATAGCTAAAATAATTATATCACATTGCTTTAGACACACTTTTTAGCTCCATCTACTGAGGAGAGCGTGTATTGAACAGTCGGAGTTTGATGGCGTGTCGTAGTAAATCATAACTTTACCGCCAGATGGCCAAGCTCATTCCTCTACAATGCACCGACTCGCGAGATGTCACGTTCGCGCGATTGACTGAGCGCTGAGCGAGTTCATTCCGCTTTGTTTTGCGGAGAGGTGAGCACGCTGTGTCGCAGTCGGTCGCCGCTCGCCGTTCGCCGTATACAATGTTTTCCCAGTTAAATCTATATTTTGTGTGAATACAACTTTCTTTTAACAAGTTTCGTGTTAACTTTGACTAACCGCGTGCGCGTGTGTAACCGGTAAACAACTTTCAGAGTTGAAACGTCGATGTCAAAATACTTGTCGGTGGCATTTAATGGGAAAGGTGTGCCGCGAGACCTGTCGGGTGGGTGCTGGCTTGGCGTCGGGAGGCAGCTAGGATGTTAGGAAGCGAGGTGAGTGGCGTGTAGTGGCGACTGGCGGTAGAGTTAGTGGTGCGGAGCGCGGGGGGAAGTGCATTCACCTCTGACCCGCGCGAAGCGAGCGTCGCTCAAGGTCGGTGCGCCGAGTGAAGGTCGTCGCGTTGCGAGGGTACGCACCCCTGGCCTGGCGCTACGATAAAATCCTTCGACACTGGCCAAACGAAATTAAATCTTATGTCTATGTCATAAAGATACGTCAAAGCATTTTTCAAACTTAATTCGGCTTATTGCGTTCTATGCACAAGTTAAAAAAAAACTTCCGAGAATTGGTGTTGTTTAGCTCCGTAAAAAAAAACAAGTTTGACATGTTTAGTTTTCCCAAGTTTACGTACCTACGTTGGAAGTTTTTTTCTTATTGAAATCCAATTCGATTTTCAAAATCGACCTATCGATCGAATCGAATTTCAAATTATCGTTTCGTAATTTTGAGTTTGTGTATCGTTATTATGTTTTCTTTTTGTGCAAAGCGAAAGTATATATCTTATTGTATTGGATTGTATTGTAAAAGTATCGTATATGATGCAATCTTATTTTAAATCTGAGCAACTTGTCCTTACAACTGGTTTTAGAAGAAACGAAGGTGGATAAACGAGTCCTTTTAAACTACCTAGTACCTAGTGTTTAATTTGTTTGAGATTAAATAAAAAGTATGGTTAAAGTATGTTAAGACTTGAGCGTACCATTAAGAGGTAAAGCGGGTATTACACTGTCCTGAATTCAGGACACTTAGAAGGGTTCCGACCTATACGTTAGAGCGAGATGCTTCAACTCCCCTCCAGTTAGGACGCCTGATTCAGGACAGTGTAATAGCCGCTTTAATAGTACATTACTTACCAAAGGCGATAAAACAAAGAATGTCTTAGATCGCAGGTATTTTACGATAAATATGCGATCTGAGGCTTTCTTTATTAACGCCCGTGGTGAGTACAAAATTGTATGTCACCCCCTGGCCAGGAAGTGGGTTTTTTCGCGCGCGGAGCGTGCGATAATGGCCACTTTATGGCTAGGTGTGACATAAAAGTCTTTTAAAAAGTTCTTGCCTTCGGCTCGGGCGTCAAATACCTGCGATCTGAGACTTTCTTTGTTTTACCGCCCTTGTTAAGTAATGTACTATTATCACTATAGAATAAGACTGAGTTACTTTTGACGCTAACTGTACTTATTAACTGCCCCCGGATAATGAAGGTCGGCAATTAATCGATTATTATACGGTAATCTGTAATCCGAAATATTCACATTATCATTAAAGTAAGTAAAATAATAAATAATAATGGGTTAACCGTATTAATTTTACAAAGCTACAATAATTTTACATACTCGTAACATGTTAGATAACCTCTTAAAATTGTTCGGAAAATCGGCTGTTGGACCGAATAATTCGGCCGAATGGCAGGATGCCTGGAAATAGCAGAACTTTCAATCCCAATGCTTATTTTGTGTCTAGGAATCGAGAACGGGTGAGATGCTGGAAGTCAATTTGCGAAGTTAGCATCTCATTTTCAAATTTTAATTATTATCGCGAATACCTATGGGCTGAACTATTAAAAAAAAACCATCTAGAACTGTAGAACTATTTGGGATGCTACTAGAACTCCCATCATTTAGTGAGATGCTGGAATTTGATATGCTAAGTTCACACGCACGAATATTCGGCCGAAAGTTCGTATTCGGTAGAACCCATACCTATTTTTCGTATCTCTCCTACTTACACCGTTTAAGGTGCTACAACGAGAAATTTAGAAACTTTAAAACAATGTTCTGCCCAGACGAGGAAACAGTAGGGACTGATTTTCAGATATATGATTTTTGACTATATGATTGTGGTACTGACAATAGCCGAAACATGATTCCTAAAAATTTTCTCGATAGAAGAGAAATCCAAAGTTGAGTCTATATTTTCCTTTTTTTACTGGGCCTACTAAAATAACGCATTACAAAAAGACACGATTAAGTTAATATGATGGTACTCTGACAAGAGGAAATATAAACATGCACACAGTCAGATATTTATCGAGATTTGTCTAAAAAAGCCATTCCTGGAGAGTGTTGCATTGCATCCCGTTTTGTCGTGAACGAAAAACATACACGCGTCTCTTTCAATCAATATATCGCCTTAACGGTAATTTTCGCCTACAATTTTTGGTTTCCCAAATACATTTTTCTTCACGTCTCAAAGATAGCACGTCGCATATTTACCCGTTTCAAGATCGATTTCCCGGAAATCGCATGACGACAATCGCACGATTTTTCTAATCCGAAAAAAAAAACCGGATAGTCCATAGTCTACGGTGTCCGGTTCCCATCAGGAATGCCTACGCGACATGCGAGTCATGTGACTCTTATAACGATTACTGTAAGTATCAAATTGCGAAGATCTGCATTATGATACACGTCAATTGCTTTAAGGCGCCTGTAGAAGCAAGGCCTTCTCCATACAAACTCTGTGCAAGTTTTATTCGTCGGTTTTGGCACGCCCGCATATAATTTTATTTTTAGTTGTTAATATTGGATATACGAAGAATGTCAAGAAAAAAATCAAAAATTAAAAAAAAAAAATCCGCGCAGTTTCCGAGATCCCCGAAATAAATATATATAGATATATTATACAAGAATTGCTCGTTTAAAGATATAAGATAATGTGACACGAAAAATGGTTATCAGAATTAAAGTTAAAATTAAAGTTTGATTTATATCGTCAACTTTGCCCGTAGATATTTTATAGGTAGGTATACAAGTAGCTAACTTTGCCCGGTTGAGGCTTAGAAAAACCCATACACGAGGAAAAACTGACAGTTCGCGCAATCCCCAAAATCTGTCAAAACGTCATAGTTCTTTGACAGATCACGAGTGAAAAGTCGGCCTCCAGTAGTATAGTATAAGTTTTTTCGAAACATTAACTAATTCGAACGCGTTTGCGTTTTGTCTCAAAATGTATGAAAGTGGTCTAGTGGAAACTAAAACAGCGAGTATAACATTTGTTGCTAACCGATGAAAGCGCGTAGTTCAAACTCGGTGAGAGCGTTTTCATACATTTTGAGACAAAACGCAAACGCGTTCGAATTAGTTAATGTTTCGAAAAAACTTATACTAGAGCTACAGGGGGCCGATTTTTGAGTGTCGAACGCTCGACTTTTCTATCGAGATCTGTCGAAAAACTATAATGTTTTGACGGGTGTCGAGTGAAAAGTCGAGCGTTCGACACCCAAAAATCGGCCCCCTGTATCGAATTCAACTCAATTAGTGAATGACTTCTAATACGATTACTAATTAGTTTCGCTAATCAATTTCAATCAGCTAAAACTAGTTATTGTTATCCGCCATTATAATAATAGTAACATGACTAATCGCGCTTAAATTCGGATTCGTACAATATTGCACACCTCAAAAAGAACACAGTACAGAATATTAAACTTATAAAGTAGAGGTAAACAACAGGCGGTCTTATCGCTAAAGAGCGAGCTCTTCCGGACAACCTTTGGGAAGCGGAGATAATGCAAGATTATATATATCTAACTGAATAGGTGGCAAACCGATATTAATTAAATTTATTAAATAAACTTTTTTTTTTAATTATTATAAAAAAACTGTACTGGGATAACGCTAGGAGGATGATGATGAGAGCATTTAAGGCGGGAGCCGCCATTGATATACTTACCCCTCTGCCAAAAGCATAGGAGAAAAATCTGCCACGTTATTAAAAACTACTTCACTAATTGATTATACTTCAGTCTCAGAATCAGTTAGTTTTTAATGAAATCGGAAACCAAGCATCGATTACAAAGTCGATTCAAAATTATTCGTAGGTAATTTGTCCATCACGCTTGGCCACTATTTTGACGTGAACTGTCACCGTATTTAGGGACAATAAGAATTACTTTCCATGATGATTTATTTGAAATATGATCTTTACGGGAATCGGTCAGTCTGGCTATCCGATATTGGACTTAGTGGAAACGCCAGTAAGTGGAAACTCCATTCCTCAAGTTTGCTGTTTAAAATGTTACGGATTGGGAAGACCTGCTGAGGACCCCTCCTAACATCGCAATCACGATACTAGGAGGGGTCAACTCAGCTGGTCTTTGAACCTTAGAATCTGTCGCGAGTTTAGCAAATTTTTCCCCAGTACAAAAGTGCTCAGCGCCGCTAAAGAAGTTTTCACTTCATCAAAGTTCAATTACAACCCAGTAACAATCCAATTTCAATTAGGCAACAGGCCAGAATTCAAGTTACACAACAGTTTTAATTATATGTAAATCTAAACGCATTTGCACTACGGCACGACAAACCTACCGTCGAGTCGTGGTCACCACCGCCAAAGTTAACGGTAACTCCGCGTTAGTATGCGACCATGTATCAATTCTATATGTTAAGGGAAGGTTCTTCCATTGCAAATGTCCCGCTCTAACACGTGTGAGTTTGCAATTAATTATCCTTCCGTGTCCTTCTTAGCTTCCGTGGAGAGCGTGAAAACGCTCTCACCGAGTTTGAAAACGCGCGTTCATCGGTTAGCAACAAATGTTATACACGCTGTTTTAGTTTCCACTAGTGACCACCAGAGGCGCTGTTCACGTTTTCATACCACACTCATACATTTTGAGACAAAACGCAAAAGCGTTCGAATAGGGATGACGACACTATAAAAGAAAATCAATAAATCCAAATTTTCTACATAAAGGCGCAAATTCTCAATCAAATGGCGAAAAAAGTAATTCAAAAGAATAAATAATTACGTAATTATAAGTCTTCAAAGTTTTAAGAGTCGGTATGTTCTGTCCCTTTTTCGCAAAACGCACCTTTGTATTGAACGATCGTCATTTACTATGGCGCTAATTAACAGTGACGTCACGGTTAGGTAGCACTTTCTCTCTCTAACTACGTACATTCTAACCGTTGTAGCTTCGTTATTTTTTGAGATATTTGAATAGGATTTTCACTATTTGGCATAGTTTTATGTCTTCTTTCTATTGAAGTAATAAAAAAATTTGAGTCGACTTCCCTATTAGTTACATGTTTCGAAAAAACTTATACTAGAGCTACAGCTCTCCACGGAAGCTCTGTGCGTAGTTTTTAGGACCCAAACGAGTAAGTACGTTAATTGCAAAACGTGACATTAATCTATAATTAAACAATGCCACAGCAAAACAGTGTTCTTGCCAAACTGTTTCTACAGTGTGGCGTAACTAGAAATCTATGTCTACCCTAGTACCATAAACTAAAGGCCTAATAACGAAACACGCTCTAAACCAAAGGGCTAGTTAAGGGCTCGGTTTTACAAGATATTTTGATGTAGGTAAAGTTATTTTATTTGTTAATTTTCACAATGTAATTTCAATTGACAACATTTAATTTTACCTTAGCGGCTTGAAGCAAAAATCCATTTAGAGATATGAGCTTGCTGAGCATATATAAAAAAAACATTGGACTTTTATATTCGATAGTTCTCGAAAAACTGCAAAATACTTATAAGAAGCCATTACTGGGCTGAATAAGAATATTCCGTGACATGACTTATGTATCCTAATAAAAAAAAAAAAACTGTCTGTGGATGCGACATTGACAATTTTGACATCGACAAATTCGACAGTTGTCAGGTGTGGGGGATATCTTGTCAAGTGAAGTAACTGGGTTAAAATCTTTGCTTCGAGCGATGGAGAAAGAAACATAAGAATTTAGATCTTCGGGTAGTCAGGATAGACCCCTGAGATATGTCACTGTCACTATCGCAGGTGACACAGATACAGTATACTTTTTACTTATAATTCTATATTTGACCAGAGTGCTAATCTTATTCATATTTCATACCAGATACGTACATACGCCCTTTTAGAACGCGGCAGTTTTAGATTACTAAAATAAGGGGGATTTAATGAAAATATACTGAAAAGAAAAAATACTTATCTCCTAACTTTTTGAGTACTATTAAATATCTAAATAAACTTAAGGGGTTAGAAAAATGATGTGTTGTTATATTAATTAAACATTTTATTTTAACTGATTAGGTATGTCAGTCGTCAGTGCCAGTAGGTATTGTAAAACCACGTCAAAACAAGTTCTATTTCGGTGAGGAAATGCGAGGTCGTGTGCGCCTTCTAAATTATTTAAATTGCAGCAGACGAAAAAACAAAACATTTCGTATCAAATTAACTAGTGCACGGATTTCGGAAGAGTATCTCTACTAAGACAATACTATGTATGTTCTTTTCTTAGTGTGAAAGTGTGATGATACCTTTGTTTTACTAAACGGTTAATACTCACGTATTAATTGTCACTTCGGGCGACATGTTGAAAGCCGAAAGCCGAAGCCAAAGTGAGAATTAAGACGTGAGTTTTTTATAACATGTCTCACGAAAGTTTAAATTCAAGTATGATGATACGTTTAGTAAAACATCTTAATGCAATATGTCGCCCGGAGTGACAATAGGGACGTTGACTCAAAAAAATGTTACTTCAATAGGAAAGACACAAAACTATGCCAAATAGTGAAAATCCTATTCAAATATCTCAAAAAATAACGAAGCTACAACGGTTAGAATGTTCGTAGTTAGAGAGAGAAAATCGCCATAGTAAATGACGATCGTTCAATACAAAGCTGCGTTTTGCGGAAAAGCGACAGAAAATACCCACCATATTGTTTTTGTTGCAACGTCACATATCCTATGTCACCCGGGATGACGTAAGGATGCCAACGATACCTCACACATCTAAATCGGTTAAGGCGTTGAGAAGTTCTGGGGGAACAATAAAAATTCACATACATATGATACGTACATACATACATGAAACCTGAAAACATTACACTCCTTTTTTTAGGCAGTCGTGTAATAATAAAAACATTACACCTTTTTTTGGCAGTCGTGTAAAAACAAAACGCCGTTTATCGTCTCCTATACTCTCTACTTTTCCCCCTAGTGTGGGTGCGGACGGTGACCTTGCGAACGGTGGAGACTTTTATAATTTCATTTAAATACAAGCGTAACCAACTTAGGGGCCGATGTTTCGGCTCGATTTGCGGGCAAAGTAACAAACGTTTACGGGCAAAGTTGCGTAACTGTTAATTTCATATTATTAATAATTTCAAAGTGATATAATAAGAAGTATTTTGTTTATAAGCATTTTTAATGACCACTAGCGAAAATTAAAAACAAAACTACTAAGTACCTACTTAGTACTACTATACGAAACTAAAAAGTAACTGATGAAAATAGTATGAGTAATATAAATAAATTTTGAAATGGAATGAAGGAATGAAATGTAATGATTCAAAAGTGAGATTTATCCTTACATAATAGCCAATTTATACAAAACCTCAATGAATTATTCAGATAAACCCGGCATAAAACTTTCTCATACAACTTTGCCCATTGGTGAAAACCGTATGCGTATGAGCAATTCTTGTATCTATTTCGGGGATCTCGCAAACGGCTCTAACGATTTTGATGAAATTTTGTATGAGGGGGTTTTCGGGGACGAGCAATCGATCTAGCTAGGTTTCATGCCCGGGAAAACTCATGAGTGACATGCGGCCCTCTTACATCTTACTTACTGAGGGAAAAATAGCTAGTTCGCTTCTGACTTGCAATGGTTAGGGACATCAAAATAGATATTGATCTGTCATTTGAACTTAAGGCAAGGCCAGTTCACGAATCGAAGTAAATATTAAAGTTTGAACTTCCAGTTTGATGAAATGATGACGAACTACACAAAAATTTCTGTACACTGAGAAAGAAACAAATTAACACAATAAACGAACAAAATATTGAAAAATGCCCTGGTAACTCTGTGATTTTTTTTAAATCATCATAAAAATAAATTTTCATGCTGATTATTTCGTAATTGTCAATGACACTGATATGTTTTTTTACTGAAAGGATAAATTATTTGTTGTTCTAACACAATAACCGAATAGATTTTTGATAATAACTAATAAGTGATCCAGTATTCCAAAAATCAGTCAAAATGTGCTAAATATTTATGAAAATTACGCGCCGAGTTCCATTCCATAGAGAGCGAGATGGTTAATTGCAAACTCACGCGTGTTAGAGCGAGACATTTGCCTGGCCTTAATTAACTATAAAATATATATTGGATTCGTCCTTCGCACTTACATACTTGCCAGTAAGGGACGAATGCTATATTTATGTTTAATGTCTGACATAAACGCGATAATATTAGCTAAGCAGATGTAAAATCTTCCCCACTGATTCTTTGCAATCTTCACCATGTTAATGTTAGAACGAGGTTAGCCAGGAACTATTTACTAGACTTTTCGTCAGGCCTCAGTTAACACTAGTAACATTTTCGCTGCGCCCGCCTGCTCTACCATTCACAAGCAAACTCGAACCACGACCGCCCCCACCCATTATAAGCCGACCCCGACATCGTCAACAACCAAGCGTTCCAGAACCTGGCTTACGCCGGCTCGCCTCAAGTGAGCGGTTAGCGTAAGTTAGTAAGCATTGTGAACGTTGTACCGTGTATATACTCTCACTAGTTACGTGTGTGTGAGTGTCGGCCGGTGACCTTGCTATCGGCGGAAGAACTCAGTGACTCAGCCGCGTCTGCCGTTTGGGAGCAGGGACCTTAACTGATTCACAACGCTTTCAGACTGGCGGGCCAGTGTAAGCCGGCGTCTTGGTACGCGTAATTGTTACGAGAAGGGATCAAGTTACAATGGCGACGAGTTGAGATGAGGGATTAGCTGTTACGCGACTTTCAATGTCGATTTATCATCGCATCAAGTAAACTAGAACCGAGCCGAAACCACTATTAGCTATATTTGCGACCTGTTTTGTAATACTTGCCTAAATGAGGAGTATTCGTTTTTTAGTTTGGTTTATGTAGGTAATTATTTGCATTTCTTCCATGCCCTGGTGTATTTCTGTTGCCGCTATAACAACAAATACTAAAAAAACAATAAAATAAATATTTAAGGGGGCTCCCATACAACAGACATGATTTTTTTGCCGTTTTTATAGATTATGATACGGCTAGTCCGACTCGCACTTGGCCGGTTTCTATTATAATGTGTTACCGACCCGTACTTGCATTAGAGTAAACCTAGCACACGTTAATAGAATTGGTATGGGCCTCTTTGTTGTGAATTTTGGGTCAATGTAGCTGCCAACGTTCCGGGTCGATTTCTGGGCAAAGTCAAAAGTTTACGGAGAAAGTTGCCAATCTACTAAATTTAAAGACTATTTCCCATTAACTTTTTTTTTATAAAAAAGACTTGCTAATTTTTTTTCCTATACGCACTTACGAAGGAATCAATTGAATACAATATTGACACAATAATACTCGTAATAATACTCTACCTAATAATACTCGTAGTTTCACAATAATACTTTCTTGCAGTTATGCCAATATGCTCAAAAAAATTGTATGAAAAGAGCACAGAAACGGTCTCCGATAAATACTATTTTAAACTCGGAATGCACGTACAATAGAGGAACGCTCTAAGTATTTCAAAAACGGAACGCGAAAAACGGTTTATTTAAATTTCAACATGGCGGTTTCCGTGCCATTTGTAATAACAACGAAGTGTGGAGCCTGTTCGATTCCGCGAATATTTTTATTTACTCTCTCAGGGCGACTTGCACCAACACACGCATGCAGTCCGATAAACCGATATCAACGGTGAATATGGCAGAGGCAGTACTGTCATCCCGCAGAAATATGTCAAACGTTTCATACAATCAGTAACTCGAGTAAAGTTTTTTCGAAACAAAACACAAACGAACGCGTTTGCGTTTAGTCTCATTTTGTAAGGATACGCAAGCAGCGCCTCTGGTGGCCTTAAGATACACTATTTGCAAAACTAGTGAACAATTAAGTTTAATGGGCAAAGTTGAAACTTAACTGAAACAGCCACGAGGTTGAACATTCTCCTGTTTTACATACGTCATGCTTATGTATCAAGGTTAGCTATACCTACTTACTGAAGTTGAAACACAACACAGCTCTTTCATGTAAAGTAAAACAGTAAAATTCATTTTAAGATGCCAATTGTAACATGGGACGCTTGTCCCGTAGTAGAAATTGTCTCGTCCGTATTCGGCCGAATATACAGCTTATTTCTCTATTAACGTTTTTTGGGCAAAGTTGAGGAGGATTTTCAAAGATAAACCCAATAATACCTTTGTGTTGATAAATATTTGCGATGCATTTTTATGACAATTAGCTGGTAACTCTGGTAAATTAAGTGTAAGTAAATTAAAAAAGCCTTTCAAAAAAATTCAAAATTCAAACATTTATTCTGCAAATAGGCCACAAGGGCACTTTCACATGTCATAATGTTAATGTACAATTTAAAAAAGTCTGACAATATAAGCATATGATAGATTTTTCATGAGAAAATATTAATTTTTATACTCGTACCTAACATCATTTTTTATTTTAGTGTTTAACTACTGCACGTTCAGGCCCCTATTTCACCAACTTGACAATTGTCTGACAATGACAATTCCAAGTACACTTCTGAGTCGTCACGTAAAGATGGTCTTTGGAAAGCGTTGATACTTACCGGCCCGGCAATGTAAACCGAATTGTCATGGTAAGGTGACAATTGTTAAATTGGTGAAACAGGGACCAAGTCGGTTTCCTAAGAAATGTCAAGCTACGGAATGCGGCCGTTCGAACAAACGCGACCGAGTTGAAAAGGCAGGGGGCCCGAAGAAAGCTTGCGTTTCGTTGGGTTCCTTGTTTTGGGTGGGTTATAGTCCGTGGCGCATGGCGCCTGTATTGCCAGGTAACTATTTAATTTGTGTATAACTTGCTCAATACTGTAATTTACTAATAGTCTAATCAGCAACGTTTTTTGAAGCGTCAAAAAAGCTCAGTTTGATTTGGGAGTTCGTAGGAAAATATTTCGGTTTCTATGAACATTACGTTATTTAAAAATACATAGTACCTAGTTTATGCAACTGATACATAATGAGAGGCATTAAAACACTCGTGTTTGAATGCCTAATTATGTACAGTTGCATACATTACTTTATCTACAGACATATTATAAATACTCTAAGATGGGTCAGAAGCCGATGGCAAATTACCTGCATTGCTACCAGTGCTACCGGGTACATATTTAGAGGTGCTAATCTAATATACAAATTGAAATCAGATAAATTAAAACAATGATAAATTAAAACAATGATAGAAAATATTTACTTATTATAATAATAGTGAATAAATAAAATAATTGTATTAAGACAACAATTTTTGCACAATAAACAAAATGGCGGAAATGGTGAAATTACTGGCAGCTATTAAAAAAAACATACCGAGCTGACGTTTTGTATCGACTGCATTTGAATACTCGCGTTCCAGCGGCAGTTGTGTTGACCCGGTATAGAGTACTTTTCTCTCACGAGCGCGGGTGAGCCATGGTTGTGTGTTGAGCTATACATGCACATTGTCTATGTGCGCGTCAGCGTAGGAGCTATCAGTTCACGTTGTCTATGTGTTCGTATGTGTCACAACTACAAGCATGGCCAACCCGCGCTCGTGAGATAGAAGTACTATACTGGGATTACACCGGCCATTATACTATTTCATGTATAAAGGCGTTTCGTAGAAACACTGATGTCTAAGTGCCCGATCTAACAAAGGCATTTCAGATTCTAATTAATACACTATTGTCGTATGTCATTAACTACTGGCCATAAAAAGGACAGCCCATAAATAGAAAAAATAAACGAACTTAAACTAGGACCAGTTTTAAGAATTAATTTGTTGTTCATAGAACAGAGGTAGACGTCGTGTTTTGACGGCCGATTCCAAGGTTACCTACGCATATATAATGTGTATACTTACAGTATACATACACTTGTGAGTACATAATTTTTATAGACAGGTGCCTCGAATGTCTCAGCTTTTGTTATTGTATCTAGATGTTCTAGGCTCTTTTTAAAAAAAAGGCTAAGTCCCAATTTGTGGTGCGATTTTATTTTGATGTGTCTTCTTGCTCCCTCTTGTGTTAGTATAGCTCAGTATGTGGAGACGCTCTGATGTTGAAATGAAAATTGTGACAATAAAAAGTTTCTTTATCACTATTGACCTCGACAGACCTCTCCTTTATGTTTAATTGAAGGCTTTATACATATTTACACGGATACACCTAATAAAATAATAGTTTTCCTAAATAACGCAATATAAATTTAAATTTTGAACCAATTCGATTTTATAAAGGCAACAACATTTTTCCGCGGTGAATGTTTTTAATTGGCGACCTTTGCAAATTTGCAATGGCAACACTTTACTTTCTCAATCCCTGAGCGAGGCCGTTATACCTGGCTATGTTATAAAGTCGTATCAAAACACGAGGACTGCAGGGTCATAAGGCTTTTTAAATTGGGAGCGCTGGCGTGATACATCCTTGCGTTTCGCAACGGTGCGCTTGTTCTCGGAACATGACTCACGGGGTCCAGGGACGTTGGGGAAATTCGAATTTGGAACGCCTTTCGAAATTAAATGACTTACGTAGATACTGAGCCGTTCGATTTTGGACCTTGTCAGTTGATAACAGTATTGAGTTTCGAATGCTCAGGATTTTATATGAGTGGTCAGGCCAATGATGGTTCAAGTTTGTGACCTCGAGAGCCGAATGCTCTTTTTTTGTGGGTCTACCACTAAAACGCGGCGTAGTAATCCCATCTTTTTCTAATACCTGTACTGTAACCCCGAAGAATAGGATGAATATATGTTTTCAACTTCGCGTTAAGGACCATTCTCAGGTTTGGCGGTCAATAGATACTGAACCGTTCTGTGACCATATGATGTTTGAAAATTTCCTCGTATCTGTTGTGATTTTTATATAGTTGGGTCCCTATTATGGTCTTAATTCCTTACCAATTACAACCATCCATCCCTCTCTGAAAGAGAGAAAGCTATAATGGTTATACCATAAGTGCGTTCAACTTATTCATTTCACACAAATAATAAATAAAAGTACGTATAAAATTACAAAAAAAATAATCTAAATTATAAGTGGGCAAAGTAAGCAGCTTTACGGCAAAAAAATCTTTGGTTTTAGTTTTTGCTTTCAATTTTAAGTTGAGAAAAGGAGGTACTTTCTTAATTGGGCTGCTCCAAATTCGAGCAAGTGACATTTTGCAGTGCTGTGTGTGCGCCACGTCTCTTAAGTAGATAGTTTTCAAACTTGATAGGAAGAATACTTGAAAAAAAATACAGCAAGCACTGTAAATGATTAAAGGGGGGGCCAACATTACTACTTACAGCTTACCCTACTACTGATGGTAGTCCAAATAACATCCATTTTCAAATACAAGATGGCGTAAGTCTATAAAAACTGGAATATTCTAAGTGTTTGCGCTCCAGTGAAATTGCTTTAGGGGCTTCAGAGAAAAAATCATTGTCGTCAAAAATTTATAAAAAAGAAAAGTACAAGTTATTTTATGACCGCTATGGCTTGGAAAAACAGGCGCTATTGACACAAATTAAACTTCCAAACTTTTGGAGGGTATTTTCGCAACAATTCCCAATTTAAGCGAAACCTATTTATTTACACGAATAGGTATGTTACAAAACGTTCAAGGCCCGGCTTTTATAAACTTTTTATTTAATAAATGGTTGATCAAATTTCGTTAAAATAAACACGCAAGACTGTTGCGAAAACTAACTTTCCTACTCGAAGAAAACGGTAGCTCTAGTATAAGTTTTTTCGAAACATTAACTAATTCGAACGCGTTTGCGTTTTGTCTCAAAATGTATGAAAGTGGTATGAAAACGTGAACAGCGCCTCTGGTGGTCACTAGTGGAAACTAAAACAGCGAGTATAACATTTGTTGCTAACCGATGAACCGCGCGTATTTCAAACTCGGTGAGAGCTTTTTCATACATTTTGAGACAAAACGCAAACGCGTTCGAATTAGTTAATGTTTCGAAAAAACTTATACTAGAGCTACGGGACTAAACGGACGTAAGTAACACGATTTCGTTTGAACAGTGAGATAATTTTCCTATCAGTGTGGTAGAGTAAAACCTATTTTAGGGTTCCGAACCCGAAGGGTACAAACGGAACCTTATTGCTGTCGCTCACGTGTCCGTCCGTCCGTCCGTCGTCTGTCACACAGGCTTTAAAACCAAACGGTGGGAAGTAGGCGACTTTTTGAAATTTTTCTCCATGTAACTTTGATCGGCTGAATCTTCGTTAAGGCCGTGTATTACCACTTTTGAGTTTTTAAAAACCATCTGAGACATAGAATATAGTGTCTTAAAATCTAAAAAAAATATATGTGTTACATAAGGATCTTGTCTAGTCAAAATCGCAGTCAGTTACATGACCTGATGAATTTCACTCGATAGAAAAAATCGCGAAGTTACCCCTTTTTGGAATGTATTTTCAATACTACGGCTATATTACTGATATTTAACGTTTTATTTTTGTACTCAATTAAAGATCGTAAATAGTTATAGACAAATTCGCAGGGTTTGCTTTGATAGAATGATTGGCTTAATGACTATAGCTAAATATTTACAAAACTGCGCGCAGCAGAGCTTGCGTAGAGAGCGGGATAGTTAATTATAAACTCACGCGTGTTAGAGCGGGACATTTGCGTTGGGGATACCTCCCCTTAATAGTAGGCCTAAAAATATGGTTATGCAACGAACTTTTATGGAATTTAATGCTCTTTAACTTTGGCCACGGGGGTGACACGCGAAAGAAAGTACTGTGGGTGGGTATGTGTGCGTGCGCTGTCGGTACACGCGCCAATTGTGTGCGCGGGTGCGTAGCGCGTGGCGCGGACGAATCGCGAGACGCGACGGTAACCGGATCGTAACCCGGCCTGTCAGCCTGGGCCTGTCAGGGACGAGGTAACTGACCGCGGTGCGGGGGGTTCGTGTCCTTTCTGTATGTAATACTATTATACTATTCTGTGCTTTGGCGTACAACGTAAAACAAAAATGTCCTTAGTTTAATAGATTTAAGCGAAAATCTGAAAAATGTACACATTAACGACTTCCACGCGGACAAAACAAAGTCGCAGGCAGAAGCTAGTATACAGTGTGTTACCGGCAAGCGGGGTATTTAAACGTAGTTTCTTAACTTAACCATGTACCTACTGCAAAGTAAATTGACAACTCAGTACAAATGACAGCCCTTAGTGTTTTGTTTACTATGACGTTATCTTGAGCAGTGCACGTAGTACATTGGCGGTGCGGAATTAGTAAATTCAGTTTTGCAGTTAAGGCGATATATCGATTGAAAGAGACACCCTTTGTTTTTCGCTCACGACAAAACGGGATGCAACCCTCTTCGAGAATGGCTTTTAGACAAATCTCGTTAAATATCTGACTGTGTGCAGGTTTATTAAATTTCCTCTTGTCAGTTCAGTACCTAGATGAGGTAAAATACCATCATATTAACTTAATCGTGTCTTTTAATAATGCGTTGTTTTAGTAGGCTGAGGAAAAAAAGGAAAATATAGACTCGACTTTCGATTTATTTTCTATCGAGGAAATTTTAAGCAATCATGTTTCGCATTCGCATTTCGCATTGTCAGTACCACAATCATATAGTCAAGAATCATATATCTGAAACTGTTTGCTAGTCTGGGCAGGACAGCGTTTCAAAGTCTCCAAATTTCTCAGTGTAGCGCCTACATGGAAGTATTGTATAAATATTTATATTTTTATTCCGGGGAACTCGGAAACTTGGCTATCTTAAAAATTTAGATATTGTGCTATGTTTTTTCCCAAATGTTTATCAATGTTTTTTTTAACGGCACTAACGATTTCGCCAAAATTTGCTTTTTGGGGATTTTCGGGGATTTCGACAAAATTTGCTATGTGGGGGTTTTCGGGGCGAACAATCGATTTAGCTGGGCCGTTCCCGGGCAAACGCCGAGCGAAGCTTGGTCTCTCAATTAGGTACTCGGTACTCTATATTAAATCCTTGACTTGATGTTTTATATTTGGTAAACCTTAGACCAAACGTGAAACAAGATGAGATAAATTTCAATATGAGTCACGGGCAGGTAGCGAATGTTTCAAGAGCCGCTGACTCATCAAAAATCGTATATGAGGTTCGCCTGCGACCTCCATTCATGTTAAGGGGAGGTATCCCCAACGCAACTGTCCCGCTCTAACACGCGTGAGTTTACAATTAACCATCCCGCTCTCTACGCAAGCTCTGCGCGCAGTTTTGTATTTTGTAGCTATAGTCATTAAGCCAATAATTTTATCAAGGCAAACCCTGCGAATTTGTCTATAACTATTTACGATCTTTAATTGAGTACAAAAATTAAATGTTAAATATCAGTAATATAGCCGTAGTACTGAAAAAACATTCCAAAAAGGGGTAACTTCGCGATTTTTTTCTATCGAGTGAAATTCATCAGACCATGTAACTGACTGCGATTTTGACTAGACAAGATCCTCATGTAACACATATATTTTTTTTAGATTTTAAGACACTATATTCTATGTCTCAGATGGTTTTTAAAAACTCAAAACTGGTAATACCCGGCCTTAAGCGGCCTACACACGGCCCTAAAATCAGAGGCAATATCAGGAGAGTGGTGGGGAGCACCCTAGATTGCTCCCTAGATCGCCTCGTGTGTAGGTAAATCGTTAGGATAGAAATAATAATAATGATTACGATTTACCTACACACCTATAATGTTTGGTTCGGCTACCAGCTCTTCTATCACAAAGCACATCGTCTTCGCTGGCTTGGCCACCTAGAGAGGATGGGAGAAGATCGACAGGTGAAGATGGCATACTTGGGCCGACCGACCGGACGACGCCCTGTGGGTCGCCCCAAGTATCGCTGGAGGGTTGTGGTGGAAGCGGACCTGCGTGAGCTCGGAGCTGGTGCAAGCTGGCGAGAATTTGCGCAGGACCGAGCAAAGTGGCGTGCTCTTGTGTCGGAGGCCAAGACTCATTTTGGGTCGTCGTGCCAGCCCAGTTAGTTAGTTAGTTATTTACCTACACACGAGGCGATCCAGGGTGCTCCCCACCACTCTCCCGATATTGCCTGTGATTTTAAGGCCGTGTGTAGGCCGCTTTATGTCACCACTAACTCTTACTAAACACTTTTCTTTTTGAGTTCACTGTACATAGAATAATTACTTCGGTACTTTTTTAGACCTGACTGTGCCAGGCAGCCTCACCGACCGTATGAATCCAGAAAAAATCTTATTTCATCATAAACAGATTTAGGTTGGCGTGTTTCCTGTGGACAAATCAAAAGTTAAGGCCGGGTATTTTGAGTTTGTAAAAAGCATCTGAGACATAGAATAAATCAGAAAAATATATATATGTGTTACATAAGGCTCTTGTCTAGTCAAAATCGCAGTCAGTTACATGACCTGATGAATTCCGCTCGATAGAAAAAAATCGCGAAGTTACCCCTTTATGGAATGTATTTTCAATACTACGGCTTTATTACTGATATTTAACAATTAATATTTGTAATCAATTAAAGATCCTAAATAGTTATAGACTAATTCGCAGGGTTTGCTTTGATAAAATGATTAGCTTAATGACTAATAAGCTTAATATTTACGAAACCACGCGCAGAGCTTGCGTAGAGAGCGGGATGGTTAATTTTAAACTCACGCGTGCTAGAGCGGGACATTTGCGTTGGGGATACCTCCCCTTAAGGGCTATAAAGCTTAATTTTGGATAGGTCTCGCAACCCGCATAAACGGCATCTCCGTTTCTATAGATCCATGTAATAAAATCATAACTTACGTGCTCATAAGCCGTTAACTAATGACCACAGGAGGGACGACTTTTGTCGCATGTTTTATCTTAAGTACAGCGACATCTTTTAGGTCATTTCGAAACTAATTTTAAATAACATTTAATTAATAAAATACGTATTTTTTCTATTTAATTGGCGTCGATTTCGTATTGTTAAAACTAATTATAAGCATGCTATAAAGAAATAAAGAGTACAAAAATGAGTGGTGTGCAATAAAAAGTATTATTGCCTAGATCTAATTTGGATTGCACAGATCTAAAATCTAAATTGGCTTCGCTTTAACATTATTTTAACGGATACCATTTGATTTGGCAAAGCGAAAAAATATGTGTAAAATTTTGCTGTATCTAAAACGCGATTTGATAAATTCGATTCGATAAAAAAGTGAAGTTTCGTCTGAAAATTCTCGCAATTCTTACCCCCTTATTGTCTTCTCAGCGTTTAAACAAGAACGTGTAACACTTTAAATTCATTAGAGTCCCTGGAATTGAAAAAAACACCAACTATGAGTAAGTTTTCCGTTACCCAAAATATATCGCCGTAATTGGCGGTCGGTTGGCAAGATTGCCCGCCTATGAGTCACTTTTTTTTTGCCCATAGATGAGTCCCGGGGTAAATATAACAGGTTCCTAGTATACGTACACAGAGTGAATATGAAAATGTGTCAGTATAAGGAAGTATACATTTATACAAAAAATAAGTAACATACATATATTTTAAGAGCCCACATATACACTTTTGCCAATGTTTATCGATCTAGACCTCAACATCTATAGTGATTAAATATCTGTCCTTTCAGTATGAACTATTTTCCTCCAGTCTGTTAAAAGTGAAAACACGATTTGCAAAAAAAATTCTCGATATTTTTATTTTTCAAACGTAACCCTTTTTTTCGATGTTTTTGGTTGGATCTTTAAAACCCTTCCATATTTAACAATGATTTTTGGTTTAATAGTTGTAAAATGATGTTCTCAAACCTGATAAAAAAGATTATCCTTATAAATGTACACGCTTAGAATAAACATCATTGTTTACGAAAAACACGCGCTGAGCTTCCGTAGAGAGCGGGATGGTTAATTGAAAACTGACGCGTGTTAGAGCGGGCGGGACCTTGGCGCCAACGTTTTCCACCCCCTAAACCTGAACCGATTTGTGCGACTTTTGGAAATGATGTAAGTATCATTAAATTTTTTGACGACCGCTTTAGCTTAGTTGGTAGTGACCCTGCCTACGAAGCTGGAGGTCCCGGGTTCGAATCCCGGCCGGGGCATTTATTTGTGTGATTAGCACGAATATTTGTTCTTGGGTCTTGGATGTTTTCTATGTATATTTAAGTATTTATTTATCTATATAAGTATGTATATCGTCGCTTAGTACCCATAGTACAAGCTTTGCTTAGTTTGGGACTAGGTTGATTTGTGTAAGATTGTCCACAAATATTTATTTTATTTTTATTTAAATACTAGGTTTATACATTTTCATTTTTCGGAAATATTGCATACAATTGAAAACGTGAACCCCTAAAGTTTCAATTTTTTGACACGAAAACTTCGTCCTGCGTGTTTGTTATTATTTCATAAACTAGAAAGAATTACGGAAAAAACATAACGTATTAACCTAGTTAAGGATGTGAGGAATCGATCAAGCCCAAAATTGTCTCATTTGATAAAGGTTTAAGGGGTGGACAACGTCGGCGCCCGAAGCACTAATTCTGATTGAAATGACTACTGTGTCTAGCGCACGCAAGAATATTCCGGAATGCCTGTTCTCGCTCGCACGATAGGTTCACAATAGTCTTAAGGAACCTCTAAGTGTAAGTGTAAGGCCTGAGTGGACGCTCGGAGCGTTCGGTTCGGCGTCGCGTCCAGCGTTGCGGCCGAGCGTGCATACTATTTGTGCGGCGGCGACTCAGGACACGAGTATGAGTTTCAATTGTTTGACATGCACGCCCCGCTGGACGCAACGCTCGAGCGTCCACTCAGGCTCTACCTACACTAAGGAAGACCTGAGTGGACGCTCGGAGCGTTCGGTTCGGCGTCGAGTCCAGCGTTGCGGCCGAGCGTGCATACTATTTGTGCGGCGGCGACTCAGGACACGAGTATGAGTTTCAATTGTTTGACATGCACGCCCCACTGGACGCAACGCTCGAGCGTCCACTCAGGTTCTACACTAAGTATTAAGGCCATGTATTACCACTTTTGAGTTTTTAAAAACCATCTGAGACATAGAATATAGTGTCTTAAAATCTAAAAAAAATATGTGTGTTACATAAGGATCTTGTCTAGTCAAAATCGCAGTCAGTTACATGACCTGATGAATTTCACTCGATAGAAAAAAATCGCGAAGTTACCCCTTTTTGGAATGTATTTTCAACTGATTTTCAATACTACGGCCATCGAAAATGTTGTACTCAATTAAAGATCGTAAATAGTTATAGACAAATTCGCAGGGTTTGCTTTGATAAAATGATTGGCTTAATGACTATAGCTAAATATTTACAAAACTGCGCGCAGAGCTTGCGTAGAGAGCGGGATGGTTAATTGTAAACTCACGCGTGTTAAAGCGGGACGTTTGCGTTGGGGATACCTCCCCTTAAAGGCAATACTGCCTTGAACACAAATTCCTATCTTTAGGATCTTTTACTTACAAAAACTACTACTACTAATTACTTATTTTCTTAATGCTATTTGAGTTTTGTCACAACATTCGAACGGTATTATGCTAATAAATATGATTCATAGGTCTTTACAAATAGCTCGCCACATGCCACTGTAGCGAGCTCAAGGCACGCGACTTTCATTCAGTACCTTACTTATAATTTTTCGAAACAAAACGCACACGAATGCGTTTGCGTTCGGTCTCATTTTTTGCCAAAAAATAGTTACCATCGAAGGCCACCAGCCGACGCCGCGGTTTTAGAGTGGCCTGGGGAAAATCCAGGGGACACCTCCGACACGACCATGCGGGCGGTTTGAACACTGGAATATTTTAAGTGGGACTGCCTTGCCTTGAAAAGAAAGTATCGACGAAAGCAGCACAACATTGCATCATCAGCCTGTACAGTGAGCATTAAAAGTAGCTTGACATATGAAGATGTCAAAAGTTCTTATTCCTTTGTAATAATTGTAATAAAGATTTTTGACGCCTTCATATGTGTCGTTACTTTTGATGCTGACTGTACCAGTCCACTGCATGGTTGTCTTGTCTATCTTAGGCTGGGTTGCACCAAACCGTCTGTAATCGTAAGCGGTGTTCGTCAAATCTGATTGTATGGAAAGTTTGACAAGTTTCTATGGGATGACAGCTGCCGGCGCCATATTTGACGATGACCGGTCTGTGTCCGTACGTTGGTGCAACTGGCACTTAGAAGAAAGCTGATGGAATTAATAATAGTTCCACCTAGTCTTAAGGTTATTTAAACTTGCACGAATTGTCTTCTAAATGTGGCCTAAAAAGGTATTCTAAAATTCGATGCCTGCTAGCATCACACACGTGGCCCTGTGGTAAAGTATACTTTTTAGAGTCAATGTACCCGGGTTCTATCCCCAGCGGCGGATGCACTTTTTGTATGTTTTTTCACGTCTATCAGTGGCGGAGCGTCCATACAACTCGATCCCACCGGCTTACCTAATTTTCAGCCAGTGCAGTTCTTTTACTACGGCTCATGAAGTATAAGAAAGGCAAATTATTTCCGGCTTTCCTAAGAATATTTTTGACGCGCCGCCACTGACGTCTATCCAAGACAATAGTAGCTAACTTTGGCACTTGGTGGCGCTTTAGTCGGGATCACAATATGCGTGAAGTTACTGAAGTTAGCTATCTATTTCCAGTATATACACTCTTATCTAGGGCACAAAATAAAAAATATACAGAAGGTCCGTTCCCGCCGTTCTTGAAAATACATACCTAAACTTGCCCGACTCACAGGGTTGCTTCTGTATTGATTCTGAATTTTAAAAAGGAGCTGGTATATTAAAAATTCTACAACAAGAATATACCTCATTAATTAGGTACCTACTTAACTAAACCATAGTACTTAAATACTGGCGTTTTACCAGCGAACGATAAGATGAATGTGTAATGGTTGATCGTCGTTATATACCTAGGTATTGTAACTACCAAAATGAGAAAACCGTTTTATTTACCTGTCAATATCGTTTGAAAATTTGAAGAAAGTGTAGGGACAGTTTTTGTTGTATTTAAACAATAAAATACATTCCAACTGTAATAATATCGGTTATTCATTTTGACGTACGTGACATAAAGTACCTATGTAGCGGCGGGGACGTCAAGTGATCAACGCGCGCATAACTGCACCAGGGATCGGAACCGGTTTCCAAATACCGGTATTATTTTGTTCCTAAACCGGTTTGATTTCGTTCTTACATAATACCGGTTTATCAAAATACCTGTTAGTGAAAGAACGAATTATTTCGGTTATCAGTATTCTAGGAGAACGGAATTTTAACGTTCCGTGGAACTTTATTAAACCGGTTTAAAATGTCACGACTGTCACTCTCTCACTTTTGAAGGCGTTGTCGTCAGGTAATACCATCACCCGCGGGCCCCGCGGCGCGTGTGCGCTTATAATATTTAGATTAGAAGCTAATTTATATGATGCCGCCGGAACGGAAGACAGCCACTGGAACTTCCTAACGGAAAGTGCTACGGTAGTCGAGATGGGGCTCGTTTGTTGCGTTGTCTTGAGTACTTACCACTGGACCTGATGTCGAGGGTCTGATGATGCAGCCGGAAGAGAGTCACTGGAACTGCCTAACGGAAAATGATAAAGTAGTCGAGTTTGGGCTTGTTTGTTTTGTTGTCTTGAGTACTTACCACTGGACCTGATGTCAAGGGTCTGATGATGCAGCCGGAAGCGAGTCACTGGAACTGCCTAACGGAAAGTGATAAAGTAGTCGAGTTTGGGCTTGTTTGTTTTATTGTCTTGAGTACTTACCACTGGACCGATGTCGAGGGTCTGATGATGGAGCCGGAAGAGAGGCAATGGAACTGCCAAACGGAAAGTGATAAAGTTATCGCGTTTGTGCTTGTTTGTTTTGTTGTCTTGAGTACTTACCACTGGACCTGATGTCGAGGGTCTGATGATGCAGCCGGAAGAGAGGCACTGGAACTACCTAACGGAAAGTAATAAAGTAGTCGAGTTTGGGCTTGTTTGTTTTGTTCTCTTGAGTACTTACCACTGGACCGATGTCGAGGGCCTGATGATGCAGCCGGAAGAGAGGCACTGGAACTGCCTAACGGAAAGTAATAAAGTAGTCGAGTTTGGGCTTGTTTGTTTTGTTGTCTTGAGTACTTACCACTGGACCTGATGTCGAGGGTCTGATGATGCAGCCGGAAAAGAGCCACTGGAACTGCCTAACGGAAAGTGATAAAGGAGTGGAATTTGGGCCTGTTTGTTTTGTTGTCTTGAGTACTTACCACTGGACCTGATGTCGAGGGTCTGATGATGCAGCCGGAAAAGAGCCACTGGAACTGCCTAACGGAAAGTAATAAAGTAGTCGAGTTTGGGCTTGTTTGTTTTGTTGTATTGAGTAATTACCACTGGACCGATGTTGAGGGTCTGATGATGCAGCCGGAAAAGAGCCACTGGAACTGCCTAACGGAAAGTAATAAAGTAGTCGAGTTTGGGCTTGTTTGTTTTGTTGTATTGAGTAATTACCACTGGACCGATGTTGAGGGTCTGATGATGCAACCGGAAGAGAGGCACTGGAACTGCCTAACGGAAAGTGATAAAGGGGTCGAGTTTGGGCTTGTTTGTTTTGTTATCTTGAGTACTTACCACTAGACCTGATTTCGAGGGTCTGCTGATGCAGCCGGAAGACAGCCACTCGAACTGCCTAACGGAATGTGATAAAGTAGTCGAGTTTGGGCTTGTTTGATTTGTTATCTTGAGTACTTATCACTGGACCTGATGTTGAGGGTCTGATGATGCAGCCGGAAGTGAGCCACTGGAACTGCCTAACGGGGAGTGATAAAGTAGTCGAGTTTGGGCTTGTTTGTTTTGTTGTCTTCAGTACTTAGCACTGGACCTGATGTCGAGGGTCTGATGATGTAGCCGGAAGAGAGGCACTCGAACTGTCTAACGGAAAGTGATAAAGTAGTCGAGTTTGGGCTTGTTTGTTTTGTTGTCTTGAGTACTTACCACTGGACCTGATGTCGAGGGTCTGATGATGCAGCCGGAAGAGAGGCACTGGAACTGTCTAAATGAAAGTGATAAAGTAGTCGAGTTTGGGTTTGTTGGTCATGTTGTCTTGAGTACTTACCACTAGACCTGATATCGAGGGTCTGATGATGCAGCCGGAAGAGAGGCACTGGAACTGTCTAACGGAAAGTGATAAAGTAGTCGAGTTAGGGCTTGTTTGTTTTGTTGTCTTGAGTACTTACCACTGGACCTGATGTCGAGGGTCTGATGATGCAGCGGGAAGAGAGGCACTGGAACTGTCTAACGGAAAGTGATAAAGTAGTCGAGTTAGGGCTTGTTTGTTTTGTTGTCTTGAGTACTTACCACTGGACCTGATGTTGAGGGTCTGATGATGCAGCCGGAAGTGAGCCACTGGAACTGCCTAACGGAAAGTGATAAAGTAGTGGAGCATGGGCTTGTTTGTTTTGTTGTCTTGAGTACTTAGCACTAGACCTGATGTCGAGGGTCTGATGATGCAGCCGGAAGAGAGCCACCGGAACTGCCAAACGGAAAGTGATAAAGTAGTCGAGTTTGGGCTTGTTTGTTTTGTTGTCTTGAGTACTTACCCCTGGACCTGATGTCGAGGGTCTGATGATGCAGCCGGAAGAGAGGCACTGGAACTGCCTAACGGTAAGGGGTAAAGTAGTCCGTTCCGTCCGTTTGGCAGTTCCAGTGGCTCTCTTCCGGCTGCATCATGAGACGCTCGACATCAGGTCTAGTGCTAAGTACTCAAGACAACAAAACAAACAAGCCCAAACTCGACTACTTTATCACTTTCCGTTAGGCAGTTCCAGTGCCTTTCTTCCGGCTGCATCATCAGACCCTCGACATCAGATCTAGTGGTGAGTACCCAAGACAACAAAACAAACAAGCCCAAACTCGAATACTTTGTCACTTTCCGTTAGGCAGTTCCAGCGCCTCTCTTCCGGCTGCATCATCAGACCCTCGACATCAGGTCCAGTGGTAAGTACTCAAGACAACAAAACAAACAAGCCCAAACTCGACTACTTTATCATTTTCCGTTAGGCAGTTCCAGTGCCTCTCTTCCCGCTGCATCATCAGACCCTCGACATCAGGTCCAGTGGTAAGTACTCAAGACAACAAAACAAACAAGCCCTAACTCGACTACTTTATCACTTTCCGTTAGACAGTTCCAGTGCCTCTCTTCCGGCTGCATCATCAGACCCTCGATATCAGGTCTAGTGGTAAGTACTCAAGAGAACAAAACAAACAAGCCCAATCTCGACTAGATTATCACTTTCTGTTAGACAGTTCCAGTGCCTCTCTTCTGGCTGCATCATCAGACACTCAACATCAGGTCTAGTGGTAAGTACTCAAGACAACATGACCAACAAACCAAAACTCGACTACTTTATCACTTTCATTTAGACAGTTCCAGTGCCTCTCTTCCGGCTGCATCATCAGACCCTCGACATCAGGTCCAGTGGTAAGTACTGAAGACAACAAAACAAACAAGCCCAAACTCGACTACTTTATCACTTTCCGTTAGACAGTTCCAGTGCCTCTCTTCCGACTGCATCATCAGACCCTCGACATCAGGTCCAGTGGTAAGTACTCAAGACAACAAAACAAACAAGCCCAAACTCGACTACCGTAGCACTGTCCTTTAGGCAGTTCCAGTGGCTCTCTTCCGACAGCATCATCAGACCCTCGACATTAGGTCCAGTGGTATGTACCCAAGACAACAAAACAAACAAGCCCAAACTCGATTACTTTATCACTTTCCGGTAGGCAGTTCCAGTGCCTCTCTTCCGGCTGCATCATCAGACCCTCGACATCAGGTCCAGGGGTAAGTACTTAAGGCAACAAAACAAACAAGCCCAAACTCGACTACTTTATCACTTTCCGTTAGGCAGTTCCAGTGGCTCTCTTCTGGCTGCATCATCAGACCCTCGACATCAGGTCCAGTGCTAAGTACTGAAGACAACAAAACAAACAAGCCCAAACTCGACTACTTTATCACTTTCCGTTAGGCAGTTCCAGTGCCTCTCTTCCGGCTGCATCATCAGACCCTCGACATCAGGTCCAGTGGTAAGTACTCAAGACAACAAAACAAACAAGCCCTAACTCGACTACTTTATCACTTTCCGTTAGGCAGTTCCAGTGGCTCTCTTCTGGCTGCATCATCAGACCCTCGACATCAGGGCCATTAGTAACTACTCAAGACAACAAAACAAACAAGCCCAAACTCGACTACTTTATCACTTTCCGTTAGACAGTTCCAGTGCCTCTCTTCCGGCTGCATCATCAGACCCTCGATATCAGGTCTAGTGGTAAGTACTCAAGACAACAAAACAAACAAGCCCAAACTCGACTATCGTAGCACTTTCCGTTAGGCAGTTCCAGTACCTCTCTTCCGACTGCATCATCAGACCCTCGACATCAGGTCCATTGGTAAGTACTCAAGACAACAAAACAAACAAGCCCAAACTCGACTACTTTGTCACTTTCCGTTAGGCAGTTCCAGTGGCTCTCTTCCGGCTGCATCATCAGACCCTCGACATCAGGTCTAGTGGTAAAATTTAATATCAAATTATAAATTAGCTTTTAAATAAATTTTAAGCGCACTCCCGCTGCGGATAATAGTAACCCTTGGCGGCCTCTGTCAAAAATTCAAGTTAAGACTAGTTGTCTCCGTCGAAAACCGGTTAATTTCGTTCCACGGAAACGAAATTGGGCCCAGAACAGTTCCTTCACTAACCGGTTTTGAGTGCCGAAAACCAGAAACAAGAACGAAACCACAAACGCTATTCATTTCGGTTTGGGGTCAATGGCCGAAACCGGTTTGAAAATAATACCGGTATCCGATCCCTGAACTGCACTCGCGACGCGACAGTGACAGTCGCGACTAAGCTTGTCCGAAATCAACCGAGAATGCTTGTAAATGTAACGTCTGTGTGCGTGCGGCGAAAATGGCACTTTGTACTGAGCGGACTCTCTGCTCCGGCGCGCGCCGCCGCTATTAGTTAGGGCTTTATAGGACATCACCAATATTTTTTTCATTAAAGCATGAGGCTTGGCACACTTGTTACTTAGGTGGACTAGAGTTGAAAACACCCGGGAGACAAGGTCGGACGCGATGCTGGTGGGGCGGGGGAGGGGGGGAACTTTCGCTCCGGCCCGCGTTCTTTCAGTCCTCATATTATCTTATTTATAGAGACTAGGGCATGTTTGGTATCATTTTCGGATAAATTGAGGATGGCCGATCGTTTTCTGGGACATAAATAACATATTTTCATAGAAAAAAAATGAAATACAGGCAAAAGTTTTAAAAAGTCAAGTTAAAAAAAATCTTTCTGCACCGATTACGTGAAAACTAGCAACAACTTTGGCATGAAAAAAATACCTTTAAATAGCCACATTTATGTAGATTCTGAAAACATATCATTTGTTAGACCAATATAAAACACAACTTAGTAAAAAAAAAGAAAACAGGTGACCCGTCAAAATTTTACTTCATGTTCGTTCCGATCCCCGTTCTTTCAGTACTCATATTATCTTCTTTATCGAGACTAGGGCATGTTTGGTAACGCTTTCGGATAAATTGAGGATGACCAATCATTTTCTGGGACATAAATAACATATTTTCATAGAAAAAGTATGAAATACAGGTAGAAGTTCTAAAAAGTAAAGTTAAAAAAAAACTGTCTACATCGATTACGTGAAAACAGGCAACAATTCGGGCATGAAAAAAATATGTTTAAATAGCCACATTTATGTAGATTCCAAAAATATACCACTTGTTAGACCAATATAAAACACAACTTAGTAAAAAAAAGAAAACAGGTGACCCGTCAAAATTTTACTTCATAACAAAAACGGACCTCTAAAGCAAATTTTATAATTCTTTGAAAATGTAACACAACTATAGCATAATTGTATACTAAGTAGTTTGTAGCTGTGTTTACGTTGGTTAGCATGTAAGTTACACTTTAAATTGTGAATAATCTAACCGTTTGATCATTTCAATAGACTGGTCACTGGTTCAAAATAAAACTAACAAGTTACAGATCTAATCCTTAATGTTACTCGTTATTATTCATGGTACTCGTGAAATACGTATACATATAATATTTTTGTATAACATTTGTCGTCACAAGCACACATTTATGTACTTCAATTTTTGTTGGCGACACCTGCATCTAGCAGCGCATTTTTTTTGCATTTGCACCAAATCATTTCCAGGCAGACTTCGGCAGCTACTGGCAAGCTAGTCCATATAGGTTCCCATCTGTGATTTACTTTCATCCATCCCCAATCAGATGGACTGGGGATATTTTGGATCGGTAACATTTGACCCCATATATGAACTGCTTGCAAAACCACCCGCAGGAAATGTTGGTGCAGTGCAGCATTGGATAGTGGAATATGTTCTAACTGGCGATCTTTTTTTGTGAACAGCTGTTTACGGCATTCGTTTACTGTCGAAACTTAGCTGGATCTGAAACAATAATCTTAAATATGCACAACCACCCTCGAAGTGACTCATGGTTTTATGAAAAAAGTAAATATTACTTATCATACATGACGACAACAAACTTTTCAACAATCGCCATTGCATCTTTAATTCTGCCATCGTATGCTGCCAGGAAACCTCTGTGACATTAAGGAATGTATTCCAGGTTTCGAAAGCACTCTTTTTTCCTTTTCCGTTGAAAAACGAAACTGTGTTACAACCTGTGAAGGGACAGGGGAGCACTTTTAGCTGTCGCAAGTGTTCTACAAACACCTGAGCTAGAGGGACTGTGGGTACACACTGGTACTGGGAAACACCAGCAGTACCTTTTCTGTCAAGAAATAGCTAACGCGTTCGGTAAAAAACAGTCATAATTGTGTACGTTATGACTGGTTACAATTATTCAAATATATTTTCTTTCACAGGGCCTCAAAAAACAAAAGTGCTCCCTCTGTTCCATGCCTTCACAGGTCGTGACACAGTTTCTTTTTTCAACGGAAAAGCAAAAAGAGTGCTTGTAAGCCTGGATACGTTCCCTAATGTCACAGAAGGTTTCCTGGCAGCATACGACACAAGACACAAGATGCAATGGCGACTGTGGAAAAGTTTTTTGTCGTCATTTATGATAGGTAATATTTACTTTTTTCATAAAACCATCAGTCATTTAGAGGGTGGTTGTGCATATTTAAGATTATTGTTTCAGATCCAGCTCAGTTTAGACAGTAAACGAATGCCGTAAGCAGCTGTTCACAAAAAAAGATCGCCAGTTAGAACATATTCCACTATCCAATGCTGCACTGCACCAACATTTCCTGCGGGCGGTTTTGCAAGCAGTTCATATATGGGATCAAATGTTACCGATCCTAAATATCCCCAGTCCATCTGATTGGGGATGGACGAAAGTAAATCACAGATGGGAATCTATATGGACTAGCTTGCCAGTAGCTGCCGAAGCCTGCTTGGAAATGATTCGGTGCAAATGCAAAAAAAAAATGCGCTGCTAGATGCAGGTGTCTCCAACAAAAATTGAAGTACATAAATGTGTGCTTGTGACGACAAATGTTATACAAAAATATTATATGTATACGTATTTCACGAGTACCACGAATTATAACGAGTAACATTAAGGATTAGATCTGTAACTTGTTAGTTTTATTTTGAACCAGAGACCAGTCTATTGAAATGATCAAACGGTTAGATTATTCACAATTTTAAGTGTAACTCACATGCTAACCAACGTAAACACAGCTACAAACTACTTAGTATACAATTATGCTATAGTTGTGTTACATTTTCAAAGAATTATAAAATTTGCTTTAGAGGTCCGTTTTTGTTATGAAGTAAAATTTTGACGGGTCGCCTGTTTTATTTTTTTTACTAAGTAGTGTTTTAAATTGGTCTAACAAGTGGTATATTTTTGGGATCTACATAAATGTGGCTATTTAAACATATTTTTTTCATGCCCGAATTGTTGCCTGTTTTCACGTAATCGATATAGACAGATTTTTTTTAACTTCACTTTTTAGAACTTCTACCTGTATTTCATATTTTTTCTATGAAAATATGTTATTTATGTCCCAGAAAATGATTGGTCATCCTCAATTTATCCGAAAGCGTTACCAAACATGCCCTAGTCTCGATAAAGAAGATAATATGAGTACTGAAAGAACGGGGATCGGAACGAACATCAAGTAAAATTTTGACGGGTCACCTGTTTTCTTTTTTTTTTACTAAGTTGTGTTTTATATTGGTCTAACAAATGATATGTTTTCAAAATCTACATAAATGTGGCTATTTAAAGGTATTTTTTTCATGCCAAAGTTGTTGCTAGTTTTCACGTAATCGGTGCAGAAAGATTTTTTTTAACTTGACTTTTTAAAACTTTTGCCTAAATTTCATTTTTTTTCTATGAAAATATGTTATCTATGTCCCAGAAAACGATCGGCCATCCTCAATTTATCCGAAAATGATACCAAACATGCCCTAGTCTCTATAAATAAGATAATATGAGGACTGAAAGAACGCGGGCAGGAGCGAAAGTTCCCCCCCTCCCCCTCCCCACCAGCATCGCGTCCGACCTTGTCTCCCGGGCGTTTTCAACTCTAGTCCACCTAAGTATCAAGTGTGCAAAGGCTCATGCTTTAATGAAAAAAATATTGGTTCCCATACATTGATGTCCTATAAAGCCCTCACTATATTTACTTTGTGTCTAGGGTCCTTTGCTGGCTGGCACAAACTACTAAGAAGATACTAACGTAACTGGCTGGACATACACTGGCTGGGCCACAGCATAGCATAACGTTCCACATTCGATTTTCGAAAATTCGCTCCCGAGTTTTTTTTTAATCGCAGTAGATTGCACCGAGACTATCTAAGGCCACAAGCCGGCATGCCACCACTCAATTAGTTAGTACCAAGGTGTACAACATTTACTTATTTACAAACCGCGGTCATTTCTGGTGTTACCACTCTTAATATAGGTAGTCGTGAATGGTAGTGGTCATCCTCAATTTATCCGAAAGCGTTACCAAACATGCCCTAGTCTCGATAAAGAAGATAATATGAGTACTGAAAGAACGGGGATCGGAACGAACATGAAGTAAAATTTTGACGGGTCACCTGTTTTCTTTTTTTTTACTAAGTTGTGTTTTATATTGGTCTAACAAATGATATGTTTTCAGAATCTACATAAATGTGGCTATTTAAAGGTATTTTTTTCATGCCAAAGTTGTTGCTAGTTTTCACGTAATCGGTGCAGAAAGATTTTTTTTAACTTGACTTTTTAAAACTTTTGCCTGTATTTCATTTTTTTTCTATGAAAATATGTTATTTATGTCCCAGAAAACGATCGGCCATCCTCAATTTATCCGAAAATGATACCAAACATGCCCTAGTCTCTATAAATAAGATAATATGAGGACTGAAAGAACGCGGGCCGGAGCGAAAGTTCCCCCCCTCCCCCGCCCCACCAGCATCGCGTCCGACCTTGTCTCCCGGGTGTTTTCAACTCTAGTCCACCTAAGTAACAAGTGTGCCAAGCCTCATGCTTTAATGAAAAAAATATTGGTGATGTCCTATAAAGCCCTAACTAATAGCGGCGGCGCGCGCCGGAGCAGAGAGTCCGCTCAGTACAAAGTGCCATTTTCGCCGCACGCACACAGACGTTACATTTACAAGCATTCTCGGTTGATTTCGGACAAGGTTGTAACACAGTTTCGTTTTTCAACGGAAAAGGAAAAAAGAGTGCTTTCGAAACCTGGAATACATTCCTTAATGTCACAGAGGTTTCCTGGCAGCATACGATGGCAGAATTAAAGATGCAATGGCGATTGTGGAAAAGTTTTTTGTCGTCATTTATGATAGGTAATATTTACTTTTTTCATAAAACCATCAGTCATTTAGAGGGTGGTTGTGCATATTTAAGATTATTGTTTCAGATCCAGCTCAGTTTAGACAGTAAACGAATGCCGTAAGCAGCTGTTCACAAAAAAAGATCGCCAGTTAGAACATATTCCACTATCCAATGCTGCACTGCACCAACATTTCCTGCGGGCGGTTTTGCAAGCAGTTCATATATGGGATCAAATGTTACCGATCCTAAATATCCCCAGTCCATCTGATTGGGGATGGACGAAAGTAAATCACAGATGGGAATCTATATGGACTAGCTTGCCAGTAGCTGCCGAAGCCTGCTTGGAAATGATTCGGTGCAAATGCAAAAAAAAAATGCGCTGCTAGATGCAGGTGTCTCCAACAAAAATTGAAGTACATAAATGTGTGCTTGTGACGACAAATGTTATACAAAAATATTATATGTATACGTATTTCACGAGTACCACGAATTATAACGAGTAACATTAAGGATTAGATCTGTAACTTGTTAGTTTTATTTTGAACCAGAGACCAGTCTATTGAAATGATCAAACGGTTAGATTATTCACAATTTTAAGTGTAACTCACATGCTAACCAACGTAAACACAGCTACAAACTACTTAGTATACAATTATGCTATAGTTGTGTTACATTTTCAAAGAATTATAAAATTTGCTTTAGAGGTCCGTTTTTGTTATGAAGTAAAATTTTGACGGGTCGCCTGTTTTATTTTTTTTACTAAGTAGTGTTTTAAATTGGTCTAACAAGTGGTATATTTTTGGGATCTACATAAATGTGGCTATTTAAACATATTTTTTTCATGCCCGAATTGTTGCCTGTTTTCACGTAATCGATATAGACAGATTTTTTTTAACTTCACTTTTTAGAACTTCTACCTGTATTTCATATTTTTTCTATGAAAATATGTTATTTATGTCCCAGAAAATGATTGGTCATCCTCAATTTATCCGAAAGCGTTACCAAACATGCCCTAGTCTCGATAAAGAAGATAATATGAGTACTGAAAGAACGGGGATCGGAACGAACATCAAGTAAAATTTTGACGGGTCACCTGTTTTCTTTTTTTTTTACTAAGTTGTGTTTTATATTGGTCTAACAAATGATATGTTTTCAAAATCTACATAAATGTGGCTATTTAAAGGTATTTTTTTCATGCCAAAGTTGTTGCTAGTTTTCACGTAATCGGTGCAGAAAGATTTTTTTTAACTTGACTTTTTAAAACTTTTACCTAAATTTCATTTTTTTTCTATGAAAATATGTTATCTATGTCCCAGAAAACGATCGGCCATCCTCAATTTATCCGAAAATGATACCAAACATGCCCTAGTCTCTATAAATAAGATAATATGAGGACTGAAAGAACGCGGGCAGGAGCGAAAGTTCCCCCCCTCCCCCTCCCCACCAGCATCGCGTCCGACCTTGTCTCCCGGGCGTTTTCAACTCTAGTCCACCTAAGTATCAAGTGTGCAAAGGCTCATGCTTTAATGAAAAAAATATTGGTTCCCATACATTGATGTCCTATAAAGCCCTCACTATATTTACTTTGTGTCTAGGGTCCTTTGCTGGCTGGCACAAACTACTAAGAAGATACTAACGTAACTGGCTGGACATACACTGGCTGGGCCACAGCATAGCATAACGTTCCTCATTCGATTTTCGAAAATTCGCTCCCGAGTTTTTTTTTAATCGCAGTAGATTGCACCGAGACTATCTAAGGCCACAAGCCGGCATGCCACCACTCAATTAGTTAGTACCAAGGTGTACAACATTTACTTATTTACAAACCGCGGTCATTTCTGGTGTTACCACTCTTAATATAGGTAGTCGTGAATGGTACGAAATTGAAAACATTGATTTGAATTTATCTCTTGTATAACTGTTTGCATGCTGTTTGCATTTGAAAGTATAATTTTGCAATATGACATAAATAAGTCATAAATGATGATTTACAGTTGTTTTCACGCAATCGTACCTACTTATTAGACATAAATTTTCGTTCTTGCTAAGAGTCCTTATCAGTTGAAAAATGCGTCATATATTTAGGCCATTTTCTGTTTAAGGTATTACCACTTTTGAGTTTTTAAAAACTATCTGAGACATAGAATATAGTGTCTTAAAATCTAAAAAAAAAATATGTGTTACATAAGGATCTTGTCTAGTCAAAATCGCAGTTAGTTACATGACCTGATGAATTTCACTCGATAGAAAAAAATCGCGAAGTTACCCCTTTTTAGGGTTCCGTAGTAAACAAGGAACCCTTATAGTTTCGCCATGTCCGTCCGTCCGTCCGTCCGTCCGTCCGACCCCCGTTTTTCTCAGTAACCGTTAGTACTAGAAAGCTGTAATTTGGCATGAGTATACATATCAATCACGCCCCTACATGTAAAGTGGTGGTGCAATTTTTTTTTCTTGCAAACCCCATCGTGTGGGGTATCGTTAGATAGCTCTTTTAAAAATATTATAATGTTTCTATAAGCATTTTTTGATTAAAGAATTGGTTAGCGTGATATTAAGCTTTGAAGTGATAATTTTTGCTATGGTCAAGTGTCCCGTCCCCCCTGCCAGCTAAACGGTGGCTACTAGGCATGTGAAAAAATCATGGTAGTAGTATATACGATGAATTTAAAAGGAAAACTATCACAGCTAAGTAGACATTACTAGTTAACGAGTAATAGTCGAACTTCAGAAATGTACTTTGCAAAAGCAAACTTTCGTACAATTTCCATTGATATCTTAGATAATGTTGTTAATTCATTTAAAAACATAGTAAATAAAAGTTTTCGAACTTTTTAGTCCATATAATGTAACGGGCGGACGACTACGGAACCCTACCTTGCGCGTGGCCCGACACGCACTTGGCCGGTTTTGGAATGTATTTTCAATACTACGGCTATATTACTGATATTTAACATTTAATTTTTGTATTCAATTAAAGATCGTAAATAGTTATAGACAAATTCGCAGGGTTTGCTTTGATAAAATGATTGGTTTAATCACTATAGCTAAATATTTACAAAACTGCGCGCAGAGCTTGCGTAGAGAGCGGGATGGTTAATTGTAAACTCACGCGTGTTAGAGCGGGACATTTGCGTTGGGGATACCTCCCCTTAATTGACACGTAGTAGTTAGTAGTAGATTGGGTAGGTACTTAGGTAGTATTAGTAGGTTGGAGAACTTGGAGAGTAACATTAAGAAAATGTCAAGATACGTGTCAATTAAAACAGAAAATTGCCTTGTTTTATATTTAACTGATAAGTGATAAAGAACCCTTGCCTTCGAAAATTAAAAAAAAAACGCGTTCCGCGAATTAAAAAAAAACCGGCCAAGTGCGAGTCTGACTTCGCACATTTAGGGTTCCGAACCAATCTCAAAAATGTGATTTATCAATATATTAGTATTTAGTTGTAAAATTTACGTAGGTACAGTCAAGGGCACCCATATGTACCTATCAGTGGCGGAGCGTCCATACAACTCGATTCCCACTGGCTTACCTAATTTTCAGCCAGTGCAGTTCTTTTACTACGGCTCATGAAGTATAAGAAAGGCAAATTATTTCCGGCTTCCCTTAGAATATTTTTGACGCGCCGCCACTGCTATACACTTTTTCACCTTATTCCATTGAAATAAAGTCCAAATATGTATACATATTTATGCTCTCGACTGTACATTATCACCAAATGTCAAGTTCATAGGTCAACGGGAAGTTAAACAAATCTTAGGAACAAAATTTTGTGACAGACGACGGACGGACGCGTGAATGACAGCAATAGCGTTCCGTTTTGACCCTTCGGGTACGGAACCCTAAAAAGGAATTGTTGTGTTCGAAAAAGGAACGCGTTCGAAATTCAAAAAAGCAATTGCATTAACCACGTTCTGTTTATAGTACAAAATTCTGTGAATGAATCCATTATAGCGAGTGGCTGGGTGCCGTTAGAGGGCTCGGGGGTCAATGAACCCGCAACTAGTTTGTAAAGCTCGCCCTCTCGCCGAGACATGAGCATCCATCCCTTTCTAGTGCTTCTCGCTTTACGATTTGTTATGTGTGTAACTTCGTTCACTGGTGTGTAAGTTGTCGTGTGCTGTGGCTCTAGTATGGCTCTAGTATAAGTTTTTTCGAAACATTAACTAATTCGACCGCGTTTGCGTTTTGTCTCAATATGTATGAAAACGCTCTCACCGAGTTTGAAATACGCGCGTTCATCGGTTAGCAACAAATGTTATACACGCTGTTTTAGTTTCCACTAGTGACCACTAGAGGCGCTGTTCACGTTTTCATACCACTTTCATACATTTTGAGACAAAACGCAAACGCGTTTTCGAATTAGTTAATGTTTCGAAAAAACTTATACTAGAGCTACTGTACTTGTAAATAGAGGGACATAACATAAGTAAACAATGGCAGATAGACAAAACCGGCCAAGTGCGTGTCGGGCCACGCGCAAGGTAGGGTTCCGTAGTCGTCCACCCGTTACATTATGTGGCCTCAAAAGTTCGCAAACTTGTATTTACTATGTTTTTGACAGACTTAACAACATTATCTAAGGTATCAATGGAAATTGTACGAAAGTTTGCTTTTGCAAAGTACATTTCTGAAGTTCGACTATTACTCGTTAACTAGTATTACGTTTACTAGTATATTTACTACTAGCCATGATTTTGGTACCAGAGGGTCACTTGTGTACTCACATGTGCTGTACTGTAGGTAAGTTTATACCTACACACTTTAAATTAAAATTTTACCTAAGTTATTAATACTTATTTTCGGTGTCGTATATAACTAATACGTTTTCGACCTTATGTGTGAGCAGTAAGGTTCAAAATGCACGAGTTATACGAAGTAATTGCTAACTAGAACAGTTTAATATAGTTTCGTTGTTTGTCTACAGTCGGTTTGAACAGCTGTTGACTTGTATACTTGAAATCATTTCAGTTGAACGAATTGCACCAAAGCAATTCCTTCAAAATGCTACTTTACCGTTCAAACAATAAGGTTCAAAATCCAATAACATTTTAATAGAAATACGTTCAACAAAGAGAATTTCAAACATACAAAACAACGTGTAACGACTGATTAAAAGTTTCGAAACTTTAATGAATTAAATATGTTTCTGTCAAAAATACCTTTAAGAGCCCACATATGCACTTTTGCCAATGTTTATCGACCTAGATCTCAACATCTATAGTGATTAAATATCTGTCCTTTCAGTATATTAATCTTGAACTATTTTCCTCCAGTCTGCTAAAAGTGAAAAAAAGATTTGCAAAATTATATGTGTCATTCTTTCTATTGCTAAAAAACAAGGAATTGGTCGCGAGGTCAATGTGTCATCCATTGGACATTGGTGTCTAGCTTGGGAGGTTTACCCTATTGCCGGAAACTAGGGAAATATTGCCAATGGAACTTAACAAGCGCACGTCAGCAATATTCTAATGAAAGCTAGTTTCTAGTTTAGCAGCGTTTTTGCGTAGGTTGAAATTGAAATCACTATTTTGAATTTATAACATACGATATTGAATTTTATTACCATGTGTTAAGTGCTCGAATGTTTCGATGACTGCGTCTTGATGTGATCTGGACATAGTGTCAAGGCTGCGTGACGCAGGACCATTGGGATTTGGGATAGCTGGAAAGAGGCGATGACCTTGGATATTTTGCACTCTATTTGTTCGTAATAAGGTCGAAAAATGCGTGCATATTAGTAAACGAGACTGTATAGTGCATCATCCACGAAGGCGCACCCCTCCACAGCCCAATCCATGTTCTGTATTTATTTGATACGAAACGTCAATTAATCATCCTCCTAGCGTTATCCCAGTACAGTTGCATCCTGAAGGATGCCTGGGGTCCGCTACCTAATCCCAAGATTTGGCGTAGGCACTAGTTTTTACGGAAGCGACTGCCATCTGACCTTCCAACCCCGAGGGGAAAGTAGACCTTATTGGGATTAGGCTTTGTCAAGTGAGTGGGCAACTTGACTGTTAGAAGTTCTCAAGCCGCCCGAAGGCCTCCAACTTGGCTTAACCACTGCTGCCATAGACAGCAACCGGGATCAACGGCTTAACGTGCCTTCCAAAGCACGGGAGCGCTCAGTTAGTAACCACTCAAAGCGGTCACCCATCCAAGTCCTGACCGCTGCCCACGTTGCTTAACCTTAGATACCGCAAGCGGTACTCAGGCGTCGCTGGGCCACGAGCGCTCCTCAACGTATCAAAATATGAAACGTCAATTAATAAATAAGTTAATTTATGGATGTTCGCCGGTGTTCGGACATCGTCGTAAACAGCTAATTGTCTCTCTACAACAAGACCGACGTGCAATATATTGCCGGACTGTACTTTATCGAAGTCAAGGTTAACTGACCATAAGTAGGCCTTATCTCGTTGCAATAAGGCTCACGGACGGTCAGTTAACTGTGTCTAGATAGTACAAGCATTTACTCTTTAAATTTATACCGAACAGACGGAAACGTTTGAATTCCAAATTTGAAATTCAATTACTGTTCCTGCTTCCAAATACGAATTGTCAGGATCAGTGCAAATTCGACTTTAAAGTTTTGTTCATAAGGATGTTTTACAATCGGATACCGGTAGTGTGTTGAGTCTGGTGAGACCGCTTAACAACCTTCATAGATATACTATTCTATGGTATCCCCTCATTTCCTATAAAATTAATGGCTATAACTACACATACTCTAAATTCATTTGCTATATTCATTCACCAGCTATAAATTCAAATTCTATATTAGTTGCTTGTTATAATGTTCATTTACTATAAATGTTAAATAGTCTAAACTCATTATATATAAATTTCATATTCTATAATTATCTTTTACTCTAATATTCACCTGTTATAAATTCAAATTCTATAATAGTTGCTTGCTATAATGCTAATTTGTTGTAAATGTTAGATAGGGTATCCCCTCATTTCCTATAAAATTAATGGCTATAACTACACATACTCTAAATTCATTTGCTATATTCATTCACCAGCTATAAATTCAAATTCTATATTAGTTGCTTGTTATAATGTTCATTTACTATAAATGTTAAATAGTCTAAACTCATTATATATAAATTTCATATTCTATAATTATCTTTTACTCTAATATTCACCTGTTATAAATTCAAATTCTATAATAGTTGCTTGCTATAATGCTAATTTGTTGTAAATGTTAAATAGTCTAAACTCATTATATATAAATTTCATATTCTATAATTATCTTTTACTCTAATATTCACCTGTTATAAATTCAAATTCTATAATAATTGATTGCTATAATGTTAATTTGTTATAAATGTTAGATAGTCTAAACTTCACGGGGGGTACCGTCGACACGCTGGCGCGTCATCAGACTGTCAAATGTGTACACGTCTGTTAAATAGGCGCTGTTAAAGTTTGGTTAGGTTAGGGTTCACTTGCATCCCTCAGAGCGGAATAGGCACCCCGCGTGAGCGGGGTGCCGTCGACACGCTGGCGCGTCATCTGACTTTCAAATGTGTACACATCTGTTTAATAGGTACTGTTAAAGTTCGGTTAGGTTAGGGTTCACTTGCATCCCTCAGAGCGGAATAGGCACCCCGCGTGAGCGGGGTGCCGTCGACACGCTGGCGCGTCACCGTATTTCAAATGTGTACACATCTGTTAAATAGGTACTGTTACGGTTCGGTTAGGTTAGGGTTCACTTGCATCCCTCAGAGCGGAATAGGCACCCCGCGTAAGCGGGGTGCCGTCGACACGCTGGCGCGTCATCTGACTTTCAAATGTGTACACATCTGTTTAATAGGTACTGTTAAAGTTCGGTTAGGTTAGGGTTCACTTGCATCCCTCAGAGCGGAATAGGCACCCCGCGTAAGCGGGGTGCCGTCGACACGCTGGCGCGTCATCTGATTTCAAATTTGTACACATCTGTTAAATAGGTACTGTTACGGTTTGGTTAGGTTAGGTTAGGGTTCACTTGCATCCCTCAGAGCGGAACAGGCACCCCGCGTGAGCGGGGTGCCGTCGACACGCTGGCGCGTCACCGTATTTCAAATGTGTACACATCTGTTAAATAGGTACTGTTACGGTTCGGTTAGGTTAGGGTTCACTTGCATCCCTCAGAGCGGAATAGGCACCCCGCGTAAGCGGGGTGCCGTCGACACGCTGGCGCGTCATCTGACTTTCAAATGTGTACACATCTGTTTAATAGGTACTGTTAAAGTTCGGTTAGGTTAGGGTTCACTTGCATCCCTCAGAGCGGAATAGGCACCCCGCGTAAGCGGGGTGCCGTCGACACGCTGGCGCGTCATCTGATTTCAAATTTGTACACATCTGTTAAATAGGTACTGTTACGGTTTGGTTAGGTTAGGTTAGGGTTCACTTGCATCCCTCAGAGCGGAACAGGCACCCCGCGTGAGCGGGGTGCCGTCGACGGGCTGGCGCGTCATCAGACTTTAAAATTTGACACGTCTGTTAAATAGGACTAATAATCGTTATAACTTGTAACTTTTCTACCTATATTATATTGACGTCGAACAAATATCAATTATAGACAATAAACAATATATCAACTGACTTTCTAGATTCTGAATGTTATATACAATGAAGATTATAGACAATGAATGATATATCAACTGAGTTTCTAGATTTTGAATGTTATATACAATGATGATTATAGACAATAAATAATATATCAACCGATTTTCTAGATTTTGAATGTTATACACAATGATGATTATAGGCAATGAATAATATATCAACAGTATTTCTAGATTTTGAATATTATATTTAATGGGTTTTAAAGATTTTGGAATTATACCATTTGAATGTTATACAAAATGACATTTATCGTAAATGAATCATTATACTAAATGATTTTATAGAATTCGTAGTTATAGATCATGATTTTATAACTATTGATTTTATAGGAAATAAGGTAGACCCGTTAGATAGTCTAAACTCATTATATATAAATTTCAAATTCTATATTTATCTTTTACTCTAATATTCACCTGTTATAAATTCAAATTCTATAATAATTGCTTGCTATAATGTTAATTTGTTATAAATGTTAGATAGTCTAAACTTCACGGGGGGTACCGTCGACACGCTGGCGCGTCATCAGACTGTCAAATGTGTACACGTCTGTTAAATAGGCGCTGTTAAAGTTTGGTTAGGTTAGGGTTCACTTGCATCCCTCAGAGCGGAATAGGCACCCCGCGTGAGCGGGGTGCCGTCGACACGCTGGCGCGTCACCGTATTTCAAATGTGTACACATCTGTTAAATAGGTACTGTTACGGTTCGGTTAGGTTAGGGTTCACTTGCATCCCTCAGAGCGGAATAGGCACCCCGCGTTAGCGGGGTGCCGTCGACACGCTGGCGCGTCATCTGACTTTCAAATGTGTACACAACTGTTTAATAGGTACTGTTCAAGTTCGGTTAGGTTAGGGTTCACTTGCATCCTTCAGAGCGGAATAGGCACCCCGCGTAAGCGGGGTGCCGTCGACATGCTGGCGCGTCATCTGATTTCAAATTTGTACACATCTGTTAAATAGGTACTGTTACGGGTCGGTTAGGTTAGGGTTCACTTGCATCCTTCAGAGCGGAACAGGCACCCCGCGTGAGCGGGGTGCCGTCGACGGGCTGGCGCGTCATCAGACTTTAAAATTTGACACGTCTGTTAAATAGGACTAATAATCATTATAACTTGTAACTGTTCTACCTATATTATATTGACGTCGAACAAATATCAATTATAGACAATAAACAATATATCAACTGACTTTCTAGATTCTGAATGTTATATACAATGATGATTATAGACAATGAATGATATATCAACTGAGTTTCTAGATTTTGAATGTTATATACAATGATGATTATAGACAATAAATAATATATCAACCGATTTTCTAGTTTTTGAATGTTATACACAATGATGATTATAGGCAATGAATAATATATCAACAGTATTTCTAGATTTTGAATATTATATTTAATGGGTTTTAAAGATTTTGGAATTATACCATTTGAATATTATACAAAATGACATTTATAGTAAATGAATCATTATACTAAATGATTTTATAGAATTCGTAGTTATAGATCATGATTTTATAACTATTGATTTTATAGGAAATAAGGTAGACCCCTATTCTATACATAGATATAATATATACTCTGTAGTTATAGATGCGCCAACGAGCGACCGGGAGGGGGCTATGTCTTTCTCACTTTCTTATATACATACAAAATTTCATCAAAATTTGTACAACGCAATTTGACCGGTTTGCATGTCCGAATTGGCCAATGCAAGAAGTTTAGATACATACTGGAGGTTGCGCGCTGAACATTCGTTCGAAGCTAGAAAATATGGCCATGAATGACTGTCTGTTATCTTGCATCTCTTTCACTCTAATGTAAGATGGTAACAGTGACGTCATTCAAGGTCATATTTTCTTGCTTCAAACGAATGTTCAGCGCGCAACCTCCAGTATGTATCTAAACTTCTTGGACCAATGTATTTGCTCCCCCTTTGTCAAGTGAGTGGGCAACTTGACTCTTATAAGTTCTCAAGCCGCCCGAAGGCCTCCAACTTGGCTTAACGACTGCTGCCATAGACAGCAGCCGGGATCAACGGCTTCACGTGCCTTCCAAAGCACGGGAGCGCTCAGTTAGTAACCACTCAAAGCGGTCACCCATCCATGTATATACTGACCTTGCGGTACGCAGGCGCCGCTGGGCCACGAGCGCTCCTAGTGTTTACTACCACTGCTTCTTTGTTTACCTAATTTCTATTGTTAAAAAAAACAAGGTAGGGTAAATCTCCAGTAACTGGCCACTTAAGAAGATGTCATTCAGTTACTAGTCACGGAACGGAATTCGTGCAGTGTAGACCGTCTTCAACAAAATAAAATACATGAAGTCAGAGAGGTCGGAGAGGTAGAAAGAAAGAAAGAAAAACATTTATTCGTGGCACAAAAAACAGTCCAAATATAAACAAAACATAACACCACAATACAGAACATAGCCACGAAATGACCCCAAATCAGCATAGTGCTAGCCCAATGGCTAGCCAATCGCTAGCCAATGCTAGCGCTGGTCTTCCTTTGGGACCACGTGAAGCCACGAAGGATAAAAAACAAACAATATAAAAACATAAATAATTAACAAATTCGCACGCAATCGCTATTCACTAACAACCAGTGGCGGCGCGTCAAAAATATTCTTAGGGAAGCCGGAAATAGTTTGCCTTTCTTATTCTTCATGAGCCGTAGTAAAATAACTGGACTGGATGAAAATTAGGCAAGCCGGTGGGAATCGAGTTGTATGGACGCTCCGCCACTGCTAACAACACAACAAACATGAACGCGACCATAAACAGGTAGGGCACAACAAAATGTCATCTTGCTCGAATTTGGAGCAGCCCAACTGGGGAAGTACCTCCGCCTTGCAGAAGACCACAGCCATAATAACACTATATACTCAGGTATGTAGTGTTGTGTTCCTGGAGGTGAGCAAGGTTGCCAGAGCTCCCGAGGTTGCACTGTGTTGAGAGTGAGGGAGCTAAATAGGTCCCTTCTGCTGTCAACACAGTGCATCCTCAAATTTTATAAAGGGTCGGCAACGCGCATGGGACTCCTTTGGAGTTGCGAGCGTCTATAGGCTGCGGTGTCCGCTTACGATCAGGTGGACCGCACGCTTGTTTGCCACCGTCGTAGTATATAAAAAAAAGTCAGCTCTAAGGCCAGGAACGCACTAAGCGGCTAACCGCATGCGGTTGCGGCAACCGCATAGTGCGTAGAGGTTTTGCATTTGCGGTTTCATATGTTTTGTCCAACCGCACGGGTAGCCGCGTGCGGCTAGCCGCTTAGTGCGTTCCTGGCCTAAACCCAGTTCAATTTTATTTATTTAATTGCAGAAATACCAACAATTAGTTGCTTGGTGTAGATTTTTGCGAAGTGGCCAGTTATTGGGGGGTGGCCAGTTACTGGCGATTTACCCTACAAGTCAAGTATAGTTGGAAACAGTGCAGCATGCACATGACGTCACAGATAGTGATGCGACCTTTAGAATCGTTATCGGTCGATGGCTCGTCTCATGTTCATATTATTCATTGGCGAGCAAGGACGGCAACCCAACGGCACAGGCCACAGACTGTAATGTGAACCGTTGTTGAGTTGCTAAGCGTACTTTTGAAGTGAAAACTTCTTTAGCGGCGCTAAGCACTTTTGTACTGGGGAAAAATTGTTAAGGCCGTGTATTACCACTTTTGAGTTTTTAAAAACCATCTGAGACATAGAATATAGTGTCTTAAAATCTAAAAAAAATATAAGTGTTATATTATCTTGTCTAGTCAAAATCGCAGTCAGTTACATGATCTGATGAATTTCACTAGATAGAAAAAAATCGCGAAGCTACCCCTTTTTGGAATGTATTTTCAATACTACGGCTATATTGCTGATATTTAACATTTAATTTTTGTACTCAATTAAAGATCGTAAATAGTTATAGACAAATTCGCAGGGTTTGCTTTGATAAAATGATTGGCTTAATCACTATAGCTAAATATTTACAAAACTGCGCGCAGAGCTTGCGTAGAGAGCGGGATGGTTAATTGTAAACTCACGCGTGTTAGAGCGGGACATCTGCGTTGGGGATACCTCCCCTTAAACTCGCGACAGATTCTTCTAATACCAGCTAGTTGTCCCCTCCTAGTATCATGATTGCGATGTTAGGAGGGGTCAACTCAGCTAAACTCAGCTGGTCTTAGATGCGTAAGACACAATGATACTCGGGACATATTATGTATATATGTAAATGGATTATTCGAATATGAATATGAACATGAGTATGAATATGAATATGAATACGGATACGAATATGAATATCTTTGCTATTTACTTTAATGAGTTTTGACTTCTGCCGGCTCTCCCGGAGTGCAACCCGTTGTTTTTTTTATACGACGACGGTGACAAACAGGCGTACGGTCCGCGGCGTACGTTGTTGACTGTACTAAAATAATTTTGAAGAAAACATAGATAACGATATATTTTATCACAATTGTTATTCAGACAATTTTGATAGCGACGATAAAGTTTCAACTCAATGATAAACAAGCGAGAGTTTGTGTTATTGAGAAAGTCACCTGAAAACATGATAATAGAATCAAATAATACAAGCCTATCCTTATTTCAACCTAAGGCGATATATCGATTGAAAGAGACACCCTTTGTTTTTCGCTCACGACAAAACGGGATGCAACCCTCTCCGAGAATGGCTTTTTAGACAAATCTCGTTAAATATTTGACTGTGTGCAGGTTTATTAAATTTCCTCTTAGTGAGGGCTTTATAGGACATCAATGTATGGGAACCAATATTTTTTTCATTAAAGCATGAGGCTTGGCACACTTGTTACTTAGGTGGACTAGAGTTGAAAACGCCCGGGAGACAAGGTCGGACGCGATGCTGGTGGGGAGGGGGAGGGGGGGAACTTTCGCTCCGGCCCGCGTTCTTTCAGTCCTCATATTATCTTATTTATAGAGACTAGGGCATGTTTGGTATCATTTTCGGATAAATTGAGGATGGCCGATCGTTTTCTGGGACATAAATAACATATTTTCATAGAAAAAAAATGAAATACAGGCAAAAGTTTTAAAAAGTCAAGTAAAAAAAAATCTTTCTGCACCGATTACGTGAAAACTAGCAACAACTTTGGCATGAAAAAAATACCTTTAAATAGCCACATTTATGTAGATTCTGAAAACATATCATTTGTTAGACCAATATAAAACACAACTTAGTAAAAAAAAAGAAAACAGGTGACCCGTCAAAATTTTACTTCATGTTCGTTCCGATCCCCGTTCTTTCAGTACTCATATTATCTTCTTTATCGAGACTAGGGCATGTTTGGTAACGTTTTCGGATAAATTGAGGATGACCAATCATTTTCTGGGACATAAATAACATATTTTCATAGAAAAAATATGAAATACAGGTAGAAGTTCTAAAAAGTAAAGTTAAAAAAAATCTGTCTACATCGATTACGTGAAAACAGGCAACAATTCGGGCATGAAAAAAATATGTTTAAATAGCCACATTTATGTAGATTCCAAAAATATACCACTTGTTAGACCAATATAAAACACAACTTAGTAAAAAAAAGAAAACAGGTGACCCGTCAAAATTTTACTTCATAACAAAAACGGACCTCTAAAGCAAATTTTATAATTCTTTGAAAATTTAACACAACTATAGCATAATTGTATACTAAGTAGTTTGTAGCTGTGTTTACGTTGGTTAGCATGTAAGTTACACTTTAAATTGTGAATAATCTAACCGTTTGATCATTTCAATAGATTGGTCACTGGTTCAAAATAAAACTAACAAGTTACAGATCTAATCCTTAATGTTACTCGTTATTATTCATAGTACTCGTGAAATACGTATACATATAATATTTTTGTATAACATTTGTCGTCACAAGCACACATTTATGTACTTCAATTTTTGTTGGAGACACCTGCATCTAGCAGCGCATTTTTTTTTTTGCATTTGCACCGAATCATTTCCAAGCAATCTTCGGCAGCTACTGGCAAGCTAGTCCATATAGATTCCCATCTGTGATTTACTTTCGTCCATCCCCAATCAGATGGACTGGGGATATTTAGGATCGGTAACATTTGATCCCATATATGAACTGCTTGCAAAACCGCCCGCAGGAAATGTTGGTGCAGTGCAGCATTGGATAGTGGAATATGTTCTAACTGGCGATCTTTTTTTGTGAACAGCTGCTTACGGCATTCGTTTACTGTCTAAACTGAGCTGGATCTGAAACAATAATCTTAAATATGCACAACCACCCTCTAAATGACTGATGGTTTTATGAAAAAAGTAAATATTACCTATCATAAATGACGACAAAAAACTTTTCCACAGTCGCCATTGCATCTTGTGTCTTGTGTCGTATGCTGCCAGGAAACCTTCTGTGACATTAGGGAACGTATCCAGGCTTACAAGCACTCTTTTTGCTTTTCCGTTGAAAAAAGAAACTGTGTCACGACCTGTGAAGGCATGGAACAGAGGGAGCACTTTTGTTTTTTGAGGCCCTGTGAAAGAAAATATATTTGAATAATTGTAACCAGTCATAACGTACACAATTATGACTGTTTTTTACCGAACGCGTTAGCTATTTCTTGACAGAAAAGGTACTGCTGGTGTTTCCCAGTACCAGTGTGTACCCACAGTACCTCTAGCTCAGGTGTTTGTAGAACACTTGCGACAGCTAAAAGTGCTCCCCTGTCCCTTCACAGGTTGTAACAACGGAAAAGGAAAAAAGAGTGCTTTCGAAACCTGGAATACATTCCTTAATGTCACAGAGGTTTCCTGGCAGCATACGATGGCAGAATTAAAGATGCAATGGCGATTGTTGAAAAGTTTGTTGTCGTCATGTATGATAAGTAATATTTACTTTTTTCATAAAACCATGAGTCACTTCGAGGGTGGTTGTGCATATTTAAGATTATTGTTTCAGATCCAGCTAAGTTTCGACAGTAAACGAATACCGTAAGCAGCTGTTCACAAAAAAAGATCGCCAGTTAGAACATATTCCACTATCTAATGCTGCACTGCACCAACATTTCCTGCGGGTGGTTTTGCAAGCAGTTCATATATGGGGTCAAATGTTACCGATCCAAAATATCCCCAGTCCATCTGATTGGGGATGGACGAAAGTAAATCACAGATGGGAACCTATATGGACTAGCTTGCCAGTAGCTGCCGAAGTCTGCCTGGAAATGATTTGGTGCAAATGCAAAAAAAATGCGCTGCTAGATGCAGGTGTCTCCAACAAAAATTGAAGTACATAAATGTGTGCTTGTGACGACAAATGTTATACAAAAATATTATATGTATACGTATTTCACGAGTACTATGAATAATAACGAGTAACATTAAGGATTAGATCTGTAACATGTTAGTTTTATTTTGAACCAGTGACCAGTCTATTGAAATGATCAAACGGTTAGATTATTCACAATTTAAAGTGTAACTTACATGCTAACCAACGTAAACACAGCTACAAACTACTTAGTATACAATTATGCTATAGTTGTGTTACATTTTCAAAGAATTATAAAATTTGCTTTAGAGGTCCGTTTTTGTTATGAAGTAAAATTTTGACGGGTCACCTGTTTTCTTTTTTTTACTAAGTTGTGTTTTATATTGGTCTAACAAGTGGTATATTTTTGGAATCTACATAAATGTGGCTATTTAAACATATTTTTTTCATGCCCGAATTGTTGCCTGTTTTCACGTAATCGATGTAGACAGATTTTTTTTAACTTTACTTTTTAGAACTTCTACCTGTATTTCATATTTTTTCTATGAAAATATGTTATTTATGTCCCAGAAAATGATTGGTCATCCTCAATTTATCCGAAAACGTTACCAAACATGCCCTAGTCTCGATAAAGAAGATAATATGAGTACTGAAAGAACGGGGATCGGAACGAACATGAAGTAAAATTTTGACGGGTCACCTGTTTTCTTTTTTTTTACTAAGTTGTGTTTTATATTGGTCTAACAAATGATATGTTTTCAGAATCTACATAAATGTGGCTATTTAAAGGTATTTTTTTCATGCCAAAGTTGTTGCTAGTTTTCACGTAATCGGTGCAGAAAGATTTTTTTTTAACTTGACTTTTTAAAACTTTTGCCTGTATTTCATTTTTTTTCTATGAAAATATGTTATTTATGTCCCAGAAAACGATCGGCCATCCTCAATTTGTCCGAAAATGATACCAAACATGCCCTAGTCTCTATAAATAAGATAATATGAGGACTGAAAGAACGCGGGCCGGAGCGAAAGTTCCCCCCCTCCCCCTCCCCACCAGCATCGCGTCCGACCTTGTCTCCCGGGCGTTTTCAACTCTAGTCCACCTAAGTAACAAGTGTGCCAAGCCTCATGCTTTAATGAAAAAAATATTGGTGTTGTCCTATAAAGCCCTAACTATCTTGTCAGTACCTAGATGAGGTAAAATACCATCATATTGACTTAATCGTGTTTTTTAATAATGCGTTGTTTAAGTAGGCTGAGGAAAAAAAGGAAAATATAGACTCAACTTTGGATTTATTTTCTATCGAGAAAATTTTAAGCAATCATGTTTCGCTACTGTTAGTACCACAATCATATAGTCAAGAATCATATATCTGAAAATCAGCCCCTACTGTTTGCTAGTCTGGGCAGGACAGCGTTTCAAAATTTCAAAGTCTCCAAATTTCTCAGTGTAGCGCCTTAAGAGGTAGACAAGACCTAAAAAAAGTCCCGCTCTAACACGTGAGTTTCCAATTAACCATCCCGCTCTTTACGGAAGCTCTGCGCGCAGAATACTAAATAAATACTATGATAATATTGAAAAAAAAAAGTATGGATTATTTGTGAAATATGACTCGTTGGCGGTTTAGGTATGAATATGTTGACCTCATGTTTTTAATTGCAGACACATACGTAATAAAAATAAAGACATAGAACCGTTTTATGATGATTTTAAGACCAATCTTTGCAATTATTTTCTATCGAGCCGATTTCGTCCAATTATGTATCGAGTCCGTTTCAAATAGTCCGTTTGAAATATGATGAATATTTTTTTGATGAGCTAAAACAAATAGTTTTTCTTAAAAACTCCCCAACGCAAATGTCCCGCTCTAACACGCGTGAGTTTACAATTAACCATCCCGCTCTCTACGCAAGCTCTGCGCGCAGTTTTGTAAATATTTAGCTATAGTGATTAAGCCAATCATTTTATCAAAGCAAACCCTGCGAATTTGTCTATAACTATTTACGATCTTTAATTGAGTACAAAAATTAAATGTTAAATATCAGTAATGTAGCCGTAGGATTGAAAAAACATTCCAAAACGAGGTAACTTCGCGATTTTTTTCTATCGAGTGAAATTCATCAGGTCATGTAACTGACTGCGATTTTGACTAGACAAGATCCTCATGTAACACATATATTTTTGTTAGATTTTAAGACACTATATTCTATGTCTCAGATGGTTTTTAAAAACTCAAAAGTGGTAATACACGGCCTTAAGTAACATCAATTTCAACAAAATTAGGTCTTGTCAGCCTCTTAAGCTTTTCGACGCCAACGACCTTGCCTTCATGCATCATACCTTCGGTATACATATCATCATACCTTCATACCTTCGGTCCAACGCCAACGACTGAATACAAGTTGATATGTCACTTAACGTCTCAGTTAAATTCACAACAGACGTCTGCTCACGTTACCAACTTATCTTAGGCGGTGGTAAAATGTCGAACTAACAAATTTACATACACACACCAACGTGTCTTTTGAAGACAGTGCTGCCAGCACCCGCATTTGTAACTTTGCCGCGACGCACTGCCGTGCTGAATTAAAAAGTCGTATATTAGTTTAGGATCGGGGTAATTATACGACTTTTTGTCGCGGTAAAGTAGTGTAGTAACGACCGACCGGCCTTGTCTAGGCCGCGATGACGCCATTTCGCGTGCAGACGTATTTTTATTGGGACACAAAATTTGTTGACCCGCTCGTGCATTGGTGCGTCTCGTTGGTGCGAAAGGGACGGATGAAGTTGACTATTCGATTTAATTATAGAACGGCTGTCGGCTTTTGCAGGATTGTGTTAAATTTTATTGACGGTAAACTGTTTTTTTTAAATCCTAAAATATAATATTACTTTATGGCACACCTGGCCATAAAGTGGCCATTATCGCACGCTCCGCGCGCGACAAATGCCACTTCCTGGCCAGGGGGTGACATAAAATTTTGTACTTACCACGGGCGATAATAAAGAAAGCCTCAGATCGCATATTTATCGCCCTTGCCTTCGGCTCGGGCGTAAAATACCTGCGATCTGACACATTCTTTGTTTTATCGCCCTTGGTAAGTAATGTACCATTAAAGGGTCCTTATAAGTTAAAAAACCGGCCAAGTGCGAGTCGGACTCGCGCACCGAGGGTTCCTTACAAACCTGTAGGTATATAAGTAAAAGTTCACCCATCACGATCATCGAGTCATAGTTATGGTCCAAGTAAAAAAAATTAAATTATTAAAAATATTTTTATTATACGATGTAACAAAAAGTTGCGGTTTTCGCAATTTTTCCTTTGTCTGTGCTAAGACGTGGCCTCGTACCAAATTTCAAGATTCTGAGTTCACGGGAAGTACCCTGTAGGTTTTGATTCCCTGCGAGTGTCAAAAATTTGCGAAAATTTGCGGCATAAACGGCTGTATCTTTTGATTGCGTTGGCTTAGAAGTTTGATTTTTTCACAGCTCCAAGGGACAGTAGACCTGAGTATTTGATATAAATTCCAGCTTGATACCTCCACGCGTTCCTGAGAAAAAGGGTCTTGACAGACAGACAGACAGACCGACGGACGGACGGACAACAAAGTGATCCTATATATAAGGGTTCCGTTTTTTCCTTTCGAGGTACGGAACCCTAAAGTGTTTATTTTTTGAGATTTTACCTCGTTTGATTACCGGGAATCCCAGGTGAGACAAGCGAATTTTCGAAAAACTTTGAATGCAGTTATTTTTCTTTTTAAAAATAAAAGAAAGTTTCGTTTAAGTAAAATGAGCTATCTTGAGTATTTGAGATGGTTTCCATCCTGTATATACTATTTGTACTTAATAATTTAATAAAATAAATAGTCTTTAGGAGGAGCGCTCGTGGCCCAGCGGCGCTTGCGCACCGCTTGCGCTTGCTAAGGTTAAGCAACGTGGGCAGCGGTCAGGACTTGGATGGGTGACTGAGCGCTCCCGTGCTTTGGAAGGCACGTTAAGCCGTTGATCCCGGTTGCTGTCTATGGCAGCAGTCGCTAAGCCGAGTTGGAGGCCTTCGGGCGGCTTGAGAACTTCTAACAGTCAAGTTGCCCACTCACTTGACAAAGCCTAATCCCAATAAGGTCTAGTTTCCCCTTGGGGTTGGAAGGTCAGATGGCAGTCGCTTTCGTAAAAACTAGGGCCTACGCCAAATCTTGGGATTAGGTAGCGGACCCCAGGCATCCTTCAGGATGCAACTGTACTGGGATAACGCTAGGAGGATGGATGAAATAGTCTTTATTTACATTTCAAAAAGAACGCAGTACAGGACATTAGGCTTAAAGTAGAGGTAAACAACAGGCGGTCTTATCGCTAAAGCGATCTCTTCAAGACAACCTTTGGGTAGCTTTAATATTTCATGTTGAAACAGCCTTTTGTCCATCGCCTCGCAAAAAACACCCAAACCTCAAGCCCTTGACAAAGTTTACATATTTTTGATCACTTGATCCGTTTACATATTTTCGAGCTTAGCTGATACTTTGGCATGGCCGGCCGGCGAGCGGAGTCGAAAGGCGAAATGCCTCATACAACCGGATCTCGAAGGCCGGCCCCCACCGCCCCTTGTTAGTGAGGTGACATTGCTTTGTCGATAAATACTTTTTTTTTACACCACGTCGGTGAAAAACCTTACGGTCCACCTGACGGTAAGCGGACACAGCAGCCTCTAGACGCTCGCAACTCAAAAGGAGTCACGTGCGCGTTGCCGACCCTTAATCAGCTCTGTAGCTCTAGTATAAGTTTTTTCGGAACATTAACTAATTCGAACGTGTTTGTGTGTTTTGTCTAAACATGTATGAAAGTGGTATGAAAACGCAAACAGCGCCTCTGGTGGTCACTAGTGGAAACTAAAACAGCGAGTATAACATTTGTTGCTAACCGATGAACGCGCGTATTGCAAACTCAGTGAGAGCGTTTTCATACATTTGAGACAAAACGTAAACGCGTTCGAATTAGTTAATGTTTCGAAAAAACTTATACTACAGCTACTGGCTCGAAAATCTTCTGCTCACTCCCATCCTTTCGTATATAACAGGGTCTGCAAATGCCTAAACATTAAAATGCTCTCCGTATATCAAGCTAAGAATGTGGTGAAGAAATAAATGGCTGCTAACGTTGTCATAAGCTGAAACTGAAAATTTAATCAAATTACCTGAAACACGCTAAGACATTATTCAACCCTAACATACACACAAACGCACACCTACACATACACATTCACATACACACACACACACACAAACGCATTCACACACACACACAAACAAGCAAGCACTGCATTTCAATATAAGTGTATTTAGTGTTTTTAATATGTGCATGTAGATTGTAGTTAGATTTACTTTTTAAACTTGTGAATCTTGTTAATCGCACTCGCAGACTACCAAGTCACAGGCTCAGCCTAGTTTGGTGTCTGATGGATAATCTGTAACCATCATGTAAGAACTTTATTGCTAAATAAATTATTTATTTATAAAATTTGATGATTCTCTGTGTTGATAGCAGAAGGGACAAATTTAGGTCCCTCGCTCAACACAGTGTTTCCTCGGGAGCTCTGGCAACCTTGCTCACCTCCAGGAACACAACACTACATACTTGGTTAGTAAATAATGTAGATTTGTAGCATAGTTTTAGGGCACCAATGTGTGCACTTTTTCACCTTATTCCATTGAAATGGGGTCCGAAATTGTATGCGTATTTATGCCCTCGACTGTACCTATACCTACCAACGAGCATGCTGTCTCTTGTCTGTTATTAAGTCTCAATTAAATACTGTTTGTTATGTTAAATTTAAGCACGAGTAAATAGGTTAAGTTAAAGCATTTTAAAAAAATGAGCGTATCTCGCTATGAAACGTTACAGTTTGGCGAGTTTTTACCATCAGTTCAACAAATGTATGTTTTCTTATTCATAAATAAATTAAAAAAGAAACTATTTGAGTTATTTTTGTTAAGTATTCTTGTACACATAATAAAGACTAGTCTATAAACGCGAGCATGAATGACTGTTCGCTGCAAGCGGCCTTGCCCGCCATATCACGTAATTACCGATACCGCGGTGTCAATGGCACTGTTTACGGAGATAGCGCTTATCAAGCCAATGGATTGCAGTTTCCTACTGTTATGTTGCGTTCAGTGTAAACGAACCGTACTTAATGCAAACATTATTGAGTTAATTACATCTAGTTTAGATATAACGAGAGAAACTTTAGAAATTCTTGAGAAAAAGCGCATTCAGTGAGTTAACTTAGCGTACTTTCGACACATGAATATTTTATATAAGCTCGCCTTTGTACTTCATCCATCTATTGTATTTTTTTCCCTTTGTTGTGTTTTATTTAGGGTAAATCGCCAGTAACTGGCCACCCCCCAATAACTGGCCACTTCGAAAATGGCAAAAATCTACACCAAGCAACTAATTGTTGGTATTTCTGCAATTAAATAAATAAAATTGAACTGGGTTTAGAGCTGACTTCATGTATTTTATTTTGTTGAAGGCGGTCGTCTCTGCCCAAATTCCGTGGCTAGTAACTGAATGTCATTTTCTTAAGTGGCGATTTACCCTACAATAAAGCAATACAATACAATGTATATATTTCCACCATTTGCATTTACCTTTTTTTAAATCTAAATAACTTTATCGATTTCGATAGGGCGACTATCGAACGACCCCATCACTGGCCGCAAGGTCGACATACGTGTACAAACAGACTGTTTCGAAACCTTCCGAATACGAGCTTGCAGAGCTGAGGCCGCAGGATACGATCCGATACAGTGTTCTGCGTCGATAATATCTACACGGACTACAGGCAATGTAGGTCGCCGGTTTGAATCCCGGCGGGAAAACTAGATCTTGTTGCGGAATTTCGTATGATCGTTTAAAAACCGGCCAAGTGCGAGTCGGACTTCGCACATTTAGGGTTCCGAACCGACCGCAAAGTTAAGTTGGTTTTTATAGGAAAAATAAGGAAATTTCAAAGAAAAACTCTAATTTAACAATATATTAGTACTTTTTGGTAAAATATACGTAATAACAAACATTATTACCAAGATTTCAAGTTTGTAGGTATATGGGAAGTTAAAAAAATCTTAGGAACAAAATTTCGTGATAAAGCTGACTTTGGTGACTTCTTATTCCTTTATTTTCCAATATATATTTTTGTTAAAAATATAGTAAGTATCTACTCAATGAGCTCTAAACAACGATACCCCACTCGATAGGGTAGGAAAAAATTTTCGCGCCCCCCTTTAGCTGTATGGGAGCCCCCCTTAAAAACATTTAAAAATAAGTTTTGACTATTTGTATGGCTTCGGGCCAACAATATGCTTATACTGTGTAAATTTGAAGCCTGTAGCTCCAACCGTTTGGCTGTAAAACCTGTGTGACAGACGACGGACGGACGTCTGGGCGTCACCAATAGGGGATCCGTTTTGACCCTTCGGGTACGGAACCCTAAAAACGACGTTAAAGTGACAAGCTAGAGTGTACATCACTTTTTTATCTCACCAAACGACTTTTCTCAAACCAAAATTACCATTTTGATTTATATAAAACGCAGCCAAAAATATATTTTTGTTCCGTCCCATCATATAAGAATCATATAAATAAAGCGAATGTTTATTTTTTGAATTTTTAGCTGGTGGTAAGACAGGCGAATTTTAGAAAATCCTTGAATGCAGTTTTGTTTCTTTTTGGAAACAAAAGAATGTTTCCTTGAAGTAAAACGAGCTAACTTAATGATTTAAGACAGTTTCCCTCCAGAGCGCATATTTTTTTCCATACATTTATCGTCTATATATTTTTGGTCTTAATTTATATGGCAAAAAATAGTTACTAAAAGCCTCCACAGGCGCTACACGCATTGCCTTACAAAATGAGACATGTAAACGCCATCGTTTGTTTTTTGTTTCGAAAAAACTTTACTAGATGCACTAAAGCGTCCCTGTTCTACGCCTGAATTCATTTATGTCTTTAAGAGGCCTTACAAGTGTTAAAATATTTTATGTCACACCTGGCCATAAAGTGGCCATTATCGCACGCTCCGCGCGCGAAAAAACCCACTTCCTGGCCATGGGGAGACATAAAATTTTGTACTCACCTCGGGCGATAATAAAGAAAGCCTCAGATCGCATATTTATCGCCCTTACCTTCGGCTCGGGCGTAAAATACCTGCGATCTGAGCCATTCTTTGTTTTATCGCCCTTGGTAAGTAATGTACTATTGTTTTCAAATTTTGACAAATGTATTGTATTGATAATACCAATAAAGTGATTAAAGGATACGATGACCGTATGAAAGTTTTAGATAGTAACATTGCCCTTTTTAGATTTTATTGTATGTAGTAGAATTGAAGCGGGAAAAAAGCAGTTTTTAGCTCGAAAATGGTCGATTTGGAGTGATGTTTGAAATAATATTTCATAATGAAAAACTATGAAAATACATTTAAAATCTATGTCATTAGGTCGCAATAGTCCTGTTCTAGATAGTAACATTGAGAAAATATCAAGATACGTGGCTATTAAACAGAAATTCACCTAAATAGACGACCCTTTTTATTAGGGTTCCGTACCAAAAAGGTAAAAAAGGAACCCTATTGGTTTCACTTTGTCTGTCTGTCTGTCTGTCTGTCTGTCTGTCTGTCTGTCTGTCACATCGCTAAATATCTCAGGAACTACTTATCCTATCGATTTGAAATTTGGAATAGTTATAAACAAGGGTAACCCAGATACATAGAAGATGGTTTTTTAAATTATTTTATTTTATTTTCTGTGAATAATGACAGGTAAAAGGGGGTTCAAAATTTCAAAGTCTGGCAACTATGTCAAGTGGGGTATCATATGAAAGGGCTTGACTTGTACATTCTGAAACAATTTTTAGTTTTTTTACAGGAATGTATATTTTACAGGAAAAATATAGCCATAGACCTATCTAGTTTTTCTTTTTTTTAATCATCAAAAAACTCTTCTATACTAAGTTTGTAATTTAAGCACCTTTGTATATATTTTTGTTTCATATTTAAATTTACAAAATTACGTTGAAAATACCTTCTTTCAAATAAAAAAACAATTATTGAAATCGGTTGATGTGATAAAGAATTATCCTTGAAAAACCAACATACGTACTAAGTTATTCAGTCGCGCAAATTAGTAACACAATGCGCCGATAGATGGTGCTGTCATGTTTTTTTAAGATTGTTCCTGAATTAATGGGTTCGGGACGGGTACAACTACAGATATACAAGAACTGTGTACGGAACCCTCGGTGCGCGAGTCGGACTCGCACTTGACCGGTTTTTTAACATATAAGGACCCTTAATGATCTAAACACACTTTCTCTCTCTTTTCAGACCCAGAATGCCATCGCGTAGCGCGCCCTCATGACACCAACCAACACAATGTAAACAAAACACAAGACTGCAACTGCCTTAGAAACAAGATGCCACATATTTTTCTAAAGGAATTTTGAGTATTTTTGAGGAATTTTGAAGGCTAGGTGAAATGGCGACTGAAGGGGAACCGGTCAAAGTAGAAGGCGGCCACGTCTCTGTAACCACCATTAGTATGTCGGGACCTGAGACGAGCAATGGTGAGTAAATAAGTATACAAATACAATAGGGATGTCGACTCAAAAATTTTTATTACTTCAATAGAAAGAAGACATAAAACTATGCCAAATAGTGAAAATCCTATTCAAATATCTCAAAAAATAACGAAGCTACAACGGTTAGAATGTTCGTAGTTAGAGAGAGAAAGTGCTACCTAACCGTGACGTCACTGTTAAGTAGCGCCATAGTAAATGACGATCGTTCAATACAAAGGTGCGTTTTGCGGAAAAGGGACAGAACATACCCACTCTTAAAACTTTGAAGACTTATAATTACGTAATTATTTATTTTTTTCAATTACTTTTTTCGCCATTTGATTGAGAATTTGAGCCTTTATGTAAAAAATTTGGATTTATTGATTTTCTTTTATAGTGTCGTCATCCCTATACAAATATTCTTTATTGTTCACCAAAAAAAGTAAAAAAAAGTACGTAAGAGCACTGTGTTGAGAGCGAGGGACCTAAATTTATCTGTCTGTCAGAGAGCCCACCGCGAACCGAAAACGAACGAAGTTCGAATATTTAAATTGTTATATAAATAGATTAAAATATAGGCATATAACATGCACCCTCGTTGTGTTAAAATATGTAAAAACCCCCGACACAAAACGTAGTTATGTCGCTAAGAACGATCTTTGTTTCTGATTTCCTCGTGTTGGAATTATACCGGTTTCCTCACGACGTTTTCCTTCCGAAAAGCTACTGTTAAATATAATTTATTTTATCTATGACACAGGAAAATTATAGGGATCGTCCTAATACAACGTGACTATACAGACTGAAAAAGTGGCTGTTGGGAAGCATGTTTTACGATTACGTTGAGTTTTTCAACACACCACTAATGCTATGACAGTAAATACTGAAAAATAATAATAAATACAATGTACTTAGCTAAATATATTATGTATGTACCACTTTTAATAAAGACATATTTATAAATTTTACTTGACTTGTAACAATTGTTATGAATAAATATTTCATTTTCATTTTCGACTACGCGATCATCGCAAGTTCATCGAACATCGAACTTGCGATCAAACATATTGAACGCGAATAGGTGTCCTAATTAATTGTCGATTAGGACACCGTTGCGATCATCGCGTGATCGCGTTGTATTAGGATGATCCCATACAGCATTACAGTTTGCACCAAGGCATTGGGAGGAAACCATTAGATAATGAATGATGACATATATAATAAACCTTCTGTCAGTTTTCTTTATTTCTATGTTGTATATAACATGATGAAGGCATGTTTGTCTGTTTATCAGGTCAGTTCTCGTACAGCTCGAGTGGGGTTCGGATCAGCGTGTCCTCGGACCCCCACGACGAAGACTCTACGGACGCGGAGATATCCAAGATCGACTTCACACAACACCAGTACGAGGTAAGTCTGTCTGCTGATTAATTCTGCCACAGCTCGAGCGGGGTCCGATCAGACGAAGAGTCCACGGACGCCGAAATATCCAAGATCGACTTCACACAACACCAGTTCGAGGTGAGACTGTCTGCAGGGTAGTTCTGGTACAGCTCGAGCGGGGTCCGGATCAGCGTGTCCTTGGAACCCCACGAGGAAGACTTAGATGCCGAGATATACAAGATCGACTTCACACAACACTATTATGAAGTGTCTGCATTTTAGATTTTTAGTAGAAAGGCCAATTCGTCGAGAGTGCCTTATTTACGATTTCCGTAGGACTGAAAAGGTTTATACCGACAAGTGGTATCGTTGGAATCAGCATGCTCTACTGATTATCAAAACGCATGTTGTCGCTTGAAGAGCCGAAACTTACCCCCTTATTCATAAACGTCCTCTATTAGTTAACAAGCCGCTAAAGTTCGTTTGTCCTTATCTGTCACTCTGACATTTACGTTCGTGAGAAAGGGACAAACAACATTTTAGTTAGCAGAGGTTTGTTAAGTTTTATGAATAAGGTGGTAAGTGTGTTTTGAAAATGATTTTTTTTTTACCACACCACTGGCCGAAATCTATAGGTGTGGTATATTTTTGGAATCAGGTCATGAAGCCCTTTCGTTTGATACCCCACTCGATAGGTTTTTGAAGAAAAATTGTGTATTTTTCATACATAAAACTTATGACGTCATTTAAACTCACTCCACTACTTTAGAAACCGACAACATGCGTTTTGATAATCAGTAGAGCATGCTGATTCCAACGATACCACTTGTCGGTATAAACCTATTCAGTCCTACGGAAATTGCGCTTTTTCAACTTGGCCTCTCTATTATTTGACTTTCCTCATAAATATCATCTTTGAAGTAACACTTTGTTGTGTTGGCTTTGTTAACCGGATGAAGAATGATAAAAATCCTTTTCAAATATTTTAATAAATAACGAATCTAAAATCATTTTAGTGTTGCTAGATAGAGAGAGAAAGCGCTACAGATCCGTGAGACATCATTAACATCATTCATACAAAGGTGCGTTTTGCGGAAAAGGGACCGAATAAAACCTATTAAAACTTTGAAGACAGAACTATTAATATTTGTGTTACTATTTTCACCATTTGATTATAATAGGCAATCTATCCATATAATCACACTATGTTATAAATTGTAACATGTTACAAGTCACCTACCAAATTTGGATCCTTTTTCGAGAAAACTCGGACTTATTGACTTTCTTAAAGTGTCAACTTCCGTTTGAGGGGTGAGACCCTGGGGCCATGGGGTCCAAGTGCTCGGCGCCTGTAAAGGACGTCTCGACGCGCCTTATATAGGCTTCTGGTGACCAGAGGGCTGGTCACTATTTCCATTCGCCCAACGGATTAGCACTACCATCCAGCGTGGCGATGCGCCCAGCCTTCTGAGAACCCTACCGAGCACCGAGGACCTGCCGAAAAAATTTTATTTTTAAGTTTTCGTTTAGGTATTTAGTAATAAGATCTTGTTATGTCATTGTTATAAATAGTGTTTTTTTTTAAATAAATAAATAAATAAATGAACTTTATTCTGTAAGTAGGCCGCAATGGCACTTTTACAAGTCAAACCCTACTACCGTTTCACAGAGGCCACTGCCGAGAAGAAACGCCGAAAGAAACTCGACAGTCAGCCATTTTCTCACAAAAATATGCTTTTTACAATGTTAATACTTAACCTACTTAAGATCAAGAAATCTAAGACACATAGAATTCAAAATTCAGAATTCAAACATTTATTCTGCAAATAGGCCACAAGGGCACTTTCACATGTCATAATGTTAATGTACAATTTTAAAAAAGTCTTACAATATAAGCATATGATAGATTTTTCATGAGAAAATATTAATTTACAATTTAAGAAATATATCAATAAGAATTTAATACATTTTTCATGTCAAAAGAAACTTCCGTTTTTTGTTTGACAGGTGAACATGCGTAACAAGAAGAAGCGGTCGTCGAGCGGACAAGAGGCGGGGGACACGGAGAGACCCATGTCCTGGGAGGGGGAACTGTCCGACTCGGAAATGGTCATAGACACCAGTAACATGAGTGAGTAGTGTCATGTCATCACCCTTACCTTACTTACTCCGATGGCTCAGCGACCCAAAGTGGATCTTGGCCACAGAATAGTATAATAGTATTACATACAGAATGGCCACGAACCCCCCGCGCCGAGGTCAGTTACCTCGCCCCTGAGAGACCCGCCTGGCGTCGATCGGGTGCCGTCGCGCCTCGCGATTCGACCGCGCCACGCGCTACGCACCCGCGCAAACAATTGACGCGTGTACCGACAGCGCACGCACACATACTTACCCACAGCGCTTACGTTCATTCGATTAAGGCGATATATTGATTGAAGGAGACGCGCGTATGTTTTTCGTTCACGACAAAACGGGATGCAACACTCTCCGGGAATGGCTTTTTTAGACAAATCTCGATAAATATCTGACTGTGTGCAGATTTATTAAATTTCCTCTTGTCAGTAACTAGATGAGGTAAAATACCATCATATTAACTTAATCGTGTCTTTTAATAATGCGTTGTTTTAGTAGGCCGAGTAAAAAAAGGAAAATATAGACTCAACTTTGGATTTCTTTACTATCGAGAAAATTTTAAGCAATTATGTTTCGGCTATTGTCAGTACCACAATCATATAGTCAAGAATTATATATCTGACAATCAGTCCCTAAGTCCCTATTGTTTCTTCGTCTGGGCAGAACAGCGTTTCAAAGTTTATAAATTTCTCAGTGTAGCGTCTTAAACTATGTGTCACCATCATCATCATATCAGCTGAAAGACGTCCACTGCTGCATATAGGCCTCCCCCAAAGAGTGCCACAATGACCGGTCTTGCGCTACCCGCATCCAGCGGACTCCCGCGACCTTTACCAGGTCATCAGTCCACCTTGTGGGGGTCTACCCACGCTGCGCCTTCCGGTCCGTGGTCGCCACTCGAGAACCTTTCGGCCCCAACGGCCATCGGTTCTACGTGCAATGTGCCCCGCTCACTGCCACTTTTGTTTAGCTAAACTATGTGTAAACCTGTAAAATTGTTTTTCAGACGACCCACCCAGCTCTCCCGACCTGCAGTCCTCACGGGACTCAATCGACACGCTCCGAAACGTGACGATCAAGAGCGAACCCCTGAAGGAACAGTTTCAGAGTCTGGACGATCAGCGAGTGCTGGACCTCAAGTACACTCCGCTCCAGCATCAGCGGAGCCTCAGCATGAATCGGGTAAGAACAGGGTCTTCATCTGCTGAAGCATAGTGACCATAAAGAAAATGTTATGAGGGTTTTATAGATTTAGAATAGAACACTTATTTAACCATAACCAGAGACTAGGAATTATATAGACTGCCAAATGCTTTACATTGTGGCGTTATTATAAAATAATGGGCCTGCTGTAGCTAGTTTCACTATGGAGAGATCACTTTACCATTCAATTCGTATGCCACTAAGACCTCTGCTTAACACAATAGTGCCATCTGTTGGGAGCTTCTTCGTTGTGTTCATAGATGGCGCTATGAGTTAAGCAGAGGTCTTAGTGGCACACAAATTGAATGGTAAAGTGATCTCTCCATAGTGAAACTAGCTACAGCAGGCCCATTATTTTAAAATTACGCCACAATGTATAGGCATTAGCAGTCTATATAATTCCTAGTCTCTGCCATAACTAAGTATTTCTAGTTAGATAAATTTTTCGACGGTATATCACAACTCCAGGTTAGGGCGATATATCGATTGAAAGAGACGCCCTTATGTTTTTCGCTCACGACAAAACGGGATGCAACACTCTTCAAGAATGGCTTTTTTAGACGAATCTCGTTAAGAGGCCTTATAAGAGTATTCCGCAAAATGCTTGGTTTTTGATCAAAGCTTCTGGCGCAAATATCTATAATTTTATAGAAATTATTGAAGTATTTGATAGCCCGTTTATTATTCTTAATAGTAACGTTACTTAACTTTTGTTTTTTTATCGTTAACCTTGGTAAAAACGCGTTCTCTTGGCTGGGTTTTTCAATATTTTGCGGTTAGGCGTAACGTTTCGATTCTCGATTTTGACGTGGAAAGGACTTATTTTTGTACAAAATGAACACATTTCAATTCTACATATGATAAACTAGATAGTAAGATCGTTAAATAAGTAGGATTCATTTATAATTTAGGTTTAAATAGCATCCAAATGTTGCCTAGTTTATGTATAAAAACAGGGTTACATTTTATTTTTTCCTCGCAAGCTGCGTTAACATTTTGCTCTAAAGATAAAAGTGTTGCAAAGAGTAACTCTTCTTGTGTATCAGATATTTTTTAAATCATAATTGGACTAAAAGTAAATTTTGTAAAAAAATTTAAACATAGCCCATAATTCCCATAAATTACGCTGCATTGATGCCCTGCACTCAGACGGCGCCGAGCGCTCTCAGAGGTCGGACCTATGTCGCTTTCGCCGATCGCGCAACTTTGCGAACATCGGAATTATGTTTCACAGAATTCCAAGACACGCTAAACTCGTATACCGTGATTTAATGAGTTTGATCCTTAAGTATTTTATTTTGTGATTTTCACTCAACTCCTCATATATTCATCACATCATAACACCACCGTGTTTGGGCTTGTTGGATTTGTCTTGATGAGTACTATCGGAATAAATAAGGCTTAGTGTCTCATGATGGAGTCAGGAGATAGTTACTGGAACTGGAACTCCTCATATGATTATCACAGCACTGCCGTGTTTGGGCTCTTTAGACTTGTCTTGATTAGTACCATCGGATTAGGTGAGGTTCAGAGTCTCATGATGGAGTCAGGAGATAGTTACTGGAACTCCTCATATGGTTATCACAGCACCGCCGTGTTTGGTCTCTTTGGGTTTGTCTTGATGAATACCATAGGAATAGGTAAAACGGGAACCTATTACTAAGACTCCGCTGTCCGTCTGTCCGTCTGTCACCAGGCTGTATCTCAAAAGCCGTGATAGTTAGACAGTTGAAATTTTCACAGATGATATATTTCTGTTGTCGCTATAACAACAAATATTAAAAGACAATAAAATAAATATTTAAGTGGGCTCCCATACAACAAACGCGATTTATTTGCCGTTTTTAAAGATAATGGGACGGGACCCTTTGTGCGCGAGTCCGACTCGCACTTGGCCGGTTTTTTCCTATTCCTCCACTTAGGAACCCGTACCCGTGCCCCGTTTACTACCCATATTTACGAATAACAGATGATGATATTTTATTTACCCAAATAAGTATTGATTGATAAGTATATAATTTTTTTATAATTTTTAACAGGGTCTGTACAGGTTTCAGGTCGGTAACCCCTGTGATATGTCAATCTATATATTATCTAACATGTAAATGTCAGTATCGAATAACAGATGAGGGTAGAATTTGCCTCTCGTATCTTAGACCATAACATGTTATTGGTACTAAAGCATGTTAGTTATTCATATTATTTATGACATAATGACTAAGAGTTTAAGAATGAATGTATCATAATATCTATTATCCTACCAGACCAGTCCTACCACTTATGACTATTGGCCGGCGAGAAGCCAGGGGCGTTTTTTTACGTATAATATTATGGCGACAGTAAATAATGACATTGCATAATTATTTACGCGGAGTTTCCACCAAATCTAAATATATTGTCCGAAGTGAACAATATACATCACTATTAGGCCTTTTGAACGTTAGGACAATATATATATATATATATATGTGGACAATCTTACACAAATCAACCTAGTCCCAAACTAAGCAAAGCTTGTACTATGACCTTACCCAACACGTTTGTGACAAATGACCTTATAACAAAAGTTGATAGGGAAAAAATCATTTTCGATCAAAATGGGTGAGGTGAATCACAAATGAGGCTTCAAACGTCAGGATATATGATCAATATGAAAAACTATATGCGAGAATACAAAGATATTGTATGACAAAAACTTTCGATTTTCCGATAGCTACTATGTATAATATAAATTTTCTTGAAATGTAGTACATATTAAAGTGCTGCTTTCAAAAAATCAAATACATGTTTAATTATACATTGTTAACAACATTAACAAACCTTAATAAACAATGTAAACTTTGATACTGACGAAACGATCAAGACTTTACGTCCGTGTTGAAACGCACACATACGCGCTGTAAGTGTGCTGTAGAGCAGAGCGCTCGTATGCCGAGCGCTAACGCCATCTATCGAGTAAGATTTCGTGAAAATGATGAACGCTCAAACTTATAAGGAACCTTAAATATCTGCCTGTGTGCAGGTTTATTAAATTTCCTCTTGACAGAGTTTAGATGAGGTAAAATACCATCATATTAACTTAAGGTTGATTCACGCTAGACCGTTCCGTGTCCGGGCCGGCCCGTTTTGTGGTACAAGAAATCGACGGACGCGCGACGGCCGTCGATTGTTTGTACTAGAAAACGGGCCGGCTCGGACTCGGAACGGTCTAGCGTGAATCAACCTTTAATCGTGCGTTATAATAAAGCGTTGTTTTAGTAGGCTGAGTAAAAAAAGGAAAATATAGACTCAACTTTGGATTTTTATTCTATCGAGAAAATTTTAAGCAATCATGTTTCGGCTATTGTCAGGAACACAATCATATGGTTAAGAATCATATATCTGAAAATCAGTCCCTATTATTTCCTCGTCTGGGCAGAACAGCGTTTCAAAGTTTCTAAATTTCTCGTCGTAGCGCCTTAACAAAATAAAATGTAAAACACGGTATAAAAACTGGTAACTCGTACTAAAATAACGTTGATAGGAAAAAAAGGGGTTAATTAAAAACACGACTGCACTAAAAAGATAAAAACAAGTTTCCTAATCAAGAACTCTTATATAAGAATATTTTGTTTGCAGTCGTGGGACCTAGTATTTTGGTTTTTCTTGTATGTAGTAGGTCCCCCGACTGCAAACAAAATATATTTCCTTGATTTCTTTATTAGGAAACTTGTTTTTATCTATTTAGTGCAGTTTAGTCGTGTTTTTAATTTTTATAATTATTATTTTATTATTTTATAATAATATTTTTGGAATCGTCTCTTCAAATGCATCATTTTGATACCCCACTTGCTAGGATAGAAAACATTTTTTTTTACGATACACTCTAAATGGAGTTTTTATTGCAACGTCACATATCCTATGTCACCCGGGATGACGTAACGATTCCAACGATATCTCACACATCTAAATCGGTTAAGGCCAGATTAAGGCGTTGAGAAGATCTGAGGGAACAAAAAAAGTTCACATACATACATATATGAAACCTGAAAACATTACACTCCTTTTTTGGGCAGTCGTGTAAAAAGGCAAAGCATCCGCAGATATTGAAATAAACTTAACTCCACCAGATATCGGTCCTGACTGAGAGCGCTCCGCTCCGCCGGCCGTCATCTCCTGCCGCCAAGATGGAGCAGAGTCCACTGCCGCAGCCTCCGGGCGAGATACAGAACCTCACCATTAAGAAGGAGAGTCGGGAACTGCCTGGTAAGTCGCTTATCTTAGCCGTGTTCCCGAATCACGCTTACAACGCTATAAACGCGTTTACGATCGGACCGAATCACGCTCATAGCGTTTACATGAGATGTCGTGACGTCATTGATGACGTCATGGACGGCGCCATATTGGCGTTTACAATGCTCACACTCCCAGGCGTCAGCACCTTAAACCAAACGTCAATTTGACGTTTGAAATATGAACATGACAGTATCCCGGTCCGAATCAAAACACCACTCACGCGGCCTTGAGCGCGCTTACTGATTCGGACCGGCCGTCAGCACTGTAAACGCTGTGATCGTTGTTAGCGTGATTCGGAACACGCCTCTTATCTTAATGAGAGCTACCGCGTATGGATTCGCCGCTAGAGGCGCTAGTGTGACGTCAGTCCTCCGAAATGTCAAATTGCATAGTTTATGGGTGGGTTACGCGGGTTTATTTCTAATTAGATTAATATGGTGACTATTTTGCAATATCTGAGATTGATAATGGCAAATACGAGTTACGGGTCTACGAATTTCAGTGCTTTGCGACAATTTTATCGCTCGTAAACTTATGTCATACTTTTTTCCGAATAATACGGGATATTTGATTAAAATATTGACGGTGCGTTGTTAATGTATGAAATACGATTTCAACGTAAATTTGGTTTTCACGCCCATAATAACCAATAACAAACTTTGACAGTTGGACTGAGAGCACAGTGGCGCCAACTGGCGAGCACAAAAACGGTAGCCCTCATTATATGAGGGCCCTTGCGGATGCATTTCGACCCAGCGGGATCTGTAATCGCTGGGGGCAATTACATATAACGATGAGTGGGAGATTGAGATGAGAAGAGATATGGGTGAGACGAGAATTGAACGTGGGCGAACTATATATGGGCTGGCTTACTTGATGGAAGGTGAAGCGATGAGATGGTATAAATTGCGTCTGGGTGCTGGTGGTGTGAGCTGATGGATGATGCTGTCGACTCCGACGGCTGTGAGCTGATGATTTCTTCGTGAAGCACTGGGTTTAAGAGCTGATAATGTTCACTCGCGTTATATGGGCAGAATAGTTCACCAATTGTCACAAAGTAAGAATCACTCGCGAAACTATATATTGGCCAATATGAATTGCAGTTTTGTATGGTATCGCGTGCGCGGGAGCTGATTTGAGGTGGTACGTATCCGCTTCGAATGCGTGTCGCTCGCAGACTGACGCCGCGCTGGCGTCGTTGAGTGAGCGGAATGAGCCGGGCGAAATGCGTGAATGGAAGAATGGACCGTCGCACCGTTCAGGCGCGAACATCCTGGGGGGCCCGGGGGAGAGCCTCTTCCTGAGCTGAGTCCAATGGCAGCCTGGCTATCTTGAACACAGGTCTGCGCAGTTGTCCATGAGCGGTGTCCAGATCCACCACTCGAATCACTCCATCCTTGCCGGGTATTGTGCGGGTAATCCGGCCCAGTCTCCATTGCAGTGGCGGCAGGTCATCTTCCTTGATGAGTACAAGTTCGCCCACTTGAGGAGGGGATGAGGAGGAAAGCCACTTAGAGCGGGTTTGAAGTGTGTGTAGGTATGAGTTGGACCACTGAGTCCAAAAGCGTTGGGCCAGAGCTTGTATGAGCTGGAAGCGTTTAAGAGCAGAGAGGGGTCTATCGGCAAAGGATAGCTCGGGCAGAGCAGTGAGAGAACGGCCCGTAATGAAATGTGCAGCAGTTAATGGTTCCCTGTCCGAGGGATCGGAAGAGAGTGGGCAGAGAGGTCTTGAGTTAAGAACAGCCTCGATTCGTGTGAGAAGTGTGGAGAATTCTTCAAAAGTTAGGTGCTGTTCACCGATTACGCGATAGAGCAGTTGTTTTGTAGATTTAATATTAATCTCGTGCAGAGCACCGAACCAGGGTCCCTTGGGTGGGTTCAGCAACCAAGTGATCTGCTGGTTGGCAAGTTTGTGTGTAATTGCGTCATTATTGGCTGAAAGAAAGTTCTGGACTTCTATGAGCTGATTTCTAGCGCCTACATAATTTGTGCCGCAATCTGACCTAATGAGAGCTGGTGTGCCACGTCGTGAGACGAATCTTTGTAATGCCGCGAGAAAGGCTTCTGTGGTGAGTGCGGAGACGGCCTCCAAATGAACCGCCTTTGTTGAGAGACATACGAATATGCATAGGTATGCTTTTAGGAGCTTAGCGTTTCGTAACGTACTTGATTTAACGAGAAATGGGCCGGCAAAGTCGGTCGTGACTTGACTGAATACGGGTTGTGGTGTAACCCTGTCCGCGGGTAGGTCAGCCATGTACGGGGCTGTAGGTTGAGCGCGACATCTAAAACATCTAATGCATTTGAATACCCGGAAGCGAACCACGCGACGAGCGGATAGTATCCAGAATTGCTGGCGTAAGATGGCGTGTAGTGTGTCCGCACCAGGATGGCAATATACTCTGTGGTAATAGTCAATGATGAGATCTACGAGTGGGCTAGAGCTGGGTAAGATGAGCGGGTGTTGGGCGTCGTAACTGATCGACGCGTGAGAGAGCCGACCGCCGACTCTCAAGAGACCGTCTTTAATGAAAGGCGAGAGCCGTTGGAGTCGGTTCGTGCAAAGTTTATTGGTGTGCAGACGATGAATGTCTTCTGCGAACTCATTTTGCTGAACAGAGCGGACCCAGTATAACAGGGCTTCCCTACGTTCACCGGCCGTTATAGGTCCGGAGCGTCGTTCGTTTGGGCTGTGTTTACAATTGAAGATGAAACGCTTGATGCAAGACGTCACTCCAATGAGTTTGTCAAACGAGCTGAAACGAGTGAGCAGGTCGTGGTCCACATCAGGGACTGCTATGTGGGCTAAAACCTTTTTTGGCTTAAGGCCTGGTAAAATGTGGTGACCCAAAGCGGATGGTATTTGTGGCCAGGTGGAGGGAGGCTCCTTGAGCCATCTGGGAGACCACCAGAGGTCATGAGTTAAAAGAGATTGAGCTGATATTCCCCTGCTTGCACAGTCTGCAGGGTTGAGGTTCGTGGGAACATGCCTCCACGTTGAGCTGGTTGGACTAGACATTATTTTAGCCACTCGGTTGGCTTCAAATGTCTGAAGACGATGAGGAGCTGTGTTGAGCCATGCGAGCACTATGGTGCTGTCGGACCAGCAGATATGTTGGTCTATTTTGATGTGAGCAGATAGTTGGACTGACACTCGAATCATGAGCTGTGATAAGAGAGCTGCAGCTGAGAGTTCCATCTTGGGGATTGAGAGACGATTCTTGAGAGGCGCGACCTTTGACTTGGCAATGACCAGGTGTACATTGACATGTCCATCTGCATCGAGCTCGCGCAGATAAACTACGGCTCCATAACCCGCCTCTGAGCCATCTGAGAATCCGTTGAGCGAGTATGTGGACGTGGGCTTGTACTTGCAAATGTGCCGAGGTAAGCGTATGTTTGAGAGTTGAGGAAGGTCTTGGGAAATGTGTTGCCACTCTGTGTGGACTTCATCGGGAGTGGGTTCGTCCCATCCCAGTTTCAAGAGCCATAACTTCTGTAAGAGGAGCTTTGCGCGGAATATTACGGGTGTTACCCAACCGTTGGGGTCATAAAGAGAGGCTACTGTGCTGAGAATAGAGCGCTTTGTTACTTGAGTCGGTGAGGGGAGAGAGATGCGGTATGTGAACTCATCTGTTTGAGGGATCCATTGTATGCCGAGTACTTTAATGGAATTCGAATCTGGGCTGATGTCAAAGTCTTTCGGCATGTCACACTGGTCATCTGGGAACCGATCGAGGAGCTGAGGTGAGTTGGAGGTCCATTTGCTGAGCTGGAAGCCACCTAGGGCGAGTAGGTCGATCAGCTCGGTTTGAAGTGCTTGAGCAGACTCCACTGAGTCATGACCACAGAGGATATCATCTACGAAGATTGAGTGGCGTAGGACCTGAGCAGCCTGTGGGTAGTGATGACCTTCGTCATCAGCCAGTTGGAGCAGAGTGCGGATTGAATGAAACGGCGAAGAACGTAAACCGTATGTGACGGTGTTAAGAGCGTAGGTGAGCAGAGGCTGGTCAGGTGAAGACCGCCAGAGAATGAGCTGATACTGCCGTTGATCGGGATGGACGAGTATGTTTCGGAACATCCTTTTAATGTCAGTGCTGAAAACTACGGGATGTGTTCTAAAAGACATGATGATGTCAACAATATCTTGCTGAAGAGCTGGACCTGTGTGAAGGCAGTCATTTAGGCTGACGCCGTTGGAGCTTTTGCTGCTCCCATCAAATACCGTGCGTATCTTCTCGGATCCCGATTTGAAGATTCCGTGATGTGGGATGTAGAAATGAGGCTTATTTGCGAAGGTACTTGGGTGACAGGGTGACATGTGTCCGAGATTGAGATAGTCTGTCATAAAGTCAACATATTTTGAGCGGAGTGTCGGGTTTGCCTGAAGCTTCTTCTCGAGGTTAAGGAACCTACGTAGTGCTATAGCATGGGTGTTGCCTAAGGTCGGCGCATCTGGGAGAAAGGGCAATGTCACCATGTAGCGGCCTGAGGGTTCTCGAGTAGTCGTGGTGCGGAATATTTCTTCGCACTGTTCGTGTAATGGGCTGGTGTGTACGTGAGGCTGGGGTTCCTCCGTTTCCCAGAACCTCTCAATACTCTTACAAATATCATGAGTGGATTCCTCAGATTCCGGTTGTGAGCTGATAACATGAGCCGAGTTGGATTGCTTCGCTGGTGTGGCACATAAGTCCTCGATGGGTCCTATCAATGCGAAGTCAAAAATCGTGCCGAAGGCTATGGGCTTCCCCCGGCCTAACGAGACCTTAGTCCCGTCCAGAACTTGGCCGAGAACGTCTGAACCTAACAAGAGGTCAATTGGAGCTGGAGTATTATATTCCTGATCGGCTAAGGGAATCGGCGGTTGACCTCTCACAGGTGCAATGTGCGGGACCTTTTGTAAAGGTAAGTAACCGGTGACGTTATTCAAAATGTGTGCTGTAGCCGTGATCGTTGGTGTGTCACGATGTGTAGGTCGACATACTATTGTGATGGATGCCTTAGACTCTTGTGTGTGATGATTGCCTACTCCTGCGATTTTGAGTGATGTTGAGTTAAGCGGCAGATTTAAAATGCGAGCCATGCGCTGAGTTATAAGTGTGAGCATGCTACCGCAATCTAGCAAGGCTCGTGCTGAGTGAAAGTGTCCATTTACGTCTGCTATTTTTAGCGAGACGGTGGGCAATAATATGGGCTGATTTGCTACCTGCTCTTCATGCTGTGGGTAGTTGCATGTGGAATGATTTGCTACTGGAGCTGATCTCGCAGAATGGGCTTGTGATGTCTGAGTCTGGGCTGAGCGTGTGTGTTGTGTGTGTGGGTGTGAGCGTTGTGGGGGTGAGTGTGTGAGCTGATTGTCGTCCTCTTCGTTATGCTCCGTTATCGTCGATAGTCATTGCTGACCACCTTGTCGTGTCCTACTGGGCGAGCGAGAGTGAGTCGATGGCTCGTTCTGCGGCGTGGGTTTCGGTTGTGAGGCGTGCGCTGATACATGTTGGGGCTCACGAGCTGGGCGCGTTCTGGGCTGATCCCTCAGATGAGGGGGTAGGAGATGAGCGGATGTGTGAGTGGGGGAATTAGCCCCGGGGCGGTGTAGTGATGTGTGGTGGCGAGGGTTGCCACACTCTTTGCAAGCGTTGGTCGACTTGCACTCGTTCTCATAATGGGGACCTAGGCAGCGGCGGCAGCGGTTGCGCGCCTGAATGAAGTCCCATCGGCCTTGAATGGGTTGGTCGTTGTAGCGCGGGCAGGCGATGAGCTTGTGGCCTCTTTCGGTGCAGTATGGGCAGGGCATATTGTTTTGGGTGTTAGGAGGCGGTGGTGTGGGTTGAGCTGAATAGACCGGCCTGTGCTGAGCTGGGTAGTCTAGTCGGGGCCTGACCGGGTTTATGGGGCGGAATTCCCGGTAAGCGGGTTGTCGGGGCGGGCCGCGTGGAGGGTTTATGGGGGACTGTCTGCGGTATGGGGCCGGTTGGGGGGAGGGCTGAGTAGCGGGGGAGGGGCCTGAGCTGGACCACTCGGTCTCCACACAGCGTGCATGCTCTTCCAGGAAGGCGATTAAATTTTTGAGGGTGGGCAGAGTCTGGCGTGAGCCATATTTGCGTTCGAAGAGGGTTCTGAGTTCACCCTGTAGTTTTCTGACTACTATGGATACGAAAACGTAATCGCTCTCTTGCATGGGCAGATCTAGATTATTGAGCGCGCACTGCGCTGAAATGAGCGGGGTGAGGAATAGTGTGCGGATGTCTGAGCGCGCGTGGATGTTGGGCAGGCCTAGGATAATATCGACAAATCGATCGATGAGGACGCGCCGATTTTCATACCGTCGAGTGAGGATGTTCATAGCCACGGCGAAGTTTTCATTTGTGAGCTGAAGGTGTGACACCATACTGCGTGCCTCGCCTGTGAGAGATGAGAGCAGATAGTGACGTTTCACGGCATCCGAGATGGTGGACATGTCATCCGTGAGACTTCGGAAGATTGCGATGAATGATGGCCAATCCTCGACCTTTGAGCTGAACTTGGGCAGGGTTATCTTGGGGAGCATGGCTGTGGGCGTGGCCGACGTTGAGGGGTGGGAGGTTTCTGGGAGAGCTGATGCCACGCTGAGTTTTTCAAATGTCACCAGTATGTGTTCGTAGTCGGTCATGGCGGCCTCATAATTTGTCGTGTATGTGTCTTCTGTCTCGTTAGTCAATGTCTCGTCGTCCAGTATTTCGTGGTAAATGTCCTCAAGTTTCGTCTTGTGGCCGTCCAGTTTTGCGTACCTGGCGGTGAAGTCTGTCATTGTGTATTTCTTTGCGTCTTTGTTTAATACGGCGTCGCCTATTTCTTTGAGCTGTGAGATTGCCTTGGCTGCCTCACGGAAGATGGCCGCTTGTGATTTGGTAGGCATTGTTGTTTAAGTGTTGAGCGGAATTGACTTCAAAACAAAAAAAAATAATATTAAAAATATATGTTTACAAATTGAGCTGATAATGTCACACCCTGTATAGTGTGGACGGTGTGATCTATTCTGTGTAATTGCTGAGGAGTGATTTTACAATTTTATTTGTGAAGTGAGAAAAAATAAATAAATAAATGAGATGGTTTTAATTTCTGAATGTGAACACCCTGTATAATGTGTCGTGTAGGCTTTGTACCTGTGCAAGTGTTTGTGCGGAGCGAAGTTATGATTTACAAAACAAAGAAATTTTTTTGAAGTATTTAATTTGAGATTAAAAAAAAATCACTCTGTATTACTGTATTTTGAAACACACTGTATACACCTATACTATCTTCTTATACTGTACTGTTTGTGCTGATTTAAAACAATGTGTTATTGTAAATTGGTTTTTATATCTTTCGTGCTGATCCCTAAAACTAATACTTTTTATTCTAACTAACCACTTGATTGCGGTTTGTTTACTTAACTAAACTATCTTAATAAGTAACCTAATGAGCGGATTATCTATCAACAATACGTTGTTGCGACGCAAATTACGTAGGTAAGTATTTATTACAATGTTGCAGGATGATGCAATCACACGTTGCTTTTACTTGAGCGATTACGTCTTGCTTATTACGTATTTAAACTTATTCTACACACTTTTTTAATATCAAATATGAACGTATCGAAATTGTTTGTTTATGGGAATGGAATTTTAAATAAATGTGGATTGGTACTTTTTATAGTTGTACCTATGTGAGAAATGTATGGAACAATGGTGGGCGGATGAATATTTTGTAAATGTGGGTGGGTTTTAATCGAAATGGGGCACTTTTGGAGCGAGAAAAATTTGAGCAAGGGGCTTTTCCAAAGGGGTTAAGTAGGTTACGATGGACCAAAATATTTCGACAATGGGGGGGCACTTTTGGGGCAAGAAAATTTGAGCAGGGGGCTTTTTCCAAAGGGGGTTCAGGAGGTTACGAAGGACCAAAATATTTCGAAAATGGGGGGGCACTTTTGGGGCAAGAAAATTTGAGCAGGGGGCTTTTTCCAAAGGGGGTTCAGGAGGTTACGAAGGACCAAAAATTATGTAATCGCTGGGGGCAATTACATATAACGATGAGTGGGAGATTGAGATGAGAAGAGATATGGGTGAGACGAGAATTGAACGTGGGCGAACTATATATGGGCTGGCTTACTTGATGGAAGGTGAAGCGATGAGATGGTATAAATTGCGTCTGGGTGCTGGTGGTGTGAGCTGATGGATGATGCTGTCGACTCCGACGGCTGTGAGCTGATGATTTCTTCGTGAAGCACTGGGTTTAAGAGCTGATAATGTTCACTCGCGTTATATGGGCAGAATAGTTCACCAATTGTCACAAAGTAAGAATCACTCGCGAAACTATATATTGGCCAATATGAATTGCAGTTTTGTATGGTATCGCGTGCGCGGGAGCTGATTTGAGGTGGTACGTATCCGCTTCGAATGCGTGTCGCTCGCAGACTGACGCCGCGCTGGCGTCGTTGAGTGAGCGGAATGAGCCGGGCGAAATGCGTGAATGGAAGAATGGACCGTCGCACCGTTCAGGCGCGAACAGGATCTTATGTGCAATTGCCCTTTCCGTGGATGACAAACCGGATGATGGAGTTCAGCGGAAGTACCCTCACCGACCCAAAAACAAAATCCACCCTGTATAGATAAATACATAAAAAAAAATACAAGAGAACATCTAAGACTCAGGAACAAATATTCGTGTTCATCAAACAGATAAATGCCCTGACCAGGATTCGAACCCGGGACCTCCAGCTTCTTAGGCAGGGCAACTAAAGAGGTCGTCAAATGTATGTTGGTTGTTTCAGAGTTAAAATGTGAGCCATCAGTGGGCATGGAAAAGCTATTGGGCGCTCTCCACGGCTCCCCACTGCTGGGCCGACTGCCCAGGGTCCAGTCCAGCGCTAGCACCGACTCGGCCGTTCACTCCATGTACACACACAGGTAACTACCGACACACACCCACGCACACACGCACACACACGCACGCACACACGCACACACACGCACGCAAGCACACACATACTCACGCACGTATACACACACGCACGCACGCCCGCGCGCACACACGCACACACACACACACACACACACACACACACACACACACACACACACACACACACACACACACACACACAAGCTACCGTGCGTGCGTGAAAGTAATAAGAGTGTGTCTTTGATCTAGATTGAAAAAATCGCGAAGTTACTCCTTATTGAAATTATTTTCAAATATTATGGCTATAATATATGATATTTTACATTAAATTTTTGTGCTCAAATAAAGACATTAAATAGTTTATAGACAAATTCGCATACGAAACTACGCGCAGAACTTCCGTAGAGAGCGGGATGGTTAATTACAAACTCACGCGTGTTAGAGCGGGACATTTGAAATAGGCTAACCTCTAGAGTCTAGATGCTAGCTCTGATTTGGCACTGATGCTGCTAGATACTGGCCAAGAGCAATCTCAATTTCAATAAAAAAAAGTTTTTAATATTCTACGTTTTTTTTCCAGTGTATACAGCAGTCCATCGGCAAGCCCACGCGCCTCGCGACACTACACGCCGTCCCTCTCTCGCAACAACAGTGACGCATCGCACTCTTCCTGTTACTCCTATAGCTCGGAATTCTCGCCGACACATTCGCCTGTCCAGGTAATAAATTCGTTTGTGTTTTGTTTCGAAAAATCTTATACTAGATAACATATTCACTGCCAGGGTCTAGCGGGCGCACTACCACGGAATAGTATAATAGTATTACATACAGAACGGACACGGACCCCCTGCACCGAGGTCAGTTACCTCGTCCCTGAGAGACCCGCCTGGCGTCGATCGGGTGCCGTCGCGCCTCGCGATTCGTCCGCGCCACGCGCTACGCACCCGCGCAAACAATTGACGCGTGTACCGACAGCGCACGCACATATACTTACCCACAGCGCTTATGTTTCTTCGCGTGTCACATTGTGGCTCTACTAGACGCGAAAATTGCGTAGTGCTAAGAAAAGCTTCGCAGCGAGTGTTAACCTCTAGTCTTTCATGCTGATTATGTGTACACATAATTGTTATTGTTGTGTTTGTGTGTTGTATGTGTGTAGGCTATGGTGTCTGCGTAAAATCTAGCATTGGACTGTGAACTATTGTCTTTGTTTTTAAAAATAAACCATGATCTTACATATAATGACGCTCAATGCGATTGGCTTAAGTATAATAATGCATAGCGAATTGGCGATTTTTTATATTAGACTAAAAAATTAGAACAGATTAAAGTTATAAGCGATATTATGATACTTTTATTTAGGTTAAACCGGTATGTTTGTCCGTCTGTCACAGACTTGTATTGATTACCGTTACAAAATATTGTTTTTTTTTCTCAGTTTGAATTTTCACTTAGTATTTATGGTTACGGTTGCCTTAGGTACCTGAATTCGAACTCAGGACCATGAACCGTACTACGAACAACTACGAAATAGGCTCAAGGAGTCGACATTAGCCACTTAATCCACAATTTTCATAGAACCAATTTTACTTAAATTGTCTCTAAAATTCGTTTGTCCTTGTCTGTCACTTTGGCGTTCATGTTTGTGAGAAAGGGTCAAAACATATTTTAGACAACAGAGATTTGTTAAGTTTTGTGAATACTCTAATACGTAACTCTGCTTTTTCACTTTTGAAATGGGTCATTGTCAGATTTATGTGCGCGTCATTTCGGTGGACATGCCAAAAGTTAAGGGCTACAAAGCTTAATTTTCGATTGATCTGATAACCCGCATAATCTGTAATTCCGTGTCTATAAATCCATGTAATAAAAACGTAAATTACATGCACACAAGCCGTTAACTATTGACCACCGAAATGGACAACTTTTGTTTTTCCAACTGACAATGACCCAAATACATTCATGAAACTGTAGGTCTAATTTTAAGGCATAATGTCTATGAATCTTTATTGTAAAATACCATTTGTTTCTTTAATAAAATAAATAAATAAATAAGGGGCTAAATTGTTTTACCAGATAAGGCACATGGGGCCGGCCCGTTTTCTAGTACAAGAAATCGACGGCCGTCGCGCGTCCGTCGATTTTTAGTACTATAAAACGGGCCGGCCCGGACACGGAACGGTCTAGCGTGAATCATCCTATACTTAACATGATTGGCTATGCGATTTTATACCTTTTTCTAACTAATACGGGTCTATAGAGACCAAAAATTGCTGCGCTTCAAACGAAATATGTGCATGAGCGAAATTCGAATGCTGATTTATACATTTACAGTACTTTTAACACGCGCTTTGGTAAGCATTTTTGACAACTCTTTCAAAAGTTGGCGAGCGCTGGTACCCCACGGACCAAGGGTCTGGACTCCGAACGGCATAAAAGTAAATAAATAAATAAATATTTGTGGACAATTTTACACAAATCAACCTAGTCCCAAACTAAGCAAAGCTTGTACTATGGGTACTAAGCGACGATATACATACTTATATAGATAAATGGATACTCAAATACATAGTAAAACATTCAAGACCCAAGAACAAATATTCGTGCTCATCACACAAATAAATGCCCCGGCCGGGATTCGAACCCGGGACCTCCAGCTTCGTAGGCAGGGTCACTACCAACTAAGCTAAAGCGGTCGTCATAAAGTGTATTGAGTATTTTCCCGTTATTTCGCGGTCATTAATTTTTCGACCGCTTTAGCTGCCGCAGCCACTTATGTTTATTGATCGCGATATTTATCCGATAACTATCAAATGATTGTCCCTGTTAAGCCGGGGATTCACTAGGAGACAAATGTCCTGCGACACGTGCCAGCGATGTCGGGTGAAGTAGCGCGACGTTGCCGGACTTCGCTCGACATGTCTGGCAACGTCGCGCGACACGTGTCGCCAGTGAAGTAGCGCGACGTTGCCGGACTTCGCTCGACATGTCTGGCGACATCGCGCAACATGACGTCGCTACGGAAATAAGTCGCGCGATGTCGCCAGATATGTCAGGCGAAATCGGCCGGCTTCGCTTGACATGTCGCCGACACATGTCGTGGGACATTTTGTCCCCTAGTGAATCCCCGGCTTTAGGTATAATTAACATGAGGTTAACATTGACCAAAAATATTGACGTTGCGTGTTTTTTTATGACGGTTTACAAATTTTAGGTTATAGTACTTTTATCCCACATAGCATATTAAGAGGAGAGGTAGGGCAAGCTCTCTCCATACAAACTTTGTGCAGGATTTACTTCGTTTGTGTTTGCATTAAAGTTATGATTTTTGGTCAGTATTATTTTTCTGATAGCTATTTCGTGATGTAATTTTTTTTAATTTATTTTTTTTGAAATATTTGAGAATTTTCACATCACTTTCTTCGCATATCTAATATTAACAACCAAAAAAAATATTATATTCGTTAGTGCCAAAACCTACGAATAAAACGTGCACAGAGTTTGTATGGAGAATGCCTTATTGCCCACCGCTGCGCCTTAATGCATATCACGTGCTCTCGTTCCTAGCCCTAGCAAGATAGGCTATCTGGACACCCCGGAGGTTTGCCAGAGGCGAGTTTAGCTCGAAGCGGCTAGCGGAACAGGCCCGATTCTACGTGCTTGGTTTTTAAAATAAGTGCAACGGCGTTTCCAGGGCCGGCACCCCCACGTGGTGTACCGCGAACAGAATCCTGTGTTCCCGGGGTCGCCTCAGGACGACGAGGAGGCAGAGGACCGTCTCCATCACCACCAGGGGATCAGCAGACAGCAGCTCATCAACAGGTAAATCTTCAGAAGAAACTCGAGTAAAGCCAGGCCATTTAGTCCCCATTCTTCCCTGTACAGTCAGCATTAAAAATAGCGATACATGTGAAGGCGTCAAACGTCTTTATTACAAAGGAATACCTACAGATGTAATGCAAAATGATTTTCCTTCGTACTTTATGGGAAAAGTTCGTATTTATCGTGCTCTCTCAATCAGCTTCAGTACCCATCTTACAGCCGTAGGGGTAACTTTGACTCTTTGACATTTGACACTAAACAATAAAGTTCCATAATAATGTTTATGAAAACGTCACTCATTTACAATCATTGATTGACAGTTCGGGTGCCATCGTATTCCGATTGAGATCCGAGTTTACCCGAAAGAAAATCATTTTGCCATACATCTGTAAGAACTTTTGACATCTTCATATGTCAAGCCACTTTTGATGTTGACTGTACCACCGCATACTGGGTCAAGGGGCTTGCAGTGGGTGGCGCGCGTCGCTTTAAATGCCTACCGCTCGCTCGGCCCGGGGCCGGCCGTCAGTCGAGGGCCGCCCGCCGCCGCGCGAACGCGTCTATATGCACGTTACCGCTGCCGCCGCAGACTAGAACGCGACGAGCGACGAGTCGATAGCCCTAGCGCTACACGTGCCGCGTGTGAATGAATACAAGTTATACGATAGACAGAGATGCACAGAGTAGGCATGTTTTTTATGCCTAAACGCCGTTTTTGTTAGAAAGTGAAGCTTCTGTACTTGTACTATTACTTATTCTGTGACCGGGTAGTCAGTCCGACCCAGGTGCTAGCAGCACAGTAGCTGAATTTCTTGCTGGAATCTTCTCAGATAGTTAGGTTTAGTGAAGCGACACAACTCCCAGTATTTCGATCCTACTCGAGTTCGAGCCATTTCTCTCGAGCTCGAGTCATCTGTATCTACGGTGTGACGTCATATCTAAGGCAAACACTGTCAGTTCCGTAGAATGAGGAAGGTTGTTTCTCGCTCCCACGTGTATCATTGTATATGCTTGCATCTCTTTCACACCGCTTTGTATGTGTGTATCGCCAGCTCCATCTTATACTTTCCTCATGTTTTTGCCAATATTACGTCACCAAAATGGCTGACAGCGTTTTCGCGGGAATAAAAAATGGTTTGAAATTTAATTTAATTTTATGACAAGAAAGCGTGTTTATTTTGCCGAATAATTTATTTTTGTGGCTTTTTATAAGGAAACTCTATATTTTAATAGTACATTACTTAACAAGGGCGGTAAAACAAAGAATGTCTCAGATCGCAGGTATTTGCCGCCCGAGTCGAAGGCAAGGGCGATAAATATGCGCTGAGGCTTTCTTTATTACCGCCCGTGTTAAGTACAAATTTTTATATCATCCCCTGGCCAAGAAGTGGGATTTCCCGCGCGCGGAGCGTGCGGTAATTGCCGCTTTATGGCCAGGTGTGACATAAAGTACTTTTTCAAACATAGTAGAATACCTTATTAGCAGATCAATAAGTAGACCAAAACTTAAAGCTACCTTTTTTTAAAATTCCAGCCCGTGCCCTATATGCGGCGACAAAATCAGCGGTTTCCACTACGGCATATTCTCGTGCGAATCCTGCAAGGGTTTCTTCAAGAGAACGGTTCAAAACAGAAAGAACTACATGTGTCTCCGAGGTGGCAACTGTCCTGTCACGGTCGCCACCAGGAAGAAGTGCCCCGCTTGTAGGTTCGACAAGTGTCTCGGCTGTGGCATGAAGCTGGAAGGTAAGTGTCATAGGTATAACAGGAAGAATTATGTGTGTCTCTGGAGGGATCTGTTCTGTCCTGTCACGGTCGCCACTACGAAGAAGTGTCATGCTTGTGGGTTCGACAAGTGTCTCGGCTGTGGGACGGAGCTGGAAGGTAAGTGTCATAGGTATAGGTATAACAGGAAGAATTATGTGTGTCTGTCTGTCTGTGGAGGAAACTGTCCTATCATGGTCGCCACTACGAAGAAGTGTCATGCTTGTAGGTTCGACAAGTGTCTCGGCTGTGGGATGAAGCTGGAAGGTAAGTGTCATAGGTATAACAGGAAGAATTATGCGTGTCTCTGGAGGGAACTGTCCTGTCACGGTCGCCACTACGAAGAAGTGTCATGCTTGTGGGTTCGACAAGTGTCTCGGCTGTGGGATGAAGCTGGAAGGTAAGTGTCATAGGTATAACAGGAAGAATTATTTGTGTCTCTGGAGGGAACTGTCCTGTCACGGTCGCCACTACGAAGAAGTGTCATGCTTGTGGGTTCGACAAGTGTCTCGGCTGTGGGACGGAGCTGGAAGGTAAGTGTCATAGGTATAACAGGAAGAATTATGTGTGTCTGTCTGTCTGTGGAGGAAACTGTCCTATCACGGTCGCCACTGGGAAGAAGTGCTGCGCTTGTAGGTTCGACAAGTGTCTCGGCTGTGGGACGGAGCTGGAAGGTAAGTGTCATAGGTATAACAGGAAGAATTATGTGTGTCTGTCTGTCTGTGGAGGAAACTGTCCTATCACGGTCGCCACTGGGAAGAAGTGCTGCGCTTGTAGGTTCGACAAGTGTCTCGGCTGTGGGACGGAGCTGGAAGGTAAGTGTCATAGGTATAACAGGAAGAATTATGTGTGTCTGTGGAGCGAAATGTCCTGTCACGGTCGCCACTGGGAAGGAGTGTCATGCTTGTGGGTTCGTCAAGTGTCTCGGCTGTGCCTTTACGTCGACTTGAGCCGTGTTCCGAATCACGCTAAAAATGCTCGCAGCGCTTACAGTGCTGACGGCCGGTCCGAATCAAATAGCGCGCTCAAGGCCGCGTGAGTAGGTTTTTTATTTCCGACCGGTATTCGCTTGAGCGCGCTCACGATTGGACCGATTCACGCTCATAGCCCGTGTTTACTGTCATGTTCATATATCAAACGTCAACTTGACGTTTGGCTCAAGGTGCTTACGCCTGGGAGTGTGAGCACCGTGAGCGCCGTCCATGACATCATCAGTGACGTCACGACATCTCATGTAAGCGCTATGAGCGTGTATCGGTCCGATCGTAACCGCGATTTGAGCGCTGTAAGGCGACTTCCTGACTTGGCGGGGCGGGATCGATATGTGACATTTTCTTCTTTGACGTAAACTTACTGACGTCGCAAAGATTCCCACTTGACATAATACTGTCAGTATTACATTTGCGCAGTAGTAATATCATGCGCAGAAGCGGAGCAGTACTGTCTTCGCATCTCCCCGCTACCGCGCATCGCGCGCCAGTCAGGAAGCACTCATTTAAATGTAGGGGCGCCCCAAAAAGCGGTACTGACTCGACTGACAGTTGACATTGACATTTGAGAGTTTTCTTATATCGTACCGCCTCCGCACCGACAAATCAGGAAGTCGCGTAAGTTTGATTCGGAACATGCCTTTGATCGACTCGATATGAAGTCATTGGCGTGTGAGCCACCAGAAATACTCACATCATACATACTCATACTCATTTATTCGTAAAACCAATTTACATGCCAATTTACACCCACACATATCATACTAAATGACACTTTACCGGTTTTAATTTTTATGGTCATTTATTACGTTCTTTTTTTTATTTTTTGTGTTATTATTTCCATTTGTATTACTTTTTTAATTATGCAGCTAAAGCAATGAGAACCCGGTAGCATAACATCCGTTGCTCAGAACTTCGTTGGCCATCGACTGAGCCACAGGGCCCAGGCTGAAAACCAGCGCTGGACTGTCTGTTCAGCACATGCTGAGACTGGGACCCATTGCCCAAAATGTTTTTTAGTATTAAGTGTATTGTTAGTTTAGCTTTATTTTATCTTATTTTAATTTGTAAACTTTTAATTTTATCATTTTTTCTGTAAAAAGTGTAAAATCTGTTTTTTTTGTGACAATAAAAAAAAATCTTCTTCTTCTTCTTCTAATGTCCTGACTTTATATCGAGCCAATGGCGGTGAAAAGTTTAAACTTAAAATGTTGTATATATATTTCAGCTATAAGAGAAGACAGAACTCGGGGCGGCCGGTCCACGTACCAGTGTTCGTACACGCTATCGGGAGCTGTCTCTACTGGTTCTTTACTGTCTGCTGCCGTGCCACCGACCCTTCGGCATGCATCCAGTCTAACTTGCGTAAGTTACAGTTGGAAGTTTTTCAACTGAGCTCGTTTTTAAGGCTATTACCATTATGCGGTTAAACACTTAATTAACACAACAAGCAGAATATATTTTATGTCACACCTGGCCATAAAGTGGCCATTATCGCCCGCTCCGCGCGCGAAAAATCCCACTTCCTGGCCAGGGGGTGACATAAAATTTTGTACTTACCACGGGCGATAATAAAGAAAGCCTCAGATCGCGTATTTATCGCCCTTGCCTTCGGCTCGGGCGTAAAATACCTGCGATCTGAGACATTCTTTGTTTTATCGCCCTTGGTAAGTAATGTACTATTGCGATTAGAATTAAGATGCGTTCAAATAAAAAAACAATTCGCACGTTTTGCATTTACAAATACCCTAGGGGCTGACACGCTTTGCTAGAGAAAGATAGTCTTATTGCGATTCCTATAAGAAGAAATAGAAAAGAGTGGCATGTTTTGTCCCTGTCAAGTATCACCGACAGAACATTTTTTAATGGTCGGGTTACAGGCAAAGGCAAACTTCCATAAGCAATACATTGGACATGCAAACCGGCCAAATTGCGTAGTACAAATTTTGTATGAATATGCGCAAGTATGAGACAGACATAGCCCCGGTCGCTCGTTGGCGCATCTATAACTACAGAGTATATACTATATCTATGCAAATATCAGGTGCTTAAGAAATACACAAGTGTTCAAGGTGTTGTTTTCCGCTTAGACCATTTTAAACCTATACTCAACAATGTATAAGGTCGAAAATTCTGTAAACATTCAATGTACAGTCGACCAAAAAAGTGGTCTACTACTTTTCGACTCTATTATGCGTACGTTAAAGTCCAAAAGTGGTGGAGAACTTTCTTTGCTGACTGTACATCTGACTGTACCCTTTTTTTGTAAGTGACTGATGGCGGCAACGAGAACAAAAGCAGATGAATGCTTTTGAATATTGTATAGTAGCAATAGCCATTCACGAGCTCACTTCAAAAAAAATTAGTACTGTACTACTGTAATTGTACTAATTGTAGTATGGTACGGCACAACACTCGAGCGCGGGTTGGGCATGGTTGTAGTTCCGACAGATACGAACACATAGACAACGTGAACTCAGCTCCTACGCTGGCGCACACATAGACAACGTGCATGTATAGCTCAACAACCATGGCTCACCCGCGCTCGCAAGATAAAACAACTGTAGGCACCTCTAGTCACAGAATAGTATAATAGTATTTATGTCACACCTGGCCATAAAGTGGACATTATCGCACGCTCCGCGCGCGAAAAAACCCACTTCATGGCCAGGGGGTTACACAAAATTTTGTATTTACCACGGGCGATAATAAAGAAAGCCTCAGATCGCATATTTATCGCCCTTGCCTTCGGCTCGGGCGTAAAATACCTACGATCTGAGACATTCTTTGTTTTATCGCCCTTGGTAAGTAATGTACTATACATACAGAACGGACACGAACCCCCCCGCACCGAGGTCAGTTACCTCATACCTGTCAGGCCCAGGATGACAGGCCGGGTTACGATCGGGTGCCGTCGCGGCTCGCGATTCGTCCGCGCCACGCGCTACGCACCCGCGCAAACAATTGACGCGTGTACCGACAGCGCACGCACACATACTTACCCACAGCGCTTGCTTTCCTTCGCGTGTCACCCCCGTGCTCTAGTATAACTTTTTTCGAAACAAAACACAATCGAACGCGTCTGCGTTTAGTCTCATTTTGTAAGGCAACGCGAGCAGCGCCTCTGGTGGTCTTAGGTGGTAACTATTTTTTGCCGTATACGGAAAAGCTGCAACTGTGAAAGTGTTCTCTGTTGACAGGTGAACGGTCCCGGATCGTACAGTCGAGGCGAGTCTAGCAGCAGTCGTTTAACGCCAGATATACCCCCGTTATTGCAGGTAATACTGTTTTATCTACATCCATAGTAGGAATGTTCTGAATCACGCTCACAGCGCTCAAAGCGCGCTTACGATCGGACCGATACACGCTCATAGCGCTTACATGAGATGTCGTGACGTCACTGATGATGTCATGGACGGCGCTCACGGTGCTCACACTCCCAGGCGTAAGCACCTTGAGCCAAACGTCAAGTTGACGTTTGATATATGAACATGACAGTAAACGCGGGCTATGAGCGTGAATCGGTCCGATCGTGAGCGCGCTCAAGCGAATACCGGTCCGAAACAAAACACTACTCACGCGGCCTTGAGCGCGCTATTTGATTTGGACCGGCCGTCAGCACTGTAAGCGCTGCGAGCATTTTTAGCGTGATTCGGAACACGTTTTTAGTAATAGGATCCCGTTTTACCCGTTGGGTACGGAACCCTAAGGCAACTTCCTGATTTGTCGGTGCGGAGGCAGTACGATATGAGAAAAGTGTCAAATGTCAGTGTCAGCTGTCAGTCGACTCGGTACCATTTTTTACTGCGTCCCTACATTTCTGACTGGCGCGGGATGCGCGGTAGCGGGACGATGCGAAGGCGGTACTGCTCCGCTTCTGCGCATGACATTACTACTGCGCAAATGTAATACTGACAGTATTATGCCAAGTGAGAATCTTTGCGACGTCAGTAAGTTTACGTCAAAGAAGAAAATATCACATATCGATCCCGCCCCGCCAAGTCAGGAAATCGCCTTAAAAGAGTCACCAACCTGTATACAGTAAAGTTTTTATGTCACATCTGGCCATAAAGCGGCAATTACCGCACGCTCCGCGCGCGGGAAATCCCACTTCCTGGCCAGAGGGTGACATAAAATTTTGTACTTAACACGGGCGGTAATAAAGAAAGCCTCAGATCGCATATTTATCGCCCTTGCCTTCGGCTCGGGCGTCAAATACCTGCGATCTGAGACATTCTTTGTTTTACCGCCCTTGTTACGTAATGTACTATTAAGCAACTGAATAAATCATTTATGTCACATCTGGCCATAAAGCGGCAATTACCGCACGCTCCGCGCGCGGGAAATCCCACTTCCTGGCCAGAGGGTGACATAAAATTTTGTACTTAACACGGGCGGTAATAAAGAAAGCCTCAGATCGCATATTTATCGCCCTTGCCTTCGGCTCGGGCGTAAAATACCTGCGATCTGAGACATTCTTTGTTTTATCGCCCTTGGTAAGTAATGTACTATATATGTATTTTTTAAATTTACCCCAGGAAATAATGGATGTGGAGCATCTCTGGCAATACAACGAGACAGAACTGAGTCGCCTCGGCAAGTCTGGGCTAAGTCCGTCCGCCAACCCGCTGCTAGCAGCGTCTGGCATCACGGCGCACAACTCCAGCCCGGACTTCTTAGCCGACTTGTGCAACATAGCCGACCACAGACTGTACAAGATCGTCAAGTGGTGCAAGAGCTTGCCGCTATTCAAAAACATCTCCGTGAGTATTTCACAGACCTGACTCCCCGTATTAGGCCGCCTTTTCATCTCTGGCAATACAACGAGACCGAATGGAGTCGCCTCGGCAAGTCGGGGCTAAGGCCTGGTATACACATTGATTAGTGTTTAGTGCGAGTCCATATAAATGCTACTCACAATAAATAGGGCGTGTCCATATAAATGCTATTCACAATAAATAGTGCGTTTCCATATAAATGCTATTCACAATAAATAGTGTGTGTCCATATAAATGCTATTCACAATAAATAGTGAGTTTCCATATAAATGCTATTCACAATAAATAGTGCGTGTCCATATAAATGCTACTCACAATAAATAGTGCGAGTCCATATAAATGCTACTCGCAATAAATAGTGCGTGTCCATATAAATGCTACTCGCAATAAATAGTGCGTGTCCATATAAATGCTACTCACAATAAATAGTGCGTGTCCATATAAATGCTATTCACAATAAATAGTGCGTGTCCATATAAATGCTACTCACAATAAATAGTGCGTGTCCATATAAATGCTACTCACAATAAATAGTGCGTGTCCATATAAATGCTATTCACAATAAATAGTGCGTGTCCATATAAATGCTACTCACAATAAATAGTGCGTGTCCATATAAATGCTACTCACAATAAATAGTGCGTTTCCATATAAATGCTATTCACAATAAATAGTGCGTGTCCATATAAATGCTATTCACAATAAATAGCGCGTGTCCATATAAATGCTATTCACAATAAATAGTGCGTGTCCATATAAATGCTATTCACAATAAATAGCGCGTGTCCATATAAATGCTATTCACAATAAATAGTGCGTGTCCATATAAATGCTACTCGCAATAAATAGTGCGTGTCCATATAAATGCTATTCACAATAAATAGCGCGTGTCCATATAAATGCTATTCACAATAAATAGTGCGTGTCCATATAAATGCTACTCGCAATAAATAGTGCGTGTCCATATAAATGCTACTCGCAATAAAATAGAACACTCTTCTATTCTATGAACTCGCACTAAACACTAATCAATGTGTATACCGGCCATAAGTCCATCTGCCAAACCGCTACTAGCCGCAAAAGCCTCTGTCAAAGGTACGTACGGTGCGTAGTAATGGGAGAATGTTTTGCAAGTGTGCGTAGTTTGTTTATATGTGTGTTACCTTGTCCCCCCCCCCCCCCCGAATTTGGCTAAATATTTTGTTGGGAAAGTTACGCTGAAGGCGTCTCCTGTGTTTAATGCTCTAAGTTCGTAGCCGACTTGTGCAACATAGCCGACCACAGACTGTACCTACAAGATCGTCAAGTGGTGCAAGAGCTTGCCGCTATTCAAAAACATTTCCGTGAGTATTTCACAGACCTGTACCTCTACTTTAACGGCGCATCGACCCAAAGAGGATCTTGGCCTCCGAAACGAGAGCACGCCACCTTTCCCGATCCTGCGCAGCCTCCTGCCAGTCTTCGACCTGAAGCTGCCGCAGATCCGCCTCCACACTGTCTCCCCAGCGATACCTGGGTCGACCAACCGGGCGGCGATCACTCGGTCGCCCCAAGTATGCTTTCTTGACGGCTCGATCCTCTCCCAATATCAGTAGGTGGCCGAACCAGCGAAGTCTGTGTGCCTTTGTTTCGCCGATGATATTCGGTTCGGCCACCAATTCCTCTACCTACCCCTTTTTTGTGTTTTTTTTTTACGTGGAGAAAACCTGCGAATCAGGTTCCCAGGCATGGGGGGATGCCTGGGTTATGTGTTATTTCTAGCCACTAAAAACTCCACGGCGACCGCCATCTGCGCTCTCATGCGGAGGACTCCGGGATTTATGCAGGAACACACTGGAGCCCCCTCGCGCTTTTCCGCCTTTTGCCTTGGGCCACCCTCCCTGGGGCTGATAAGTAAGTTGCCTTGTTTCAAGTCAAGTCAAAAGATTATTTTTTCAAATAGGTCTAGCAACAAGCACTTTTGAATCGTCAGTTATATATTATTCAGAACAATTAATTGATGAATTTATAATTTAAAAAAATATGTTGAATTGCTGTAGTGTATGTCAAAGAGAGTAAAATAAATTCACAAAAAGATCGTCAATACGTAAAATAAAAACATAAAATATTGTATAATCTAGATTCTAGAAACTGTCTAGACAGTTTCTAATGTCTCGCAAGAGGTGAGAAAAGTAGAGTATACTCATCGGGGATACGGCTGTTTTTGGTTTGTGCGCACTTAAATCACTCAGGGCAGGACTCTGTCTTAATTCCCTCGCTTCGCTCGGGAATCACTTTTACATCGCGCTTTCGCTACGGTCGGGGGTAAAATCTGGAGTCCTTCGTTACGTTCAGGATTCAATATCGCGCCCGTGACATAAAACAGTGCTTTATCCCCTCCCCTTCCCTTGGTGTATAATCTACTAATATTACAGACATGATTTTTACAGTCAGTGTCATACATAATAGGATATGACTTACCAAGGGCGGTAAAACAAAGAATGTCTCAGTTCGCAGGTATTTGAAGCCCGAGCCGAAGGCAAGGGCGATAAATATCAGTGGCGGAGCGTCCATACAACTCGATTCCCACCGGCTTGCCTAATTTTCAGCCAGTCCAGTTTTTTACTACGGCTCATGAAGAATAAGGCTACTTTCTGATTTGTCGGTGCGGAGGCGGTACGATATGAGAAAACTGACAAATGTCAGTGTCAACTGTCAGTCAACTACTTTTTACTGCGCCCCTACATTTAAATGAGTGCTTCCTGCGGGACGCGCGGAAGCGGGACGATGCGAAGGCGCTACTGGTCCGCTTCTGCGCATAATATTACTACTGTGCAAACGTAATACTGACAGTATTCTGTCAAGTGGGAATCTTTGCGACGTCAGTAAGTTTACGTCAAAGAAGAAAATGTCACATATCGATCCCGCCCCGCCAAGTCAGGAAGTCGCCTAAGAAAAGCAAATTATTTCCGAACTTAGAAATAAAGGAAAAATTGACAAACCTAGGCACCGAGCAGAATTCGAATTGTACGCCTCCCAGGCGTTTGTATAAATGAAGGAAGGATTGACGAATTTGGAACCGGGTAGTAATCGCACCTATAGCTCAGTTGGCTAGAGCGACTGGCCGCGAGTGCCGCGAGGTCGCAGGTTCGAATCATGCTCGGTGCCTACGTTTTTCAATTTGTCCATTATTTCCGAACTAGCTTGTGCCCGCGGCTTCGCCCGCGTACTAAACGTTCGCGTTCCTAAGAAAAGTTCGGAGCTGAACCGAAATAAACCGGTTATTTCCCGGTATATTGAAAAATCCTTCCTTAGTGCGCCCCTAGACCTTATAAGGAACCTACGTGCCAGTCAGTCAGTTTCGTCTTTTATATATTTTTCACATCGCCTATTCGGATAAGGGCTTTTTCTTCCCTGCTAGGAGGGATCAAAATGGCACTTTTCTTCCCTGCTAGGAGGGATCAAAGTGGCACTTTTCTGTAACGAGTAATAAGTTATTGTATCGATTTTGATAAAATAAATGCACAACCATTGTTATTTCAGATTTTTCATTATCCTCAATAGGTGATGTGAAAAGCAGTATGTGTCACATGGAAGCAAAATTATTTCCACCTTGGGCGTTAATTCTTGAATCCCTCACTACGCTCAGGATTATATTTTAGAATCCCTCGCTACGCTCAGGATTCTATTATATAATCCTTCTCTTCGTTCAGGATTCAAGTTACGCCCACGCCGTAAATATGTCATTTTGCTCCCTTGTGACACAATCTACTATGGATTATTTGGATTTGTTTTTTTAACTGTAAGTTGTTGTGTTTAGATCGACGACCAGATCTGCCTGCTGATCAACAGCTGGTGCGAGCTGCTGGTGCTGTCGTGCTGCTACCGCGGCGTGGGGACGGTGGGGGAGGTGCGCGTGGGGGGTGGGAGGGGGATCACCCTGCAGCAGAGCGCCAAGTTAGTACCCACTTGTTGGTAACGCAGTTTAATATAAATTAACGAGGTTAACGGCCTCACGAGTGTAAATGTGATGACATAACCTTAATTAAACAATCTCTCAGATGTACTAGTTCGGTCTTTTAGTTCTTTTAGTACACTAGTACACCGAGAGAAACGTGAATATTCGTGCTCCTTTGACTGAATTGAATGAGTGAACTATCGAATGACCATTCGCTCGCGTTCGCGCCAGTCGAGAGCCGTTCGTTTTCGTTCGGTCGCTTTGGTCGGTCGGTCATTCGGATATTTTTGTCTCTATTCAGGTTTCGCTCCGAATGTACTAAATGTACTAAGAGCAGAAACGTTACGGAATAGTTCGTTCTAGTACAGTGTTGGGAACTAGGTCTTTTTAGTTCTTAGTACATGTACTACACAACCCTACTCAACACACACACATACACATATTATATACAGGGCGTCCCACGCCTATGCCACATGGAGGGAAAGTACCTTGAAAAGTGTAGATGGAAGATTTTACTAAAATAATACATTATTTTAATTTAAAAAACAATTTAAACTGCATTCATAGATTTTTAAATAATGACATGGTTGAACCGGGAATCGAACCCGCTACACGAGAAAAAAATTACCCTGTAGCTTTATGATACCGATCAAAAGGATGCCTTTCTGCTGATATGATGATGATTATGATGATATCTGTGTTGCAGAATGGGGTTAACTCCATGCATAGAGCGTATGCTGAGCTTCACCGACCATCTCCGACGGTTGAGGGTCGACCGGTACGAGTACGTAGCGCTGAAGGTCATCGTACTCCTCACCTCCGGTAAGTAGACTAGTCAAGGTCAACAGAATGTTCTTAACCCCGTGCATAGAGCGTATGCTGAGCTTCACCGACCATCTCCGACGGTTGAGGGTCGACCGGTACGAGTACGTAGCGCTGAAGGTCATCGTACTCCTCACCTCCGGTAAGTAGACTAGTCAAGGTCAACAGAATGTTCTTAACCCCGTGCATAGAGCGTATGCTGAGCTTCACCGACCATCTCCGACGGTTGAGGGTCGACCGGTACGAGTACGTAGCGCTGAAGGTCATCGTACTCCTCACCTCCGGTAAGTACGAGTAGACTCGATCGATTAAAAGATTGGTCAATGTCCAAAAATTACGATTTTCGCGATATCTCGCTCCGTTAAACGTTGTTTTTTTCATGGGTTTAAAAGAGTCCGATTTAGGCTGGGTTGCACCAAACCGTCTGTAATCGTAAGCGGTGTTCGTCAAATCTGATTGTATGGAAAGTTTGACAAGTTTCTATGGGATGACAGCTGCCGGCGCCATATTTGACGATGACCGGTCTGTGTTCGTACGTTGGTGCAACTGACACTTAAACTTGGAAACGTTACTTTTTTTGGCTGTTACTTTTGCAATATAGATGTCAAATTAAATAAAGGTAATGACATGATTAAAATAACTTACAACCTCGCAGTATTTTAGGAAATATGACGGTTTTTTACCGAGCCGTATTCTTTGTCCGTGAGTATATTTACGTGTAGTTCGGACACAACTGTAAGGCAGAAGCGGCAATTACACTTCATCGTTCGCCGCATGCTGCATGCGGCGACCGCAAAAGTGTAAAGAACACGTTAGTCGGCCGCATTCGGCGATCGACAGCTGCCAAGTCGCCGTAGTAGGCGGACAGACTAGTGTAAAGACGACGTGCGTTCACCTAAGTAGTTTAAAACGAGTTCGGCGACCGCATTAGGTGAACGACGAAGTGTAATTGGCAACATTTCAAATTTTCAAGGTGGCCATTTTAATATCCTAGATCGATAGAAAATGAAATTTTAAGGTTCACGTGTTTTTTTATTTCTCCCGAAATCCTAATTTTCATTCAAAAATATCTAATTTAAAAGTAGCGAATCGAAAGTGAATTATGACGTAATTTACACGAATTACCAATGTTTGACAGCATTGCTCCTAGATATGAGCGCCGCGCCGCCGCGCCGCCGCCGCCGGCGAAAATCCCACGCCGCCGCCGCCGATACAGGGCGACCGGCGCGCCGATCTATGTCTCGCGCGCGTTTCAGATACTGTGTAGCCTATCTTTTACACACTTTTATCATCGATCGGCAAACTAGTTTGGAATTTGATAGCTTACGGTTATATAGGGTTATTTATTTTAGGGTTCAGTACCAAAAATGCATAAAAGGATCCTTAATGAGCGATTCTAGCCGTCTGTTCGTCAGATTGCTAAATATTAAATTTCAGAAACTATTTAGGTATGTTATCAATTTGGAATACCTACTTGTAAAATAGGCTATGTGTAGTATTTGTGTTATAATTATCAAAGTATAATATCATATACTATCGCAATTATTCTTTATTTTATTTTAAATACGTTTGCTTTGCACTTGACCACAAATTACCTGATGGTAAGTGATATTGTGGTCTAGGATGGAATGCGCTTACCTAGAAAAAAACAATTCACTCTCGCCTTGAGGACCATAATAATATAGGTTCAAGGAGAATTTCGGTAAGGAGTTCCATAGCTTGGCCGTTTTCACAATAAAAATGAAAGCAAAGCGTTTCGTGCGCGAGTTTTCGGAACTGCCACCGTAAAACGGTGTCGCTTTGAAGGGGCGGGAGGTATTATGTGATTCCTCAGCAGACTCTGCGAAATTTGGTGTGTGTGTGTGTGTGTGTATGTGTGTGTGTGTGTGTGTGTGTGTGTGTGTGTGTGTGTGTGGTGTACGCTAGAAGATCCCCAGTGGACCGATTTTGACGAAAGCCGTATTGTCGGTCACTGAGGAGTTCATTGATTCTAGGTATGCCAAAGAGCCTGCTGTTCAGGACACTCTCCATAATCTTGCAGTGAACGGATGTGACCGAAATGGGCCTGTAGTTAGTACGCGACTACTGTGTATTAAATAATCTTCAATGCCGTTGAAATTTGCTTGGCTTAGTGAAGAACTTGCCTGTTTCTTACACGGTACGATGTGTTCGAGGTTCACCAAAAGATGGGAATAATGCAGCGCCTAGTGTTTGTGATAAATCCTAGAAGTATATAATATGCGAGTGTGTTTGCGTTAGAAACACCATGTTCCGTAAGCATCCAAGAGTTTATCCAAGAGGCAGAATTGTCATGTTTACATACTGGTATCATAGTTTAGAGCTTTGTCATGTGACTGGACCACCTTGACACGAAGTTTCCCGCAGGTAGCAACAGACTTGCTGTTTTCATTGGCACTTAGATGTTACATACAGCAGAGCGTAATCGACTAGGACGGGATAAAATGTAGAGCATCGATATAAATCAAATAAATAGGCGTGTTTGTCATCCTGACAGTAAAAATGACGTTGAAAGGCGTGTCCGGCATCAAATACGTAAAAAAATCGTATTCAAAGCCTATATGAAGGATTTTTGTTTTGAACCTAAGGTTTTTTCAAGGTCACGCCGCCGACGCCGCCGCCGCCGATCAATTTTAATCGGCGCGCCGCCGCCGGCCAATTGCCCATCGGCGCTCATATCTAATTGCTCCTTAACAGTCGTAGGAATGACGTCACCCTTCCGTTTTATACGGTCGGTTTTATTTTGGCGATTTTCTTCAAATCTAGCGAAGAAAAAAATCTAAAAACTATTTTATTACGTTCAGGTAGCATATTTACCGAAATGGTTTTCGATTTAGACATCATTATAAATTTTGAAATGTTGTCAAACGAACGCAAGCAAAACCAGACTTAGAGCTCTGGGGGCTAGCATAACATGCATCTCGTCTCTACTCGCGCGCGAGATAAGCTACCTGTCACTTTTTGACAGGAGTAATCAGACAGTAGCCTATCTCGCGCGCGAGTAGAGACGAGATGCATGTTATGCTAGAGGGGCTGACTGTAAGGTAGATTTTTGCTTACAGTTTTGTACGAACTATATCTGTACCCACGTTTCAGACGCCCCAGAGTTGCGTGAAGCGGAGAAAGTGCGAGCTTCGCAGGAGAAAGCCCTCGCCGCGCTCCAGGCCTACACGGCCGCTCACTCGCCCGACACGCCCGCCAAGTTCGGAGAGCTGCTCCTGCGCATACCGGAGTTGCAGCGGACTTGTCAGGTAGGTTATATAACACAGAATAGTATAATATGTCTATATATAGGCTGGGTTGCACCAAACCGTCTGTAATCGTAAGCGGTGTTCGTCAAATCTGATTGTATGGAAAGTTTGACAAGTTTCTATGGGATGACAGCTGCCGGCGCCATATTTGACGATGACCGGTCTGTGTTCGTACGTTGGTGCAACTGGCACATAATATATACTCCAACGAGCGACCGGGGCTATATCTTTCTCATATTTGCACATATTCATACAAAATTTGTACTACGCAATTTGGCCGGTTTGCATCTCCAATGTATTGCTTATGGAAGTTTGCCTTTGCCTATAACCTGACCATGAAAAAATGATCGGTCGGTGATAGGGACAAAACATGCCACTCTTTTTTATTTCCTCTTATAGGAATCGCAATAAGACTATCTTTCTCTAGCAAAGCGTGTCAGCCCCTTGAGTGTAATAGTATTACATACAGAATGGGCACGAACCCCCCGCACCGAGGTCAGTTACCCCGTCCCTCGCGATTCGTCCGCGCTACGCGCTACGCAACCGCGCACACACTATTTGACTAAAAAAAAATTATGGTGCCATTCGAACTAGTTTTCATAGACGATCAAATGTCTATATGGGACCAACTACAATTAGACCACGATAAAGGGCAAAAAATAGAGATGAACCTAGCTCGCCGATAGCGGCCGCCCAAACGGCTCCTACAAATTGTCACGGGCAGATGACGTCACCCGCCTGGTATCGAACCAACCTGTTGTATTGGAAAATAAGTATTTTGCTGTTTTGGTCGTAGGATAATGCGTTTAGGTACATGTTGCTGTACATTTTTTTATTTATTTTTACATAAGCATTCTATTGATACCTTTTGTTTGACTTTTGGATGGCGAAAAAAAACATAATTTTCCGAATTTCCGATGTTAAATATCTTTTTTCTATTTTGGTAAAAGTTTATAATTTTCAATTCAATGTGATATTTTGATGGTTTACTATTCATAAAGTCACACCATGTTACAAATTTTAACATGTGTCAAATTGACAATATTTTATAATTTCCAAAAGTCTTAATTCGAAAACCATTTCGGTAAAAACGTGTGAAGTACACAATAAACATTTTTCTAGATTTTTTTCTCCGTTAATTTTGGAAAAAATCGCAAATTACTGTAAACCGAAAGTTGACGTCATCTTCCTCGCTGTATCCAGGGAGACCTTAGTACAGAGTACAGACAATCGCTGCTCTGGAGTGGCTCTGGATTCTTGTTGGGAAGATGACGTCATATTTTACTTACGCCCTTTTTGAATGACCTACTTTTCAACGTGTTTTTTTTGTATGAAATAATGAGTTGAATTGAAAAAGAAAAAATACGGGTGGCTTAAATTTTTACCTATTTTCTAACTAGTTCATAAAATAAAGTAGTTAAAAATATGAAATGTTGTCAATTGTTTATTGTTCCAGTTTTTCATGCAAGTCGGCAAGGAGATGCTGAATCCAGCGAACAAAAACAAAGATGGCGACGGCCCGAGCTTCAATCTGCTCATGGAACTGCTCCGAGGTGACCACTGACAGTAGTTCGTTCTACGGGACCCATACAGGGAGCCCAAGGTGTTTGAAACATCTTTGAAATGAAGTCTGGACCCACACAGGATGTCCAAGGTGTTTGAAACATCTTTTAAATGAAGCTGACCCATATAGGGTGTCCAAGGTGTTTGAAACATCTTTGAAATGATGGCTGGACCCATACAGGTTGTCTTAGGTGTTTGAAACATCTTTGAAATTAAGCTGACGCATATAGGGTGTCCAAGGTATTTAATACATCTTTGAAATAAAGCTGAACCATATAGGGTGTCCAAGGTGTTTGAAACATCTTTGAAATGAAGTCTGGACCCACACAGGATGTCCAAGGTGTTTGAAACATCTTTGAAATGAAGCTGACCCATATAGGGCGTCCAAGGTGTTTGAAACATCTTTGAAATGAAGCTGAACCATATAGGGCGTCCAAGGTCTTTGAAACATCTTTTAAATGAAGTCCAGACTTCATCTATGGCCCATACAGGGTAGCCCCTTGGCTTGTACAGGTTGTCTTAGGTGTTTGAAACATCTTTGAAATTAAGCTGACGCATATAGGGTGTCCAAGGTATTTAATACATCTTTGAAATAAAGCTGAACCATATAGGGTGTCCAAGGTGTTTGAAACATCTTTGAAATGAAGTCTGGACCCACACAGGATGTCCAAGGTGTTTGAAACATCTTTGAAATGAAGCTGACCCATATAGGGTGTCCAAGGTGTTTGAAACATCTTTGAAATTAAGCTGACCCATATAGGGTGTCCAAGGTCTTTGAAACATCTTTTAAATGAAGTCCAGACTTCATCTATGGCCCATACAGGGTAGCCCCTTGGCTTGTAGATGTTTGAAACATCTTTGAAATGAAGCCTGGGCCCCATACAGGGTGTCAAAGTTGATTGAAACATCATTGAAATGAAGCCTGGACCCGTATAGTGTGTCCAAGGTGTTTGAAACATCTTTGAAAGGTAACAATCTCGACAGAAATCAAGGCGAGTTTAAGACCGCTCCACCGGCCTTACTGTATAATTATCTAGGCAGAGTACTTTTATCTCACGAGCGCGGGTGAGCCATGGTTGTGTGTTGAGCTATACATGCACATTGTCTATGTGTGCGTCAGCGTAGGAGCTACGAGTTGACGTTGTCTGTGTGTTCGTATGTGTCACAACTACAACAATGGCCAACCCGCGCTCTTGAGATACAAGTACTATACATCGGTTTGTACCTTTGTAAGGAAGATAGCCGAAAGCCAGAGAGTGGGCTAAGGAAATCAATAATACTCGTAAATTGTTAGCACATTTACTGCCACGAACCTGCCTAGCGACTAGCGCCCGCTAGATGGGTCGCCTTTATAGGCAAGTCGCCACATTAGTTTCCGGGGTGCAAAATTCGACATTTAAGTCTGGCATTGAATTTGTTGAATGGGCGTAAATAGTTACCATGCTGGCGTGGATATTTAGCCTTACAAACAGACTTAGTGCCAGTTGCACCAACGTACGAACACAGACCGGTCATCGTCAAATATGGCGCCGGCAGCTGTCATCCCATAGAAACTTGTCAAACTTTCCATACAATCAGATTTGACGAACACCGCTTACGATTACAGACGGTTTGGTGCAACCCAGCCTTAGACTACTGCATTACACTCTTATCTAGGGACTACTGTCATAATGACTGTGATGAAGAGAGATAATGATGTGCTTACTTTTCGATGACATGGTTCCTAAGAACAAATCTTCGTATGTTTTATAGTTTCAGTCTTTCCCATACTGACCGATTTAAATATATAGATATAAAAGAGAAATGGCAGCCGTAAAGACTTTTGCCAATAACACGCGAAGGGATAAATTAAGTAAAATTGAATAAAACCACTTAGTAAGAAGAAAAAGATGTGACTCTCGCCAAGATGGCGGCGAAAGTCCGACCGATTTAAATGTTACGCTCTGTATTATTGTGTCAGCACTATTATGTCAAACGTCAAACTTAACAGTTGCTCCCAAGCAGTGTTCCGAATCACGCTAAAAACGCTCGCAGCGCTTACAGTGCTGACGGCCGGTCCGAATCAAATAGCGCGCTCAAGGCCGCGTGAGTAGTGTTTTGTTTCGGACTGTTATCCGCTTGAGCGCGCTCACGATCGGACCGATTCACGCTCATAGCCCGTGTTTACTGTCATGTTCATATATCAAACGTCAACTTGACGTTTGGCTCAAGGTGCTCACGCCTGGAGCCGTGTTCCGAATCACGCTTACAACGCTATAAACGCGTTTACGATCGGACCGAATCACGCTCATAGCGTTTACATGAGATGTCGTGACGTCATTGATGACGTCATGGACGGCGCAATATTGGCGTTTACGGTACTCACACTTCCAGGCGTCAACACCTTAAACCAAACGTCAAGTTGACGTTTGATATATGAACATGACAGTAAACACCACATGCCCGGTCCGAATCAAAACGCCACTCACGCGGCCTTCAGCGCGCTTACTGATTCGGACCAGCCGTCAGCACTGTAAACGCTGTGATCGTTGTTGGTGTGATTCGGAACACGGCTTGGGAGTGTGAGCACCGTGAGCGCCGTCCATGACATCATCAGTGACGTCACGACATCTCATGTAAGCGCTACGAGCGTGAATCGGTCCGATCGTGAGCGCGCTTAAAGCGCTGTAAGCGTGATTCGGAACATGCCTCCACAGAGTGTGATACCAAAATTTACACTACAGTGGCGCCAAGACGGAACGTTTGAAAACAGGACAAAAGCGACTAATACACAGTGTTGCAACACGTAGATTTTTCTAATTTGCCGCCTTTTTCTAGTCTCAGCTTTCATTAGCCAGACATGAACAGAATTGACACATATGTAAATATATAGGTTTATCTACACATATATCATAAATCCTCTAATATGCGTTCGGAAACCGTAGAAAATGACTCTCATTTCAACATTCAATGAATTTATGGCAATTTTCTTATCTGTGGCTAATGCTACAGCAGTAATATAATTTTCATTTTGGTCTCATATATGATGTTAAAATATTAAACGTCAAACAAAACTGTCAAAATTTAAATGTCAAAGTTGACATGTCCCTATTCTAGTATCACTGAAAATTCAAATTCAGTCGATGCGAAATGTCAGCACGATGTTTTTTTAGTATATATCGCACGAAATTTGAGCTAGAACGACATGATCACATCAGAATAGGGACTCTTTACTTTTTAAAATAACATTCAGGTATCGGTTGCCAGTTCTGATTTCGATATTTCCGCAACCGTGCAAAAAAGGTTGTATTAACACAATTATTGTATTTATTTACTACGGTTTCTGAACCCATCTTAGAGTAGTTATAATATGTGTGTAGAAAAGTAATGTATGCAACTGTACATAATTAGGCATTAAAACACTCGTGTGACCTTATTACTCGTGTTTTAATGCCCCTCATTATGTACCAGTTGCATAAACTACTATTATGATCGGTCGTGAGTCTGGGATACTTTGCGATATTAACAGACTTGCCATGATACGGTCAATTAATTAAGCATGACAAAGGGGTCAGCCTCGGAATGAGAGATAATAAGCTGGAAACTCGTATATTTTACTAGCTATTACGTAAAATAAAAGCCGTTAATGTATATATATGGGAAAAAATAACTAATGATATTTTCGTAAACTTTAATTAGATATTATATTTTGATACGTATATCGTAAATTAAGCTTATCGCTGCTATATGTATGGTGAAATTGAATATTTACATATATTTACCTATTTATTAAGTAAGTGCCATATGTATTGTATTTGCCAAAATAAAGTGGCGATATAATTTGTATTACAGCATAGTTTATAAGTATAGTACTAAAATTAATAAATGTAATATAAAGACAGCTACTAAGTGGGAACAGTGCATAACTAAAGCGGTAACACAGAGTCTCAGATGGCAGGTATTTACCCGAGCCGAAGGCAAGGGTGATAAATGTGCGATCCGAGGTTTTCTTTATTACCGCCCGAGGCAAGAACAAAATTGTGTTAGCGATTGTGTGGCTAGGAAGTGGAGTTTCCGCACGTGAATTGCCACTTTAAGGCCAGGTGTGATTTATTTCTACTTGAATTTTCAGGGGGTAAATATCTCGCTAACGCTCTATTATGCAAGTCTGACAGAGATATATACTTATCTCATAAGTTACGGTCAACATCGAAAATAGCGGTCGACTAATTGGTATGTCGACAATAATAAAAATAAATTACCTAGTCTTACAATACCAACAAACCAAACACGCGAAAATACTCGCAATACTTCAAGCTGCAATATTTTTCTGCTATTGGGTCATAAACACTTGCAAAAACAAAAGTCGTCTCCTGTGGTCAATAGTTAACGGCTTATGAGCATGTGAGTTATGATTTTATTACATGGATTTATAGAACCGGAGACGCCGTTTATGCGGGTTACTAGACCAATCCAAAATTAAGCTTTGTAGCCCTTAACTTTTGATATGTCCACAGGAAAGACGCGAACCTAAATCTGTTTATGACCCAATTGTTAAATGTGTAAAACGATAAATGGACCGTTCCATAGAAAAGTGATGTCACTGATTCCAATTCCCCTACAATCTTCATACAAACAAAGCTTTTTAGTTAAAAAAATCAGACAACTACGTCTGATTTGGCTATCAGTCAACATTCCTATTGTACGTGTCAAAAATATATGAACATGACTTTAATGAAATGCGCAAGACTACTACTACTTTGGCATGGGAACTTATCTATAATTATGCCTTAGACTATACATCTATGGCTACACTGCTGCAATGTAAAATGATTATCATGATGTGATAAAAAAAACGATACGAATAGCTGGGTTTTGAATGAGACAAAAACATAATACGATATAAAACAACGCTAATATAATAATTATTTTTACGTTACAGTACTTTTAACTTCGGACGCAACTTGGTAATGGTTGTGGTTCTGACATATACGAACACATACACGAACACAGCTCCTATGCTGACGCACACATAGACAATGTGAACACAGCTTCTATGCTGACGCACACATAGACAATGTGAACACAGCTCCTATGCTGACGCACACATAGACAATGTGAACACAGCTCCTATGCTGACGCACACATAGACAATGTGAACACAGCTCCTATGCCGACGCACACATAGACAATGTGGACTCATATAGTTCCTACGCTGACGCACACATAGACAGTGTGCACGTATATCTCAAAACAACCGTGGCTCAGCCGCGTTCGAGAGATAAAGTGCTGTACCAATAAAAAACCTTAGGATAATACTTAGAAAACAAACTTCAACCTTCAATAAAAATGAAGGATGCAGTTTGACCATAGAAAATTTTAATGTCGTACTGATGAATATGACTGCATATTCCCTACAAACTTCATCAACCGAGCGTTTATGACGTTTCGTAAAAAGGCATTTTCACTTAAAAGTGTACCCCCTACCTTTTTTTTTGGATCTCGGTGATTTTGGGTATTCTGACACAGAATCACGAGTACTATCCATTTTCGCGAAGAAAAAGTGTCCCACCAAACAAGTCAGTTTTGTGACGCTTTTTTCATACAGTTTATATGGCTCGTCACAAAACTGTAAACTGACACAGAAAATTTGTATGGAAAATCTAGGACATTTTTTTTCTTCATCTGAATCAATAGTACTCGTGATTCTGATTCAGAATACCCAAAATCACCGAGATCCGAAAAAAAAGTAGGGGGTGTACTTTAAAGTGAAAATGCCCAAAAAGGTGCTTATTTGACAGTAATAAAATACCGTACTCAAAAAGTACCTAAAAAGTATCGAAAAGTACCTTACGTGGCTATAGTGCTTTTAACACAAGAGCGCGAGTGAGCCATGGTTGTGTGTAAGGCCGGTCGCTCATTGGACACGTTTTCGTACGAAATATACTCGTCCGAACACGCACGTAGCCGCGCGAACGATCCCAACCTTGAAAGTACTACGGGAGTGCGCTCACTGCACTGGATACGAATACGACCAATAGGGATGATGACACTATAAAAAAAAAGAAATTTTCTACATAAAGGCTCAAATTCTCAATCAAATGGCGAAAAAAGTAATAAAAAAAAAAAAAAAATTACGTAATTATAAGTCTTCAAAGTTTTAAGAGTGGGTATTTTCTGTCGCTTTTCCGCAAAACGCACCTTAGTATTGAACGATCGTCATTTACTATGGCGCTACTCAACAGTGACGCCACTGTTGAGTAGCACTTTCTCTCTCTAACTGCGAACATTCTAACCGTTGTAGATTCGTTATTTTTTGAGATATTTGAATAGGATTTTCACTATTTGGCATAGTTTTATGTCTTCTTTCTTTTGAAGTAATACAATTTTTTGAGTCAACATCCCTATTAGCATCCAGTGAGCGCGCTCCCGTAGTAGGTACTTTCAGTTTCAAGGGATCGTTCGCGCGGCTACGTGAAAGAAAGAAAGAAAGAAAAACATTTATTCGTGGCACAAAATACAGTACAAATATAAACATAACACCACAATACAGAACATAGCCACGAAACGGCCCCAAATCAGCGTAGTGCCATACGCTAGTCGTACGTGCGTGTTCGGACGAGTATATTTCGTACGAAAACGTGTCCAATGAGCGACCGGCCTTCAGCTATACCGTTGTCTATGTGTGCGTCAGCGTAGGATATATGAGTTCACATTATCTATATGTTTGTATGTGTCATAACCACAACTACGTCTAATCCGCGCTTGTGAGATAAAATTAAGTTGAAACGCAAATGTCGAAACTTGCCACTGTTCAATTTTAGGACAGTAATCGGTTTTTTCTTGCCATTGTATTGACTTTTCTCATGCTTTTCTCAAAATCTCCGAAAAATCATGTGTTATTTTATAGCTTGTCTGTTATATATTATATGTATAAGTATTATCGACAAATACTATCCCATTTCCAGTATTGTTTTATAATTATAAAGTATTATCCAGATAATTTTTAGGTGTCGCTCAATTCTTCATTATCATAACTTTATGACGTATATTATTTATAAGTTTTTGTTTTTCTTCTAATTTTTGAGTAGGTATGTAGTTTATCTATTTGCCACATAAGGTATTTTTTGCTATGTATACGTGTCGTTTTTTTGCAGAAATGTTTATTTATACCTTACTGATGCATTTAATTTTCGACCCAATTGATATGAGTAAAGAGAATTTCTCTTGAGTATGACGTATATTCAATTTGTTACAGTACTTTTATCTCACGAGCGCGGGTGAGCCATGGTTATGTGTTGAGCTATACATGCACATTGTCTATGTGTACGTCAGCGTAGGAGCTATGAGTTCACATTGTCTATGTGTGCGTCAGCGTAGGAGCTATGAGTTCACATTGTCTATGTGTACGTCGCGTAGGAGCTATGAGTTCACATTGTCTATGTGTGCGTCAGCGTAGGAGCTATGAGTTCACATTGTCTATGTGTGCGTCAGCGTAGGAGCTATGAGTTCACATTGTCTATGTGTACGTCAGCGTATGAGCTATGAGTTCACATTGTCTTTGTGTACGTCAGCGTAAGAGATATGAGTTCACGTTGTCTATGTGTACGTATGTGTCACAACTACAACAATGGCCAACCCGAGCTCGTGAGATAAAAGTACTCAGAGCCTTATCACACTAGCGACTTGCGAGCGACTTGGAAGCGAGGCGAGCGCGCAACGAGCTCTCGCTTCCAAGTCGCTCGCAAGTCGCTAGGGTGATAACGCTCTTAAGCAAAATAATTTATCGGGAATTCATACAACTGTTGCAATATTATTCTTGTCATAACATATAAACCTTCCTTTATCTTGATAGAAATAAGCTAATGGGAACAATAACATAACGATTAACTTTAATTTGTATATAATGTTCTATAGTCTTTTATATACAGGTCCATAAATCCATGGCAAATTACTCGGTTAATTGATGATCTATACTTAAAAATTATATTTAATTAATGAAATATACTAGCGAAACTTAACGCCAGTATAGCATTTACAATACAAAATACTGTTTATGTCACACCTGGCCATAAAGAGGCAATTACCGCACGCGGAAAATGCCACTTCCTGGCCAAGGGGTGACATTTTTTTTAAATAATAAAAAATGCCTCAGATAGCATTTTTTTTGTAGTCTGACTGTGGCTTTATAGGCCGGGCCCATTAAAGCGATAGGAGTGCGCGGTTAGAGGGTGGCCTTGGGAAAGTGGAAACCTCCGACACGACCACGCGGGCGGTTTAAACACTGGAATACTCTAAGTGCCAGTTGCACCAACGTACGAACACAGACCGGTCATCGTCAAATATGGCGCCGGCAGCTGTCATCCCATAGAAACTTGTCAAACTTTCCATACAATCAGATTTGACGAACACCGCTTACGATTACAGACGGTTTGGTGCAACCCAGCCTAAGAGTTTGCAGATGACACCCTATTGATCACCCCTATATTGGACGAGTATCTTATTTATTTATATATATATCTAACTTAAAATCTTCTTGCCTTCGCATTTGTAACGTTACTAGATTAAGAACGTATATTTTTCCACGTATAATATAGCATAATAGTATAAATTCATATCATAAAGCAATATCTATGAAAATAGAGGAACATACATACATACAATCATAGTATTTTTGTAGGGCTAATTATAAAGAAATGAATTTAAACATTTGTATATAAAGAACTACACTAGACATTTATATTAGTAAAGTACTTTTATCTCACGAGCGCGGGTGAGCCGTGGTTGTGTGTTGAGCTATACATGCACATTGTCTATGTGTGCGTCAGCGTAGGAGCTATCAGTTCACATTGTCTATGTGTTCGTATGTGTCACAACTACAACCGTGGCCAACCCGCGCTCGTGACATAAAACAAAAGAACTCTATCACATTAGAAACAAATACAGGGTGTTGCGAAAATAGTGGCAAACCGTTTTATAAGTTAATGACTATCGAATTCTGACTAGAAATATATCGGCAAAAAAATTTACTTAACTAGTTTAGTTTAACTTATAATTCTCCACTGAAATCGCGATTTATGCAAAAATTCCCACAAATGGGTTATAAACACTTGAAAAAACAAAAGTCGTCTCTCCTGTGGTCAATAGTTAACGGCTTATGAACATGTAAGTTATGATTTTGTTACATTGATTTATAGAAACGGAGATGCCGTTTATGCGGGTTACGAGACCTATCCAAAATTAAGCTTTGTAGCCCTTAACTTTTGATTTGTCCACAGGAAAGACGCGAACCTAAATATCTATCGTTAAGTATAGTGGCGGATCAAGTTCCATCCGCAATTCCATCCTTTTTTTTCATCCATTTTTTATTAATTCTGGGAAAAACAAAAGTCTATTTAGATTATGAACCATCTTCATGCCAAATCTCATCTACATCCGTACAACAGTTTTGTGTGATTAAAACATGTAAATAAACGCATGTATGATATTTGTATATTAATTTTTAAAAAGGCAGGGTGTGAAATTAAAGGGCCAGTAACTGAATCTGTGAAACACGGAAATTTAAATTGCAGTCGTTATTTCTCATAATTCTCGACCAAAGTCATTTTGGAATCACATCAGGCGCTAACTACGAGTATAACGCCATCTAGTACACGTACTCGACTTTAAAGCCCTAACTAATACTCGTTTTGAGTCTGAAAGCGTCTACACTGGCCAGGGGAGATGTAAATTGTACACCGCGGGCAGGAAAGCATTGCGATTTAATTTACAGCCCAAGGTACGTAATATATTATCTGAAAGTCTGACTTTCCGTACGCTTTAGTTATCATCGGCAGCCTATATACGTCCCACTACTGATCACAGGCCTGTTCTCATAGAGAGGGGATGAGATAACGCTTTAGTTATATATAACGCCTCGTATTATATTCCATACAACTCGATTCTCAACGGCTTGCCTGATTTTCAGCCAGTCCTGTTCTTTTACCATGGCTCTCATGAAGAATAAGAAAAGCAAATTATTTCCGGCTTCCCTAAGAATATTTTTGACGCGACGCCACTGGTACTTAGTATCCATATATATCCATGGCGGCGCGTCAAAAATATTCTTAGGAAAGCCGGAAATAATTTGCCTTTCTTATACTTCATGAGCCGTAGTAAAAAAACTGCACTGGCTGAAAATTAGGTAAGCCGGTGGGAATCGAGTTGTATGGACGCTCCGCCACAGATATATTATTACTACATATAAAGGCTCACCGGCGTGTGCCTTTTGAGTAGATACATATAACTCATATGCATGATATATAATACGCTTTATGCTAGCATGATTCCGTATTACGGCCCGACGACTTTGCGCGAATTGAGCTGCGGCAAGCGTTTTGTCTGGTCATTGCGCAGTCGAGACGCGCAACGCACTGCGGTTAGTTGGGATCACACGCAATGTATTAGGAATACCGCTTGTCGCTGCTAAGTCGTAGCCGTGCCGTGAGGGCATGCCTTTACACAAGAGATGTGCTATACAGCTATGCTCCGAGGGTGTGAATTTACGTTATCACTAGTGCTGTGCTATGTGGGACAAAAAACCAACGTAGCATAGCACATCTCTGGTGGAGAGAGACACACATAGCGTCCGTCTCTCGCACTTATATAAATTCTAGAGAAGGATGGCTATACGTCCGACAGGAGCCGTTTCCTTTTCTACAGCTTATAACTTGCAAATAGGAATACAATCGGGAATCTCTTTCTGATGAAACGAGTTGGAAAGAGGCCTCCCCGATTATTACTGGCTATAATATTTAGTGAAATGGCGGCATGTAGTTATAGGCTAGTCTTGCAGTAATATGCTTAATCAGAAGTTTAATATCGTAACATGTCTGAGTAACTGTGTTCTACCAGAGAGTGTGGGTATCAAGTTTTCTGTATATCAACGAAACTAATAAATATATATGACGATAAAGCAGTAATTTGTTTACATACACATTTCAATAATTCGTTATTCATAAGGACGCTTTGTACTTTATCGTTGACGGCCACCCGTGGGCCTATTTAGAATGGCAAATTTCCATTCACTGTGCAATTTTCAGGGCATTTTGTCCGTAAAATGTTAATTATTATGATTTGGTGTTTAACACATAATCGGTGCAATATGTTTTATTTTCAAGCTTGCTTTCAAATTTGTTATAGTGCTTGTATTTATAGTCTTAAGTTTAGTTTTAAGAATACATAAACCAGTCAACACTGCCGACTATGTAGATTTGCTATGAGCAATGCAATACTTATTTAAACAATAATCTCATACAATAATGTAGATTTAGATTGTATTAGACGCTTGCCGGTTGGGTTGAGTATGTGCAAAAATGCAACTTCGTACCTAGATTTTAAATACGACTTTTTACTCAACCGACTTATAAATGCTTTTTCTCAAAAATGGTGGACGTTACTCGCTACATGTTGCAATGTAGTTTAAGGTCAGATAAAAAAAACTGGCTTGCTGTTAAAATGAAATGTTATTTATTAGTTCCATTTTAAATGTCGAACCCAAACTTGTAAAAGGTAAAACGATCGAAAACGGAAGCAATCGTGTACAGCCAAGTCAAATGTCAAAAAAGTTATTTTTCTGATGGAACCGTCGACATGTTAGTATCTAAGGCAGCTTGTGGTTTTCGGTAGAAAAATGCACTTGCGATTCTGTATTTATAAAACCGGCGGGCAAGCATTAATTTTTAGACGTTTTACTGTTATGTCTGTCAAACCTTAATTCTAATTAGGTACGTCCCTATTTCCCCCATTTTTGAGAAGATCACTATTTTAGCCTCGGCTGGAATGGCATTGCAGGCTTCGTATCAAATAAACGGACTCTCGAGGTCGTCCGTCCGATTAGAACACGCTCAGCCTGCAATTGCCTGCTTCCATGCCTTGACTATAATGTACTATTAAAATGGCTTGGGTACGGTGACAATATGTCATCCTACTACAACTTATGACTTATGTAATCTTTTACTTATAAATATATATTCGGTTTTATTTATCTATATAATACTTTCACTATCCTATACAAGTTCTATGCAAAAATTGGCAAGAAACAAATGAACGCGCCATACAGTTTACTATGGCAGTCGTTAATAGATAAAAATGAGACTTGTTTGGAATCAAGCCATTTTAAAAGCATATTACACTGCATATTACACAGTACTTTTATCTCACGAGCGCGGGTGAGCCATGGTTGTGTGTTGAGCTATACATGCACATTGTCTATGTGTGCGTCAGCGTAGGAGCTATGAGTTCACATTGTCTATGTGTACGTCAGCGTAGGAGCTATGAGTTCACATTGTCTATGTGTACGTCAGCGTAGGAGCTATGAGTTCACATTGTCTATGTGTACGTCAGCGTAGGAGCTATGAGTTCACATTGTCTATGTGTACGTCAGCGTAGGAGCTATGAGTTCACATTGTCTATGTGTACGTCAGCGTAGGAGCTATGAGTTCACATTGTCTATGTGTACGTCAGCGTAGGAGCTATGAGTTCACATTGTCTATGTGTACGTCAGCGTAGGAGCTATGAGTTCACATTGTCTATGTGTACGTCAGCGTAGGAGCTATGAGTTCACATTGTCTATGTGTACGTCAGCGTAGGAGCTATGAGTTCACATTGTCTATGTGTACGTCAGCGTAGGAGCTATGAGTTCACATTGTCTATGTGTACGTCAGCGTAGGAGCTATGAGTTCACATTGTCTATGTGTACGTCAGCGTAGGAGCTATGAGTTCACATTGTCTATGTTCGTATGTATCACAACTACAACTATGGCTAACCCGCCCTCGTGTGTTATGTACAGTCAGCGTCATATAGTATGTAGCAGCCTAAGTGGCCAAATAGTTCGGTACACCATATATATTTTGTATGGTGTTCCGTAGTATTTAGACACTTTGGCTGCTACGTACTATATGACGCTGACTGTACTGTAACTGGGCCATTTTACGCAAAGTTGTACACTCGACTTTTTTTTTAATTTGGACGAAATCGGATTTTTTCTGCTCAGAATCGGAAGCACTTTCGAACCTAATAGGAGAAAAAAAGTGTCCCAAAGTTTTCATAGAATTTACAGATTTTCCATTCCGTTACCACCATACAAGCATTACAAGCTTAGTATGAAAACGGTAACGGAATGGAATAAAAAAATTAGGGACACTTTTTTCCCCTATATCATTCGAAAGTGCTTTCGATTCTGAGTAGAAAAATCCCGATTTTATCCAAATTAAAAAAAAAGTCGAGTGTACCTACAACTTTCCGTAAAATGGCCCGACTAATCCAATTCCATTTGCAATAAGTGTAGTTAAGTTTAATGTAATCAAGGCACAAGTACTTCATTATAATAAAAGCTCATGTAAGTTTAGTTTAAGTATGAAATGTGCCACTTTTCGCCTCCACCGAGGATATATACGTAGTTTAACTGTCTATACCTAGTGAGATAAGAATAGTTGAGAATATGAGATTTTCAATGTTTTTCTAGTAAAAACAATAAGACATAGCTGTAAAGACTTATGAACTGATAAGTTAAGTTATTAGATGTAACTTTAGCTTATATTTTTGTATTCTTTAATCTAAGTAGGGTATGGTGATGAGATGATTGACTCCTAAGATTTTTATATTAAAAATTCAAAGGAATGAAAGAATGGTAACGTCCAATTTTTAGCCTAAAGTGTTAACTTTAACTTAGTGTAAGTATATGCTATTATTTTGTAACTTAGTTATGGAAATATTTTTTTTATATATAGAGAAAAAATGTAATTACAATTTTTTGAGTATACATCGATGTTTATTGTATTGACCTACGATCCTTAAACACTAATTGCCTTGACCCTATAAGAAAATTGAAATTCCTCTTACTCGAATCATGCGCTATTCATCATCTTTTATAATGCGCACTTGAAATGTTTGTTAAGCGGATGCGTCCGCTAGCGAAAATCTCAATTTTTTAATCAAAGTGAAAATTGAGGTATTTTATAATGCGCACTGCAGGTTTGGAATTGCAGGCAGGGAATTCCAAACCCTCTAGGAAATCCCTCCTTAATTTTTTTAATCAAAGTGAAAATTGAAAAATTCAACACCACAGGTGGGATTTGAGCCCACGACCTCTGGAATCCGTCCATTGCTCTACCAATGGGGCAGGCGGCGCAAAGCTCTGCATAGATGGCGTCACTAGAGTTTGTCACATCTCGATTGATGCACATTTAACTTTTAAAAATATTGTACGTTTAAAATACCGTTATAAATAATAATAAGTATTAAACTTTGTATCTTAGGTCGAGACACTGTCGGTTAATGTTTCAAAGCCATTTAAATACAAAAGGTTTTGTTTAGACAGGAGCGTGTAAGTTATATTTTCGTAAACATATACACGTCCGTTTAGCGCGATAAAAAGGATCCAAATGAAAAATACGGACGTCTGACTCTGGCACAGCTAAAAGCACTTTTAAGGCAACGCGAGCAATCAGTAAAAGGACCGCAAAATTAAGGTGGATGTAATAACCAAATATCAAGTTCATAGGTCTCAGCCCAAAGAGAATAATGGGGTTGGCGGCTGCCAAACTTTGCCACTAGGTGGCGCCACTGAGTTTGTGCCAAGACATTCGTTCGTGATTATTATTCTCTTTGGGATGAGAACTATGAACTTGATATTTGCTGATAATGTTTATTATTACGTATATTTTACGGAACACATACAAATATATTAATAATTAGTTTTTTTTTCAGAAATTTCCTCATTTTTCCCACCACAACCACCTCAATTTTGCGGTCCTTTTACTGGTTGCTCGTGTTGCCGTAAAAGTGCTTTTAGCTGTGTCAGAGTCAGACGTCCGTATTTTTCATTTGGATCCATTTTATCGCGCTAAACGGACGAGTAGGTATATGTTTACGAAAATATAACTGACACCGTGACACCCTTCTGTCTAAACAAAACCTTTTGTATTTAAATGGCTTTGAAATATTAACCGACAGTGTCTCAGCCTAAGATACAAAGTTTAATAATAATTATAATATTATTTATAACGGTATTTTAAACGAATAATATTTTTTAAAGTTAAATGTGCATCAATCGAGATGTGACATACTCTAGTGGCGCCACCTAGTGGCCATGTTTGCAGCAGCCTGCCCCATTGAGCCACCGTGGTATCCCTTGTAATGGTGAATGTTTCAATCTTAACACTCATCTATTAAGCCTTATTAGGGAGGCTCGTAGCGACATCTACCGTGAAGCTATTACAACTTCTGAAACGGCCCTGCCTCCCTCCTTACCCCGACCTACCTCAACTACGTGGTGAGATATTATGGAATTTCGCGGTATTTTGTGTTTATCGTTAAAGTTATGAAAACAAAATCATACAAAAACTATACAAGCACCCGGAATTTGTCTTTTATATGTATAAATCAATGTGCCACATATTAAAAGTAAACTTTATGTCACACCTGCCGGGTAAGGTTGTGTACTACCGTTAAAGCATATTTAATGTCAATTTTGACGTATAAATCTATGAGCTAATGTCGAAAAATGACATTAAATATGTTCTAACGATAGTACATAAAGTTACGTGATTACCCCGCTGGCCATAAAGCGGCAATTACTGCACGCTCCGCGCGCGAAAAAACCCACTTCCTGGCCAGGGGGTGACATAAAATTTTGTACTTACCACGGGCGATAATAAAGAAAGCCTCAGATCGCATATTTATCGCCCTTGCCTTCGGCTCGGGCGTAAAATACCTGCGATCTGAGACATTCTTTGTTTTATCGCCCTTGGTAAGTAATGTACTATTTCACTTCTCATGCTCGAAAAGTGTGTCATATTAGACTTGTGAAGCGGGGCTAAAGTAGTACATTTAAGCCCTAGGGAAAATATGTACACATATTTATGATTTCCAAACATTTTAATTTGACCAATCAAAATACTTCACCTATTAAATCCACCAATCACAGAATAGTAATTTGACAGATAAAAAATATTTGGTAAAATAAATATCAACCAATCAGAATACAGCTGTAAGTAAAATCGAACAATCAGGAAAGACGTTTTTCAGTTCTCTAAAGATTAAGCGGTGTCTGTGGTCAAAGCAATTGCGCCTCTTAAAAGCAAAAAAAGCCGCATTGTGCATCTCTTTGTTTAATATAGCAAAAGAAAGGGAGGCGAATACGCAAAGTGAATACGCATAGCGAGGCATGATCCTGGCCTTAGAAAAAAAAAACATGCTGTCAAATGTGTTTATGTGCTTTCTCGCAATCGAAGTGAAAAGTAGAGTGTATAACTCGGGCCTAAAAGCCATATCACCACTCGAACAATTTTATTTGGCCAGGGGGTGACATGAAATTTTGTACGTAACACGGGCGGTAACAAAGAAAGCCTCAGATCGCAAGTATTTGACGCCCGAGCCGAAGGAAGGACATTCTTTGTTTTACCGCCCTTGTTAAGTAATGTACTATTTATCTAGGTTTGAACTTCGGTTTTGTCCCTAGTCACGGTACGTAATACGTAAACAATAGAAACATTATCGGCATCAAAACAATACCCAGGCATGTATTGAAGGTCATTATAGGTATATTTAATGACACAAATCCTGTATTCACATGATGGATTAATTTGATAATTAATTTCGCTTGCTATCGTTCAACGATAAAATCTCCACAGATAGTTTCTTTGCGTACGTAAGGTTATACCTAAATGGAAAATCCAAAACCGTATCAATTCTAAAGTAAAGGCTGGTTACACACACAGCGTGCGCGACGTAAGGGGTACGCCGCGCAACGCGACCGGTGCGCAACAGAATGTATGTACGTCCCGCTCTTGTCGCCTAGCCTGTGACACACGGGCACAGAATAGTATAATAGTATTACATACAGAACGGACACGAACCCCCCGCACCGAGGTCAGTTACCTCGCCCCTGAGAGACTCGCCTGGCGTCGATCCGGTGTTGTCGCGCCTCGCGATTCGTCCGCGCCACGCGCTACGCACCCGCGCAAACAATTGACGCGTGTACCGACAGCGCACGCAAACAAACTTATGGTTTAAATTCTTTTTGTTGAACGTATAATTGTATTAAAATGTTATTGGATTTTGAACCTTATTGTTTGAACAGTAAAGTAGCTTTTTGAAGGAATTGCTTTGGAGCAATTCATTCAACTGTAAAGATTTTAAGCATACCAACTTTCGCGTGTCACACGTGTGACACGGGGTAAGAGGTTAGCGACACCATTCAGGCTGTGTGGTATCGCTAACCTCTTGAAGGTACAAACACACTAGACCGTTCCGTGTCCGGGCCGGCCCGTTTTCCAGTACAAGAAATCGACGGCCGTCGCGCGTCCTGTAGTGTGTTTGTACCTTAAGCGGGTATTACACTGTCCTGAATTCAGAATCCTAGTGGAGGGGAGTTGAATCATCTCGCTCTAACATATAGGTAGGTACCGCTTCAAACGTTCTGAATTCAGAACAGTGTAATACCCGCTTTACCGTACGTTCCGGCGCGCAGTGCGCGCACTCAACGCGTCGCGTACGCTGTTTGACCAGGCCTTTAAGGGAAGTTTGGAAAATTTTAAATAGGTAATTTATCTATTCGTAAACAAGCTTGCAGCCTGCCTGCTGGTAGTAATAATCATTAACCCTTTGACCGCCAAAGCGGTAGTGTGTCGTGCCGTTGAATACTGTACTGTACTGTTGAATTGGTGTAATGTCTAAACAAATAAAAACAAATTAAAACAGTTCATAAATGATTTTTTTCATGATCAAAGTACACCTTCACTCCGACCTTTTAATTGTTAGAGTTATAGGTTCTTGGCGATCAAAGGGTTCCAGCAACTTGCTCGTTTATACGGTCTTGTGGACTTCGAAGAGTCGTACTATAAGTACCCACCTGCGCCCTTTCTTGAAAATGGTCGTGCCTCGCTCTATTAGGATCGATCTGTCATCACGGACAGGACTATTGTAGCCAATAAGCCTGATATAGTGCTGGCAGATCAATTGAGACGCCAGGCAGCGCTCGTTGACATCACCATCCCCCATGACGAGAACCTCGTGAAGGCCGAGGACAAAGTCAGCAAGTACGTAGACTTAGCACACGAGGTAACCGGTATGTGGGTTGTTGATTGAACGATTATTGTTCTGATAATTAGTCGTTTCTGCGAACGGTTTAATAGCGAAGAATCTCGACCAAGTCCGATCTTGCATGGAGTATTGTAGTCACTTTTGGGATGGCTCGGATTTGGGATACCAAATTGCGCACTCGACTTGGTGGACCGCAGAGCCAGGAGGCTCATTGGCGACGGTAAGGTAGTAGGAAACAAGCTACAGAGCCTAGCACATAGACGCAAAGTAGCATGTCTGTGCGTCTTCTAAAAATTGTACTTCGGTGAGTGTGCTCAGGATTTTTTTTTCCAAATCGTGTTTTCACTTTTAGCAGACTGGAGGAACATAGTTCAAGATTAATATACTGAAAGGACAAATATTTAATCACTATAGATGTTGAGATCTATGTCGAAAAACATTGCCAAAAGTGTCCGGGCCGGCCCGTTTTCTAGTACAAGAAGTCGACGGCCGTCGCGCGTCCATCGATTTCTTGTGCTACAAAACGGGCCGACCCGGACACTGATCGGTCTAGCGTGAATCATCCTTTAAGAGCTCAACGACTTTAATTTGCAGAATGTTCAATCTCATTATCTTATAATCACTATATTCTATCTCTAGTCGATAACATAAGCTATAAATTTGGCTGGTCGTGTTATTGCGATACCTACAATGTTGCGTTTCTCCGTTTTACTGTTGGCGGCAGCGGTGGCGGCGGGCCCGTCCATCACCAAATCTCGGGATGAAATCGAGGCGTTCAGGAGCTACTTGGAGGGAGGCAGGACCGGTAGGTCGTAGGGCTAGGCTAGCATAATTTAGAAAACTAGGAAGTTATTTATTATTATTATGAGCCTGTAGTGTCCCACTGCTGGGCAAAGGCCTCCCCCCACTTTTTCCAATCGTTCCGATTCTGAGCAGTCCTGGCCATTCTTTTAATAAAAAGGAGTCTTGCTCGTCGCGCCAAGTCGCTAGGACTGCCGCGTCTCCTGTTCGAGCTGTCGGGCCGCCACTGTTGCGGTCTTGGCCCACAGCTCACTGGGCATGCGGCAGACGTGACCAGCCCAGTCCCACTTCAACTTAGCCGCCTTCCGAGCCACGTCGACTATTTGAGTTTTGGAGCGCAGCGTGGTGTTCCACCAATTTTACACCTGCTGCGCTCCATGGCTCGCTGGCAAACCCCGAGTTTGGACTTCTGAGATAATGTCAAAGACCAAGTTTGTGCACCGTATGTGAGGATTGGAAGCATGCACATGTCCATGAGTCTCCGCTTAAGTGATCACCTTTCATCAAAACTAGGAAGTTAAATTTTCTTTAAACCCTGACGGATTGATAACCGGCCGGGGCGGATGGCAATTGGTTTTTGTACCTGCTATGCAGAAGTAAGTTGTTGTGGCTCTCGAATCAGTGCAAGTCGTAGCGTTCTTCCCTCATTTGAGGGGAAATGTCTTTTTTCTGAATTTTTGTAACTTCCCGTGCTATTCAGAAAAGAGTAAGTAGGTAATTGTTGCCCTCAAATGAGGGATCAAATTCGTCATTTTCTTCCTTCTTTTCCTTTCGATTGTTCAGCAGTTTAATAATTTAAAATAAAATTTATTTATTTTTTGTTACGCATATTACATTACGCATACTTAAATGTCAAAAAACTACCTGGTTCATAAAATAAACCTCTGCCTCGAGAACAACCGGCGTAAGAAACTCAATGGCAGACAGATAGACACAATTTCGCAATTATAATATCAGTAGGTAGCACTGATGCGGGAGTCGTGGCATGCATGGGGAGAGGCCTTTGCCCAGCAGTGGGACACCCAAATAGGCTAAGAAAAAAAAATTAAAAATATCAGTAGAAAAATAAACAATTTACTATTCTGACCTCACCAGACTCGGGCATCCGCCTAGAAGCCCGTATGGCCGCCAACCCCCAAGCCAAGGAATGGGAGAACAGCGGAAAGTACCAGGGCGACATACTGCTCGATGCGGAGCAGGTCCAGAGTATGGTGGAAAACTTCGCGACCGGCCGCAACGCTTACGTTTGGCCAAACACCAAGTGGCCGGGTAACACCATCCCGTATGAGTTCGCCCCGGGACATTTCAGTAAGTATAAGCGATGGTGGAAAGCTTCGCGACCGGCCGCAACGCTTACGTTTGGCCTAACACCAAGTGGCCGGGTAACACCATCCCGTATGAGTTCGCCCGGGACATTTCAGTAAGCATAAGCGATGGTGGAAAACTTCGCGACCGGCCGCAACGCTTACGTTTGCCCAAACACCAAGTCGCCGGGTAACACCGTCCCGTATGAGTTCGCCCCGGGACATTTCAGTAAGTATAAGCAATGGTGGAAGACTTCGCGACCGGCCGCAACGCTTACGTTTGGCCAAACACCAACTGGTCGCGTAACACCATCCCGTACGAGTTCGCCCCGGGACATTTCAGTAAGTATAAGGCGACTTCCTGATTTGTCGGTGCGAAGGCAGTACGATATGAGAAAAGTGTTAAATGTCAGTGTCAGCTGTCAGTCGACGCGATACCATTTTTTACTACGCCCCTACATTTAAATGAGTGCTTCCTGACTGGCGCGAGATGCGCGATAGCGGGACGATGCAAAGGCGGTACTGCTCCGCTTCTGCGCATGCTATTATAAGTACTACTGCGCAAAAGTAATACTGTCAGTGTTCCGTTAAGTGAGAATCTTTGCGCTGTCAGTAAATTTACGTCAAAGAAGAAAATGTCACATATCGATCCCACCCCTCCAAGTCAGGAAATCGCCTTATAGGTATTTGGAGGCGCGGTTATTTCAAGATTGCGTTTAGTACAGTACAACTATTTAAATTGCTTATCCTTTCAGGCCAATCCGCCCAGAACGCCATCATAAGCGGAATCCGCGATATTGAGGCCAGGACCTGTATACGCTTCAGGCTGAGAAACGCAAACGACAGAAACTACGTCCGCGTCACTGTAAGTACCGAACGTTGACTGGGTGAATTCCTTAGCGATAAGACCGCATACAGTCATGGCTAGCCCTGGTAATGAGTGGCCTGGAGCGCAGCAGCTGCTTAAATATAAGTTATTTCGAAATAAAACACGAACGCATTTCCGTTTAGTCCCAATTTGTATGGCAACGCGAGCGGCGCCTCTGGTGACCTTTGGTAGTAACAAATTGAAACTTAACGCTTATATTAGAGGTATAGGAGCCATAAAGCCCTTATATGCTGAATGGGGAAAAAATCAATACATTTCGGGTGCGACTTTTGAGTGATGACAATTTTTCTGCCATATTTTTTCCCCCATAGTGACTGAAGAGTGTGAACACTTTCCATGCAGTTAAGACTCACGTCTTAATTGTCACTTCGGGCGACATGTTTCGAACTCTTCGGGAGTTCTTCCTCAAGATGAGTGCGTCTGCGACCCGCGCCGATTGCGCAATCGATTGTTGATTGATTGATTGTGTGTGCAATCGGCGCGGATCGCAGACGCACTCATCCTGAGGAAGAACTCCCGAACAGTTCGAAACATGTCGCCCGAAGTGACAATTAATACGTGAGTTTTAACCGTTTAGTAAAATAAAGTTATAACATGTCTCACGAAAGTTTAAATTCAAGTACTTTCCATGCAATCAGATTAAAACAAAAAACAAATGAATGTGGAACTATTACAAGCATAGCATACGATATTTAGCCAGTGTATAGGTAGGTATTATGTTATACCCGTTAGATTATAATTTTACTAGCAAGATTGTAAACTGTCAAAAGTTTGTAATCTAACGAAAAATAAAAATGCAAAATACCTTTACATTATAATCTAACTAACGAGATTGCCGCGAGATTGTATGTAAACTGTCGGAAGATGCATACAGCGAAATCTCACCCAGTAGTAACCTGCGGTCTTTTTGAAGACCGCTTTAGCTTAGTTGCCTCCGAAGCTGGAGGTCCCGGGTTCGAATCTCGGCCGGGGCATTTATTTGTGTGATGAGCACGAATATTTGTTCTTGGGTGTTGGATGTTTTCTATGTATTTAAGTATCTATTTATCTATATAAGTATGTATATCGTCGCTTAGTACCCAATACCCATAGTACAAGCTTTGCTTAGTTTGGGACTAGGTTGATTTGTGTAAGATTGTCGACAAATATTTATTATTTATTTTATTGTCGCCTACTCTCCCAGGCCTTCACAGACGGTTGCTACGCCCACGTGGGCTACTGGAGTTCCCGTGGCATCCACACTCTGAACCTGGCGTGGCCCGGCTGCTCGCGGCACACGACCATCGTCCACGAGTGGCTTCACATCATTGGCTTCCTTCACATGCAGTCCACTCACAACCGTGACGACTTTGTCAGGATAATGTGGGAGAATATTCAACCTGGTTAGTATTAGTACCTCTATAAGCAGGCCCATCATCATCCTCCTAGCGTTGTCCCAGTACAGTTGCATCCTGAAGGATGCCTGGGGTCCGCTACCTAATCCCAAGATTTGGCGTAGGCACTAGTTTTTACGGAAGCGATTGCCATCTGACCTTCCAACCCCGAGGGGAAACTAGACCTTATTGGGATTAGGCTTTGTCAAGTGAGTGGGCAACTTGACTGTTAGAAGTTCTCAAACCGCCCGTAGGCCTCCAACTTGGCTTAACGACTGCTGCCATAGACAGCAACTGGGATCAACGGCGTAACGTGCCTTCCAAAGGACGGGAGCGCTCAGTTAGTAACCACTCAAAGCGGTCACCCATCCAAGTCCTGACCGCTGCCCACGTTGCTTAACCTTAGATACCGCAAGCGGTACGCGGGCGCCGCTGGGCCACGAGCGCTCCTATAAGCAGGCCCGTTTATTGAATTAAAAAGGACTTTCTAATACAGCCGACATGAGCGTCATTTCGATGGGACATATATTTTCAATCTCCTTTTGCTATAAAAATATTGACTTTTAATTGGTGCCTTATAAAAATGTACCATTCAAATTCGAATTCAAAGGTGCATCGTATTTGATAGTAATAATGTTTATAAATATCAAGGATGATTCACGCTAGACAGTTCCGTGTCCGGGCCGGCCCGTTTTGTAGTGTACAAGAAATCGACGGACGCGCGACGGCTGTCATTTCGATGGGACAAATATTTTCAGTCTCCCTTTGTTTGTAAACTATTGATTTTTAATTGCTGCCTTATACCTTTCAAATTCAAATTCATCCCTTAATCGATCGAAAAAATCGATTGAGGGGTCTTAAAATCGATACCTAACAGAACACATTTCAACTCCCTCAATATAATAACATTTCAGGCATGGAGCACAATTTCGATAAGTACGCGTCAAACTTGGTGAATAACTTGGGTCTGCCGTACGACTATGCAAGCACCATGCACTATGGCGGCTACGGTTTCAGCATCAACGGGCGTCCCACCATGGTGGCACTACACGTGAGTATACTCAGGCATGGAACACTTCAAGTACGGATCAAACTTGGTGAATAACATAGGTTTGCCGTATATCAACGGGCGCCACGCCATAGTCGCCCTATACGTGAGTATACTCGTGCATGGAACACTTCAAGTACGGGTGGAACTTGGTGAATAACTTGGGTCTGCCGTACATCAACGGGCGTCCCACCATAGTGGCCCTATACGTGAGTATAATCAGGCATGCAACACTTCAAGTACGGGTGGAACTTGGTGAATAACTTGGGTCTGCCGTACATCAACGGGCGTCTCACCATGGTGGCCCTATACGTGAGTATACTCAGGCATAGAATACTTCAAGTACGGGTCAAACGACTACTCAAGCATGCACTACGGTGGCTACTGATTCAGTATTGGTGCCCCATTATGGTGGCCCTATACGTGAGTATAGGGCCACCATAATGGGTAGGCATGGAAGAAAGTCCATTAACATGTTAGGAGAAAAGAGAAATAATAAATCAAACTATAAAAACTCGTCCAGGGAAAAATCGCTGAGTTAGTAATTTAGTCGTCTACTTAATTAATAGTACAGAATTAGGTTAGGTAAGGTTTGTTTTTATTGCTCGTTTAAGTAAAACAAGTTCTAAAATAAAATGAACCCCCCTTTCTTAGTAGAGTTGTTTCAGTGTGTGAGTTTCTACATTTCTAATATGCTCACTTCAGATGTGAGCGGAAAACTTCGGATGGATTCAGTTTCGAATTGGTCTAGTCTTACTTAAGATCGCTATCAAGTCGGTAATTTAAAACGACACGTAACTTACTTTTGTGCTCCTCAGGACAGTGCCGGGGTGATGGGGCAAACGTCCTACGTCAGCGCTTGGGACTGGCAGCGAACCAACCGCCACTACAACTGTCCAGGGGCTTGGAGTCGGGAACAGCCCCAGGCTGAACCTCAGGAGCCCTTGGTTGAAGAACCCGTAGTTCTGGACCCTTAGGATCAAGTTCCTTTTGATACAAGATTGTTTCAAGCTGGCAGAAGTTTTTGGTTCTGGAGACGCATATAGTGATTCTTGTAATGTAATAAATTTATTAAACAAATTTGTGTTTTTTTGTGTATATCCTTATGATTGTCTTAATTTCCATACCCTTAAATTGACAGACTCTTTGACCGTCTTTTTACCCGACTGCAAGGCAGGGTTATTGTATTTTTTTCTTGTTCAGAGTCGTTTGGACTATGCAGCGCCGCCGAGGCTGGAGTTATGGATTTTTGCCACTTGTGGTCAAAATAAAGGCCTAGACACAAGTCATGTACCTATTTAGCTGAGATGCAGTGCAGTACTTGCAACTTATCAGCTGCTAGTCTCCAATCGGCTACTTCACTAATATTATGTATTATCCATTTCGATTCGCCGGGGTGGACTTTGCAGGACCCTTGCTTATTATTTTCTTATGAGATTCTTTTAACCCTGGAGTTGCAAGCGTCATATTCCCACCGCGAATAAATAAATAGCTCTCCTTTTACCAAACGTCAGCTTTGTAGGACTTTAGGGAGTACCGCTAAGAATTGTGTTGATTATTAGTGAATGAGTGACGAAATCGAGGTTTTTTAGATATCAATAAAAAGTAAAGTATAAGAACTGAGCAATTGAAAATAACCAGTAATATATCATGATAGCCGATAAATTTGGGAAATCACATAAACGGCCAAGTCATTTAATTAGATAGCACCTACAGCCAAAATATATCTTATCTTATTATTATTATATCTTTAAACGAGCAATTCTTGTATATTTATTTATTTATATATATGTATATATATTTATTTCGGGGATCTCGGAAACGGCTCTAACGATTTTGATGAAATTTGGTATGTGGGGGTTTTCGGGGACGAGCAATCGATCTAGCTCAGTTTTATATTTGAGAAAATGCGTGTTTTCGAGTTTTCATGTTTTTAAATTTGTTCGTGATTGATATTTACAATGGCTGCTGACGTACGGAAAATTAGTGTCAGAAGAACCAGTATAAGCCTGACCTACGAATATGCACATAGTTGTCACGAATCTCAAGGTCAAGATATATAAGGACGTATGGTGAGGCGAGTTTATATTTTGTTATTTGTAGCATTTATAAAGAATGACACATGACAACGACTTACGAGGTTCACGTTCAAGGGGCTGACACGCTTTGCTAGAGAAAGATAGTCTTATTGCGATTCCTATAAGAGGAAATAGAAAAGAGGCTGAGAGAGAGAGAGGGGAGATGTTTTGTCCCTATCACCGACCGGACGTTTTTTCATTTTCGGGTTACAGGCAAATGCAAATTTCCATAAGCAATACATTGGACATGCAAACCGGACTAATTGCATAGTACAAATTTTATATGAATATGAGCAAAAGTATGAGAAAGAAATAGCCCCGGTCGCTCGTTGGCGCATCTATAACTACAGAGTATATATTATATCTATGGGCACGTTCTGCGGTGTCAAATAATCTCAATGAATCAAAAAGTTTTAGAATGAAAGAGAGGCAATATAACGTGACGTCATTCAAAGCCATATATTCTGGATTCAAACGAATGTTCGGCACGCAACCCTAAGCTTCTTGCAATGAGTATTAAAGTCGTTCTTATATGCTTACAATTTTGTCTCGTTCCACCGCATAGCTGCGTCCTTTTCTCGCACGATCATAGCCCATTATGTGGTCGGGTTTCACGTTTATTTATGTTTATTTTGATTTTTTTAGTTTATTTTGATCGCGGTTTAAAAAAAAATGTATTTTGAATCTCGATGAAGAAATTGTTATCATTTTATTTCGCACTGACATTTATTTACTGAATGCGTTATTAAAACAGATCGGAGAAGGAATTAGTCGAGTAGCCAGGAATTCAATAATAATGTTTATTTAAAATGTGTACCTATATGCAAGTGTCGTGAGGACTTTGAAATGCCTAGGAAGAAAAACGTTTAATGTACGCATCCAAGGCAGACCTGAGGAAAAACATTTGTGTTGTTGTTGTGTATTTGTCCTTAGTTGTCCTTTATTGCCCTTCGGCCCTAAACTTTGAGTGTACGCGTGAGGTCGGCCTTATCGCTCACCTTTGGTCCTTCGGCCCTCAGGTTCCGCGTGTACGCGAGTGTACGCGTGAGCTTGGCCTTCAGGCCTCGCTTAGCTTTACCTACCGCTCACCTTCGGGCCTTCGGCTCTCAGGTTCGAGTGTCCGCGTGAGCCCGGCTTTCGAACTCGCTAAACCTTACCGCTCACCTTCGGGCCTTCGGCCCTCAGGTTCGATTGTAACACTGATAGTAATAGTGAGTGTCTGCGTGGGCTCGCCCTTCTGGCCGCAAGCGGCTCTCCGGTCTCCGGCTCGCGTGGAGAGCGCGCTCTAAGGGACGCTTCGGGCCTTCGGGCCTGCGAGGCATACATGGGGCACATGAATAGTTGGGCAACCCTTTCCTCCCGTATCGGTCTCGCAAAAATACTGGGGGGAGGGGATGCTTGGGCACTCGGGATGTGGCTCCGGGCCTTCGGCCCTCCGCCGAGCTTGGCCTGCGGCCTCGCAGCCTGAAGCTCGCCCTTCGGGCTCGCAAAACCTTGTATATTTATGTGGTGTATGCTAAATAGAACATATGGTAATTTATTTAATAATATTTTCTTGGAATCAATATCAAGGTCTCTTGCATTCCTTAGTACTGGTAAAAAGTACAAAGGTTAATATTAGTTAAGTTTCCATCAGATGTGTATCAGCTGTGATCAGCTTTGTAACAATGATAGGAATAGTGAGTGTTTGCGTGGGCTCGCCCTTCGGGCCGCAAGCGGCTCTCGGGCTCGCATGGAGAGCGCGCTCTGATGGGACACTCGGCCTTGGGCCTCGCGAAGCCTTGCCTCTCACCTTCAGGCCTTCGGCCCTCAGGTTCGCTTGTAAGATACATGGGTCATATGAATAGTTAGGCAACCCTTTCCTCCCGTATCGATCTCGCAAAAATTACTTGGGAGGGACGACGCTTGGGCACTCGGGGTGGGGTTCCGGGACTTTGGCCCTCGACCGAGCTCGGCCTGCGGCCTCGCAGTCTGAAGCTCGCCCTTCGGGCTCGCGAAACCTTGTATTTATATAGGATTTTCGGTGGTTTGGTACTCCCGCGGCTCGGCCTTCGGCCTCGCCAAACATTTCAGGGAGGGGCGCGCACCTGACCACTTGAATGCCTGCAGCCTGGCGGCCTGAAGCTCGCCCTTCGGGCTCGCAAAAATTACTCAATAGTTGTTTTGTCCCCTGAGTCCCCGCATGCGAAATCTCAACGCGCTAGGACCATTTTGAAATTTTTGCCAAAAAATAATCGCCAAAAAAAGTCACCTCACCAAATGGCTTGCAGTTCTCAATGACATTTGGCCGAGCATCCCCCCACCTACCGTTTAGCCAGGCCGTTGGCCAACTTTTTGGTTTTCAATCAATCAATCAATTATTTATTTTACATTAAAACATGGTGTACATTAGAAGATATAAAAGAGGTATTCAGAGGTTTTCAGAGGTATTTCTCTGGTAGTCACGGAGCCACCCCCTATTCTTTTCCCAGACATCGTATTAGACCTGAGGGACCTCACTAGGAGAACTATTGGGTCATAAACACTTGCAAAAAACAAAAGTCGTCTCTCCAGTCTCCTGTGGTCAATAGTTAACGGCTTATGAGCATGTGAGTTATGATTTTATTACATGGATTTATAGAACCGGAGACGCCGTTTATGCGGGTTACTAGACCAATCCAAAATTAAGCTTTGTAGCCCTTAACTTTTGATATGTCCACAGGAAAGACGCGAACCTAAATCTGTTTATGACCCAATTATGTCAATAGAAATGTGTCGGGTTGCAGCTTTATATAGGTCTGTCTATCTACTTAATATCTTTATTTAGATCTTTGTAGAACTATAGTCTGCCTGGTTTACGGGAAAACACCGAGCAAGGCTCGGTCTCCCAGGTACTATCTTTAAACGAGCAATTCTTGTATATTTATTTATTTATATATATGTATATATATTTATTTCGGGGATCTCGGAAACGGCTCTAACGATTTTGATGAAATTTGGTATGTGGGGGTTTTCGGGGACGAGCAATCGATCTAGCTCAGTTTTATATTTGAGAAAATGCGTGTTTTCGAGTTTTCATGTTTTTAAATTTGTTCGTGATTGATATTTACAATGGCTGCTGACGTACGGAAAATTAGTGTCAGAAGAACCAGTATAAGCCTGACCTACGAATATGCACATAGTTGTCACGAATCTCAAGGTCAAGATATATAAGGACGTATGGTGAGGCGAGTTTATATTTTGTTATTTGTAGCATTTATAAAGAATGACACATGACAACGACTTACGAGGTTCACGTTCAAGGGGCTGACACGCTTTGCTAGAGAAAGATAGTCTTATTGCGATTCCTATAAGAGGAAATAGAAAAGAGGCTGAGAGAGAGAGAGGGGAGATGTTTTGTCCCTATCACCGACCGGACGTTTTTTCATTTTCGGGTTACAGGCAAATGCAAATTTCCATAAGCAATACATTGGACATGCAAACCGGACTAATTGCATAGTACAAATTTTATATGAATATGAGCAAAAGTATGAGAAAGAAATAGCCCCGGTCGCTCGTTGGCGCATCTATAACTACAGAGTATATATTATATCTATGGGCACGTTCTGCGGTGTCAAATAATCTCAATGAATCAAAAAGTTTTAGAATGAAAGAGAGGCAATATAACGTGACGTCATTCAAAGCCATATATTCTGGATTCAAACGAATGTTCGGCACGCAACCCTAAGCTTCTTGCAATGAGTATTAAAGTCGTTCTTATATGCTTACAATTTTGTCTCGTTCCACCGCATAGCTGCGTCCTTTTCTCGCACGATCATAGCCCATTATGTGGTCGGGTTTCACGTTTATTTATGTTTATTTTGATTTTTTTAGTTTATTTTGATCGCGGTTTAAAAAAAAATGTATTTTGAATCTCGATGAAGAAATTGTTATCATTTTATTTCGCACTGACATTTATTTACTGAATGCGTTATTAAAACAGATCGGAGAAGGAATTAGTCGAGTAGCCAGGAATTCAATAATAATGTTTATTTAAAATGTGTACCTATATGCAAGTGTCGTGAGGACTTTGAAATGCCTAGGAAGAAAAACGTTTAATGTACGCATCCAAGGCAGACCTGAGGAAAAACATTTGTGTTGTTGTTGTGTATTTGTCCTTAGTTGTCCTTTATTGCCCTTCGGCCCTAAACTTTGAGTGTACGCGTGAGGTCGGCCTTATCGCTCACCTTTGGTCCTTCGGCCCTCAGGTTCCGCGTGTACGCGAGTGTACGCGTGAGCTTGGCCTTCAGGCCTCGCTTAGCTTTACCTACCGCTCACCTTCGGGCCTTCGGCTCTCAGGTTCGAGTGTCCGCGTGAGCCCGGCTTTCGAACTCGCTAAACCTTACCGCTCACCTTCGGGCCTTCGGCCCTCAGGTTCGATTGTAACACTGATAGTAATAGTGAGTGTCTGCGTGGGCTCGCCCTTCTGGCCGCAAGCGGCTCTCCGGTCTCCGGCTCGCGTGGAGAGCGCGCTCTAAGGGACGCTTCGGGCCTTCGGGCCTGCGAGGCATACATGGGGCACATGAATAGTTGGGCAACCCTTTCCTCCCGTATCGGTCTCGCAAAAATACTGGGGGGAGGGGATGCTTGGGCACTCGGGATGTGGCTCCGGGCCTTCGGCCCTCCGCCGAGCTTGGCCTGCGGCCTCGCAGCCTGAAGCTCGCCCTTCGGGCTCGCAAAACCTTGTATATTTATGTGGTGTATGCTAAATAGAACATATGGTAATTTATTTAATAATATTTTCTTGGAATCAATATCAAGGTCTCTTGCATTCCTTAGTACTGGGAAAAAGTACAAAGGTTAATATTAGTTAAGTTTCCATCAGATGTGTATCAGCTGTGATCAGCTGAGTTATTAGGGTGTGACATACACCACAGCTTCCCCGTTTTTTTGAGACAAAAAATAGTAAAATACCAGGGGTTGGTGACTATATCAGGGCTGCCTTGCGCAGCCGGACTGGAAGGGTCGCCATGAGAGGCGACCTGCACTTAGTAGTTCGGCTCTGGAAGGGTCGCCATGAGATGTGCGGTGCTCTGGCAGGGTCGCTGATGAAGTGACCTGCTCTCAGTATCTTGGTTCTGGCACTTTTTCACTAATTCAGGGCTGCCTGGGGCAGCCCGCCTGGCAAGGTCGCCATGAGATGTGGAGCGTTACGGGTTATAATGATAAGACGAGACTCGAGGAAATACTGATTTATTGCCTTTATACTAAAGGTTTGGTATGCTAAATACAACATATGGTAATTTATTTAATACTATTTTCTTGGAATCAATATCAAGGTCTCTTGCATTCCTTAGTTCTGGGAAAAAGTACAAAGGTTAATATCAGGGAAGTTTCCATCAGATGTGTATCAGCTGTGATCAGCTGAGTTATTAGGGTGTGACATACACCACATTTATATAGGATTTTCGGTTGTTTGGTACTCCCGCAGCTCGGCCTTCGGCCTCGCCAAACATTTGAGAGGAGGGGGGGGGGGGGGGAACGCACCTGACCACTTGAACGCCTGCGGCCTGGCGGCCTGAAGCTCGCCCTTCGGCCCTCAGGTTCGATTGTAACAATGATAGGAATAGTGAGTGTTTGCGTGGGCTCGCCCTTCGGGCCGCAAGCGGCTCTCGGGCTCGCATGGAGAGCGCGCTCTGATGGGACACTCGGCCTTGGGCCTCGCGAAGCCTTGCCTCTCACCTTCAGGCCTTCGGCCCTCAGGTTCGCTTGTAAGATACATGGGTCATATGAATAGTTAGGCAACCCTTTCCTCCCGTATCGATCTCGCAAAAATTACTTGGGAGGGACGACGCTTGGGCACTCGGGGTGGGGTTCCGGGACTTTGGCCCTCGACCGAGCTCGGCCTGCGGCCTCGCAGTCTGAAGCTCGCCCTTCGGGCTCGCGAAACCTTGTATTTATATAGGATTTTCGGTGGTTTGGTACTCCCGCGGCTCGGCCTTCGGCCTCGCCAAACATTTCAGGGAGGGGCGCGCACCTGACCACTTGAATGCCTGCAGCCTGGCGGCCTGAAGCTCGCCCTTCGGGCTCGCAAAAATTACTCAATAGTTGTTTTGTCCCCTGAGTCCCCGCATGCGAAATCTCAACGCGCTAGGACCATTTTGAAATTTTTGCCAAAAAATAATCGCCAAAAAAAGTCACCTCACCAAATGGCTTGCAGTTCTCAATGACATTTGGCCGAGCATCCCCCCACCTACCGTTTAGCCAGGCCGTTGGCCAACTTTTTGGTTTTCAATCAATCAATCAATTATTTATTTTACATTAAAACATGGTGTACATTAGCTATGAGCGCCGCGCCGGCGCGCCGCCGCCGCCGATGAAAACTTCGCGCCGCCGCCGCTGATGTGGCGCCACCGGCGTGGGATCGGCGCGGCATTCTTACTACCCGCGCGCGTTGTAGCTCATATACAATAGCGGCTCTATGAGCTTGTAGACCTCACAAACATTGTTTACGTTCCAAACCTTAGCAGAAAAGCACTTTGTTCGTATAAGAGGAATTTCGACGTACCTACATCTGGATGTCCGATGGAAGAAGGGGGAAGGCGTTAGGCGGTATCAGCTTATGGAGCTCCTAAGCACACTCGGTGAAGTACAACTTCTTCTACAAGTTGTACTAGACAGCTAGACGCACAACTAGACAGGCAAGTTTGCCTCTATGTGCTAGGTTCCGCACCTCAGTTTCTTTCTACTACCGTACAGCCGCCAATGAGCCTCCGGGCCAGACCCCGACGAGGCACTGACTGAGCAGACTATTCACTGAGCCGAATGCAGCAAGTTAGCCCTTACCATGAGGTCTGACGAGCAGCCATCGGTGACTACTCGGGTTGACCGCCCACTTAGGAAATCTGAAATCCAACTCAGGCCAAAACTGAAGGAATATGCAGAAAGCTCGCGAAGCAGATTAGCATCACAAACCCTGTCGAAAGCCTTCGAGATGTCAAGAGACACGGCAAGAGCCTCACTGTGTTTCACGATAACCTCGCCATAGTAGTGCGTGCTGCGTGACATACACAAGAAGATCCCCAGTGGAACGGCGCTGGCGAAAGCCATATTGCCGATCACTGAGGAGGTCTTTAGTTTCAAGCTAAGTCAGCCGCTTACTGTTCAGAACTCCCTACATAACCTTACAGAGTATGGAGGTGATGACGATATGACGAAAATTACAGGGATCGGCACGACAGCAAGCTAGGCACTGGTTGCACAAGTGTGTAAAAATAGGAGACAACTCGAGAACACAGTGCTTCAGAACCCTTGTAGGTATACCATAAGGCTCACTAGCGTTGGTCACGTCTAGACTGGAGTGCTTCGACATTGAGGTATTGACGGTGGTATCAGTAGCGGCGCGTCAAAAATATTCTTAGGGAAGCCGGAAATAATTTGCCTTTCTTATTCTTGAACTGGTTGAAAATTAGGTAAGCCGGTGGGAATCGAGTTGTATGGACACGTCGCCACTGGGTGGTATAGTACCTACGGTCAAAACTGTAAGGCCAAACGCTGTCAAAAGAACGCAAGCAAGAATCTACCTTACAGTCAGAGCTCTTAGTCGTTTTTTTGCTTGCGTTCGTTTGACAGAATTTGGCCTTAGAGTTTTGTACGAACTATACGAGAATTATTGGTAAACAGAGAGGCGAAGAGATTGGACTTAGGTCTCTATACTTTTGATGTGATGAAAACGAGCCATACAGATCATTTCAAGATGCAAGGCTTGGCGACGAAATTAAATGCCCTCATCTTAGAGCGAACCCTTCGAGCTCTAAGTTTGCAGGCACGACCTTAAACTCAGGCCTGGCAGGCACTCTTTGCGGAAGTCTGCCTACCTATTGCACTATAAAGCATTGCAATTTATAGAGATGATCATTTAATTTATGTTCCCGCACCAGCTACGATCCCGGGCGGTCCTTTTAACTAAAAGTTGTCACTTTTTATACAACACAAGTGCTTTCAAGGCCACGCCGCCGATACGCCGCCGCCGCCGACTGATTTTGACCGGCGCGCCGCTGCCGACCAAACACCTATCGGCGCTCATATCTAGTGTACATTAGAAGATATAAAAGAGGTATTCAGAGGTTTTCAGAGGTATTTCTCTGGTAGTCACGGAGCCACCCCCTATTCTTTTCCCAGACATCGTATTAGACCTGAGGGACCTCACTAGGAGAACTATTGGGTCATAAACACTTGCAAAAAACAAAAGTCGTCTCTCCAGTCTCCTGTGGTCAATAGTTAACGGCTTATGAGCATGTGAGTTATGATTTTATTACATGGATTTATAGAACCGGAGACGCCGTTTATGCGGGTTACTAGACCAATCCAAAATTAAGCTTTGTAGCCCTTAACTTTTGATATGTCCACAGGAAAGACGCGAACCTAAATCTGTTTATGACCCAATTATGTCAATAGAAATGTGTCGGGTTGCAGCTTTATATAGGTCTGTCTATCTACTTAATATCTTTATTTAGATCTTTGTAGAACTATAGTCTGCCTGGTTTACGGGAAAACACCGAGCAAGGCTCGGTCTCCCAGGTACTAATTAATTATAGTAGGTAGGTACTCACTCACCTACAGTCGAGCTACGAAACATGATAAGGTGTCCAAATATATGTAAACACGACTTTATTGTTGAGGGCATAATACTTAAGAACGGACTTACTTCGGAAACGAACATACACCAACAATCGTATAAGTCGTGAACAAAATATTAAAAAATGACTCAGTATTTTGAGCAGCGGGATGGTCGCAGCCTCAGTGAGTTTCCCGTGCGTCACAGTATTTTGAGCAGCGGGATGGTCGCAGCCTCAGTGAGTTTCCGGTGCGTCACAGTATTTTGAGCAGCGGGATGGTCGCAGCCTCAGTGAGTTTCCGGTGCGTCACAGTATTTTGAGCAGCGGGATGGTCGCAGCCTCAGTGAGTTTCCGGTGCATCACAGTATTTTGAGCAGCGGGATGGTCGCAGCCTCAGTGAGTTTCAGGTGCGTCACAGTATTTTGAGCAGCGGGATGGTCGCAGCCTCAGTGAGTTTCCGGTGCGTCACAGTATTTTGAGCAGCGGGATGGTCGCAGCCTCAGTGAGTTTCCGGTGCGTCACTGTATTTTGAGCAGCGGGATGGTCGCAGCCTCAGTGAGTTTCCGGTGCGTCACAGTATTTTGAGCAGCGGGATGGTCGCAGCCTCAGTGAGTTTCCGGTGCGTCACAGCATTTTGAGCAGCGGGATGGTCGCAGCCTCAGTGAGTTTCCGGTGCGTCACTGTATTTTGAGCAGCGGGATGGTCGCAGCCTCAGTGAGTTTCCGGTGCGTCACTGTATTTTGAGCAGCGGGATGGTCGCAGCCTCAGTGAGTTTCCGGTGCGTCACTGTATTTTGAGCAGCGGGATGGTCGCAGCCTCAGTGAGTTTCCGGTGCGTCACAGCATTTTGAGCAGCGGGATGGTCGCAGCCTCAGTGAGTTTCCGGTGCGTCACTGTATTTTGAGCAGCGGGATGGTCGCAGCCTCAGTGAGTTTCCGGTGCGTCACAGCATTTTGAGCAGCGGGATGGTCGCAGCCTCAGTGAGTTTCCGGTGCGTCACTGTATTTTGAGCAGCGGGATGGTCGCAGCCTCAGTGAGTTTCCGGTGCGTCACAGTATTTTGAGCAGCGGGATGGTCGCAGCCTCAGTGAGTTTCCGGTGCGTCACAGCATTTTGAGCAGCGGGATGGTCGCAGCCTCAGTGAGTTTCCGGTGCGTCACTGTATTTTGAGCAGCGGGATGGTCGCAGCCTCAGTGAGTTTCCGGTGCGTCACTGTATTTTGAGCAGCGGGATGGTCGCAGCCTCAGTGAGTTTCCGGTGCGTCACTGTATTTTGAGCAGCGGGATGGTCGCAGCCTCAGTGAGTTTCCGGTGCGTCACAGCATTTTGAGCAGCGGGATGGTCGCAGCCTCAGTGAGTTTCCGGTGCGTCACTGTATTTTGAGCAGCGGGATGGTCGCAGCCTCAGTGAGTTTCCGGTGCGTCACAGTATTTTGAGCAGCGGGATGGTCGCAGCCTCAGTGAGTTTCCGGTGCGTCACAGTATTTTGAGCAGCGGGATGGTCGCAGCTAGGGAATGCAGAACCGGTACCATTTGTCAGTCCCGGGATTTTCGGTACTAGCCGGAAGAAGAACCGGGATTTCCCGGTATTTTCGGTACTTTCGGGAAATTACTTGTGGTGGTTTTGAGACGCGAGTAGTTTTAGCCTAATACCTTTTTTGGGCAATATGGTTATAATATCAGGGATGCAAAAAGAAAATACAAGTGTTTTGTTATCAAAATACACATTAATTTGCTTATTTTTTATCTTAGCCAAATTTTTTATCTTAATCAAAGATTTTACTAAATGCTTACAGTTTGTTCTTTATTATTTTAACTTTAATTGAATCAGAGTCTGTCATAATCATTGCTGCCGTGGAGTGTATGTTTGTCACATATTTTTATTGTAACCGTGTAAGATAATAAGAAAGAAGTAAGATTCTCACTTGAAATATTTTAATAGCTGTAATAAGGTCTAAAGTGGAAAATTGTTCTCAGCCGAAGCGCTTCTGTAACCCATAGCGTTAACCAACCCTCTACAACCACAGTAATACCGATGGAAGTGTTAGGTGAGGGTGAATTAATACTCTTGCTGTACCTATAATAGTGCCTGTACAAGAGTGGTAATTCACTCTCAGCTAACACTTCAACCGGTATTACTGTGGTTGTCGAGGGTTGGTTAACACAACTTATGGGTATAAAGATATTTAACACTGCTCTACAGGCCTTCTGTAACCTTTACCTGTTATATCGTGGGCCTCATTCGCGGTTATATCGGTGTTATAGCATGCTCTGACACCTTTATACAGGCATGTATTAACACTTTAATACTCATATGGAACCGATATAAAGTATATTTTTTTTAAAGTATTTTTGGACATTTTTACACAAATCAACCTAGTCCCAAACTAAGCAAAGCTTGTACTATGGGTACTAAGCGACGATATACATACTTATATAGATATAAATAGATACTTAAATACATAGAAAACATCCAAGACCCAAGAACAAATATTCGTGCTCATCACACAAATAAATGCCCCGGCCGGGATTCGAACCCGGGACCTCCAGCTTCGTAGGCAGGGTCACTACCAACTAAGCTAAAGCGGTCGTCAATAATAAGAATGATAATACAGGAATTCTTAACGCTAGCGTTTTGGTTGGGTGCTAGTTAGCCGACTACCTTCTGATAGTGTAGCTGTAGAACAATGAACACGCTCATTGTGGTAAATGTGCTGGTGGAGGACTGGTTAGGTGATGGCGCTGATAGCTGATGGATTTGTATAAGCGGGACGGAGTAATTGCCAGCCGTGGTCGTGATTTGACTACTTAGAGCGGAGTTTCCGTTTATAAACATCGCTTGCGTTATTTTATCGATATTTCTTTTATCATTTCTAGATTAGAGTATTAAATTTAAGCCGCAAATTACATTTTACCGAAAATCCCGAAAATACCGGGATTTCGATTTCGTAGTACCGGTTCTTACCATGGTTCAAAAAACCGGGAAATCCCGGTATTTTCGGTTCCGGTATTTCCCGGGAGCAAACCCTAGTCGCAGCCTCAGTGAGTTTCCGGTGCGTCACAGTATTTTGAGCAGCGGGATGGTCGCAGCCTCAGAGAGTTTCAGGTGCGTCACTGTATTTTGAGGAGCGGGGTTGTCGCCGCCTCAGTGAGTTTACGATACGTCCGCGTATTTTGAGCAGGTGTGGTAGAACCTTACCTAAAGCTAATAAGAGTATATAAATATTTACGACCTCTCTGGGGTCGTACTACGTCTGTGCTTTTGTCTAACAACCCGGTCACGGCCTTGCGCGAATAGGGAATATGCATGCGGAATTAATAGTAGGTAATAAGATGTCACTATATGAATAGTAAATCATCACATTATCCCAAAAAAAAATAGCTTAGCGCCTAGATGTTCATGCATTGTTCCCTTAGGCGACTTCCTGACTTGGCGGGGCGGGATCGATATGTGACATTTTCTTCTTTGACGTAAACTTACTGATGTCGCAAAGATTCCCACTTGACGGAATACTGTCAGTATTACATTTGCGCAGTAATAATATCATGCGCAGAAGCGGACCAGTACTGCCTTCGCATCGTCCCGCTTCCGCGCATCCCGCGCCAGTCAGGAAGCACTCATTTAAAGGTAAGGGCACAGTAAAAAGTATTACTCAGTTGACTGGCAGTTGACACTAACATTTGACAGTTTTCTCATATCCGTATATCATATCTTCCACACCGACAAATATAAAAAAAAAAACGCCCCAAACAAGAGTCCGTATTCAACTTCGCCCGCCCTGGTCCGGGCCGGCCTGTTTTGTAGTACAAGCCGTTGCGCGTCCGTCGAAAACGGGCCAGCCCGGACACGGAACGGTCTAGCGTGAATCATCCTTTACTCTACTAGAACGTACATAGATATTGCACCCATGTTTAGCCACTATAGATAACTGACGTCATAATTAGGTACACACTTAATCTATGATAATGTCGGATATATAAGGGGACGTTGGCAAGCACGAGTACCTCAGTACGTAGTCAAAATGTTGCGTGCTGCGATCGCTCTGTGCTTCGTCGGGTTGGCGGTGGCCTCCCCCCCTCTGGTCAGATCTAGGGAGGAAATCCAGGCTTTCAGGAGTTTCCTAGAGAACACACAGACGGGTAAGCAAAGCTATTATAACTAAAAATTCACGCTCTAAACGCGTCCGTAGAATGCACAACCCGATGGATGGATGAATGGATGGACTGGCTAATCATTGGTTACTCATATACCGTATACCATACAATAGGTACTCCTACGCTGCAATGTGCAATTGTGCATGTCCAAAGGATGATTCACGCTAGATCGGTCCGTGTCCGGGCCGGCCCGTTTTCTAGTACAAGAAATCGACGGCCGTCGCGCGTCCGTCGATTTCTTGTACAGTCAAGTGCAAAAATATGGGTGCATATAACTTGCTCATAAATATGTACCACAGCTCTTATATTTGTCGGTGAATTAAGGTTTTGGTACATATTTATGAGAGGATTCTATCGATACATATTTTTGCACTTGACTGTACTACAAAACGGGCCGGCCCGGACACGGAACGGTCTAGCGTGAATCAACCTTTACCGGGTTGTGCATACCCTGGGTCGTGCATTCTACGTCATCATCATCCTCCTAGCGTTATCCCAGTACAGTTGCATCCTGAAGGATGCCTGGGGTCCGCTACCGTGCATTCTACGTACCTACCCATCTAAAATTATGCAAATGCTGGCTTAGCTTCGCAATCGCAAATTAAATAAAAAGTAAATGTATTCAAACCTCATACTAAAAACATGAAATCTTACAAATAATTTTGCTGCCGATTGGCATAATACTACTTTTCTAACCTTCTAAGAGGAAAAGTCACTGTTGTCGTCAAAAGAGGGAAGAAAAGTACGACTTTGATCCCTCATTCAAGGGCAACAATGACTTCTAAATAGCAGGTGTGAAAAAGAGCGTTACAGTTGTGTATGCTTTACCTTATGCGAATTAAGAGAATTCAATAGGCCTAAATAGGTACAGTGAGCATCAAAAATAGCTTAGCATACGAAAGAGGTCAAAGGTTCCTGTTCCCTTGTAATAAAAGCTTTTGACGTTTTCATATGCTAAACTACTTTTTATGCTGACTGTATAGTCGTACCTTATACGACTATTGAATTCCCGGGGCACAGTCACCTTATATGCATTTTTCTGTGTCCGCATCTGTACTTTTCAGGGTGCTTCAAAATATCTAAACATTCACTAATTAGCCAACAGAGCTACTCTGGTTTTTAGTTTGTAAAGTCAAGTGCAAAAATATGGGTGCATAATACAACTTGCTCAAGAATAGTACCTACTTAACTTATGTCCCATAGATCTTGTCGGTGAATTAGGGTTTCGGTACATAAATTTATGAGAGGATTCATTTGATACATTATTTTTGCATTTAAGGCCGGGTATTACCACTTTAAGTTGAGTTTTTAAAAACCATCTGAGACATAGAATATAGTGTCTTAAAATCTAAAAAAAATGTATGTGTTACATGAGGATCTTGTCTAGTCAAAATCGCAGTCAGTTACATGATCTGATGAATTTCACTCGATAGAAAAAAATCGCGAAGTTACCCCTTTTTAGGATGTATTTTCAATACTACGGCTATATTACTGATATTTAACATTTAATTTTTGTACTCAATTAAAGATCGTAAATAGTTATAGACATTTTCGCAGGGTTTGCTTTGATAAAATGACTGGCTTGATGACTATAGCTAAATATTTACAAAACTGCGCGCAGAGCTTGCGTAGAGAGCGGGATGGTTAATTGTAAACTCACGCATGTTAGAGCGGGACAGTTGCGTTGGGGATACCTCCCCTTAAATGTAAGAATATTATAAAGCATACATACCTACAATAGCCAGAATGCGAGATTATTCTATACTACCTATCATTTGTTCATTCCAGTTAATAGGTACTTATTATAACTTAAAGTCACAGAAGCAGGGTTTCTAAACTCTTTTGTTAGAAGTTGTAACAGCCTTGTTTTGATTTGAAGTTTGTTACTTTGATAACGATGTGTAGGTAGCCATCGGATTGATTGTACTAATATTATAAATGCGAAAGTGAGTTTATCTGTATACATTTGTTCGCAGACATATGTAGGTTTCTCTTTGTTTTCGTTCACAAATAATTTTTTTTTCAGATAATGGAAATGTAGTCCGCCTCGCCACCTCTCCCCTCGCCAACGTTGAAGAGAACAGCGGCAAGTTCGAGGGAGACATCGTATTAGACGACTTCATCATTGAAAGCATGGTGCAAGAGTACGCGATGGGCCGCAATGCGTACACCTTCCCTGATACCCATTGGCCAAACGACACCGTTGTATGGGAGTTTGGGGCGGGAGAATTCAGTGAGTATTTCTTTTAGTACTTTGATAAAAGTTTTTTTTCACATCACCTATTCGGATAAGGGCTTTTTCTTCCCTGCTAGGAGGGATCAAAGTGGTACTTTTCTTCCCTGCTAGGAGGGATCAAAGTGGCACTTTTCTGTAACATGTTATAAGTTATTGTATCGATTTTGATAAAATAAATGCACAACCATTGTTATTTCAGATGTTTCATTATCCTCAATAGGTGATGTGAAAAGCAGTATGTGTCACATGGAAGCAAAATTATTTCCACCTTGGGCGTTAATTTCTTGAATCCCTTACTACGCTCAGGATTCTATATTATATAAGCCTTCGCTTCGTTCAGGATTCAATTTACGCCCACGCCGTAAATATGTCATTTTGCTCCCTTGTGACACAATCTACTATTATTTATTGTTTAGTTTATTTCGTTTCTAGTTTTGGGGCACTCACTGAAAATCAGCGTCACGTTTTCTGTGACAACATGATGAGTGGGTGTCCTATTTAGCACTATAAGACACTGTACAAGTTGTTTTTCCACTTAATTATATACTTTGTAATAATGCGTGCTAAATAAATACTTTTCTATTTATATTTCTGTGTTAGTCCATGGTCAGCCCAGCCCATAAGGCCGTACAGGTACAAATACATTTAGTTTTGAAATGTGGTATAGAAGATGTTACAGTGTCCACCGAGTTTCACAGATTTGACCAGAGCTGGCATAAAAATAAAAAATAAAAATAAAGAAAGGGAGCAGATTTAGTAACAAACAACACTCACCAAACTCGGTAGTCCCTATATGCATACCTGAGGGCAGCGCCGGATCTAGAATTTTAATTTTTTAATTTTTTCGAGGCGGGGGGCAAAAACTACAAAATGCCGCCCCCGTCTGCAAATATTGTCTTACAAATTGTTACCTCTACCATTTCAGAACAGTAAAAGTAGCTACTAGTTATCTACTCTAAGGGGGAACGGGTCATAAAGTCATAACACATCTACGTATAGACGAAAACGGGAGCGTAGCGAGCGCGAAAATTTTCAAACATTATGATACAGATGCGGAAAATACTTCATACGCATCAAGTCATAAAAAAACGCGAGCTCAGCGAGCGCGAAATTTTTTGTCCTGTCAAGACGTATTTTGGCCTGTCAAGAAGTTCGAATTGCCGCCCCCTTGCCGCCCCTAAATTTGCCGCCCCCTAAACTTGAATAATAAACAGATCTGCGTCAGTGCACTAGTCTAGGAATCAAAACAATATACTTACGTGACCTTAATAAATCACGATAAATTGACATCCATATCTAATAAGTGCCTGTTTTATTATTATTTAATTACGATAAAAATTATCTTTGATAAAGTTAATCAATGACGCGAAATTCGTAAGGTAGATGTCGCGGTACTCGACTATGAACCGGTAAATACCGCTTTAGATTTTGTGTTATAAATGTTATAATACAATGAAGTGGGCGAATAATAGATATCAATTGGGTATTAACGTGTCGCACATTGGCATATTTACCTTAATTAACAATTTAATTCAAATATTAACATGAATAAACTGTCAAGTCAATTGATAAGATAACTGATTAATTACAATGGATGATATGATACGTAATTAAATCTGAATGGATAATGAGTTAATTTGTAACTGATCGTAAGTTTTAACGATACGTTATCGATTTATGTCGAAAAAACCGAAATCACCATTGGAAGGCAGAAAAAAATATATGGATAAAAATGTTTACTTCCTCTGATATGATATTCAATTACGCTCTTATTTCATGGGATAGTCTATTTTAACACTTTAACCTTTTGAGCGCCAAGCATCGGACTCAAATGACGCGCCGCTGACGCCTCACCATCGCATTGAACAACGCGAAATTGAACCTTACGCAATCGCGCTATGGTCTAAGATCCGGCATGAAAAAATACCCTCATCTCTTAATCGAAACTGACAAATACTAATTAAGATAAGAGAGAAAGAAGAAGAAAAGAAATTAGAAAAAACTGGCCAAGTGCGTGTCGGGCCACGCGCAAGGTAGGGTTCCGTAGTCGTCTACCCGTTACATTATGTGGACTAAAAAGTTCGAAAACTTATATTTACTATGTTTTTGACAGAATTATTTAAACATTATCTAAGGTATAAATGGAAATTGTACGAAAGTTTGCTTTTGCAAAGTACATTTCTGATGAAGTGCGACTATTACTCGTTAACTAGTAATTTCTACTTAGCTGTGATAGTTTTCCTTTTAAATTCATCGTATATACTATTACCATGACTTTTTTCACATGCCTAGTAGCCACCGTTTAGCTGGTAGGGGGGGGGGGGGGGGGGGCACTTGACCATAACAAAAAATATCACTTCAAAGCGTAATATCACGCCAACCAATTCTTTAATCAAAAAATGCTTGTAGAATCCTTATGATATTTTTAAAAGAGCTATCCAACGATACCCCACACGATGGGGTTTGGCAGAAAAAAACATGCACCACCACTTTACATGTAGGGGAGGTACCCTAAAAAAAATTTTTAAAAGATTTTTTTCTACCGTTTTGTTGGCGTCATTGATATGTATACTCATGCTAAATTACAGCTTTCTAGTACTAACGGTTACTGAGAAAAACGGGGGTCGGACGGACGGACGGACGGACGGACATGGCCAAACTATAAGGGTTCCTTGTTTACTACGGAACCGTAAAAAGCAGTTGCCTACTGTCAGCCTGTAGGTACTACTATCACTACTATGGGGTTAAAATGCAATCGAGTTTAGTGTCATACCCTCATCTGATTGATTGATTGTTTATATATATATATTTATCTACCTAATGGAATGTTGGCTAAATAACCTTACATCTCTAGATGAAGAGCAGCAGCAGGCCATTCTCGACGGCATCGAAGACATCGAGCGTCATAGTTGCATCAAGTTCCGCTACCGTGAGCCCAGCGACACCGTGTTCGTGCGTCTGACTGTGAGTACCTGCTGACTACAAAACATTCTCGCAAAGTCTGTAGGGAGCCATCTTGGAAAGCGTCATTGACATCGAGCGTCATAGTTGCATCAAGTTCCGCTACCGTGAGCCCAGCGACACCGTGTTAGTGCGTCTGACTGTGAGTACCTGCTGACTACAAAACAATCTCGCAAAGTCTGTAGGGAGCCATCTTGGAAAGCGTCATTGACATCAAGCGTCACAGTTGCATCAAGTTCCGCTAGCGCGAGCCCAGCGCCACCGTCTTCGTGCGTCTGACTACAAAACAATCTCTCAAAGTCTGTAGCGGGCCATCTTGGAAAGCGTCATTGACATCGAGCGTCACAGTTGCATCAAGTTCCGCTACCGTGAGCCCAGCGACACCGTGTTAGTGCGTCTGACTGTGAGTACCTGCTGACTACAAAACAATCTCGCAAAGTCTGTAGGGAGCCATCTTGGAAAGCGTCATTGACATCAAGCGTCACAGTTGCATCAAGTTCCGCTAGCGCGAGCCCAGCGCCACCGTCTTCGTGCGTCTGACTACAAAACAATCTCTCAAAGTCTGTAGCGGGCCATCTTGGAAAGCGTCATTGACATCGAGCGTCATAGTTGCATCAAGTTCCGCTACCGTGAGCCCAGCGACACCGTGTCCGTGCGTCTGACTGTGAGTACCTACTGACTACAAAACAATCTCTCAGAGCTCGCCGTCACTCTCGCACCCCTCTCCACTGTGACGCAGGCGCCCGTACAGCAGGCCGCGCGCTAAGCGGCTGCGCGCTTTCGTCGTTCGGCTGTGAGCCTGCATTGGTTGCCGACCCCAAGCCGAAGCTACCCGTAAAAGGCAATTCGGGGCATCCGATTTCTACAGCCAGTCCTGAATAATGGGTCTAGTTTATTTAGTATGACGACTAATCTTGCAGGGCGGTGCCGGCGGCTGCTACGCTCACGTCGGCTACTGGGCCACCCGCGGCGTCCACACTCTGAACCTGGCTCGGAACACCCCTGGGGTAGGCTGCTTCCGCCACGCCACCATCGTCCACGAGTGGCTCCATATCCTTGGGTTCCTTCACATGCAGTCCACTTACAACCGGGACGAATACGTGAGGATCGAGTGGGAAAACATCCAGCCAGGTAAATTTTATTTATTTATTTAAACTTTATTGCACAGATACAAAAATAAAAGTACAATTGGCGGACTTAATGCCTTAAGGCATTCTCTACCAGTCAACCATTAGGCCAAACAGAAACTATACTGGTGCAGGATCATGAACGACGAGACGCGAAACTATAGACACAAATCATTATAATTTTTACGTATACGATCAATATACATACACAAATAATGAATAAAAAACATACACATACATAAATATACTTATAATACATACTTTACATGTACCCATACAAACTTAACACGAGGATCATCAATCTTGACGTCTTAGAGAGAGATGCTTCCGTAAATTGCGTTTGAAGGAGAATTTTCTTTGAGCTTGCCTAATAGTAAGAGGGAGATCGTTCCAGAGTCGAATTGCCTGAACAGCGAAGGAATTTGAGAGAAAACCAGTGCGGTGAAAATGAACAGCGAGTTTGAGACTCCGGGAAGTGCGAAGCTCGCCACCCGGACGCGGTGTAACGAATTGGAATTTAGATTTAAGATAGTCTGGTGCAGCTGGATCAAATAAAATGGTATAAAGGGTGCACAGAATCCTGAAAGATCTCCGTTCACGAATGGGAATTAAATTACTAGTAGAGTACTTTTATCTCACAAGCGCGGGTGTGCCATGGTTGTGTGTTGAGCTATACATGCACATTGTCTACATATGTGTGCGTCAGCGTAGGAACTATGAGTTCACGTTGTGTATGTGTTCGTATGTGTCACAACTACAAGCATGGCCAACCCGCGCTCGTGAGATACAAGTACCTACTATACATTATTGTCGAGGCCGGGAAGGTATTAGTAAGTAATTGCAGATGCAGGCAGAGCAGAGTATTTGTTTCGACTCGCAAACTCGTCCGCTTAAATAACTATAATACTTAATCGGCCTGCAACTGCAATCTGTTGGGTCGGCAACGCGCGTGTGACTCCCTTGGGGTTGCAAGCGTCCATAGGCTGTGGTTACCATCAGGCGGGCCGCACGCTTGTTTGCCACCGATGAGGTATTTAAAAAAAAAAAAACTGTATATACATGAGACTGGCCATGACTTTGCACGGATTGCGGTGCAAGCGCAAGCGCAGGCTTCTTTATCAGTTCATACTCAACTCACAGTCATCACCATCTCGAAAGTGACGAATGTGCCACAGGCTGAGTAAAATATCTGCCAAAATCTGCCACACCGCTAGACCGTTCCGTGTCCGGGCCGGCCCGTCTTGTACTAGAAAACGGGCCGGCCCGGACACGGAACGGTCTAGCGTGAATCATCCTTTATTGACAAAAATATGCTCTGAAAGAGACGGAAAAAATCATTAACGAAATTTCTGCTTTCCAACAATTTTCTTGTATCAATATTTGCTTCATTTTTGTCTTCGTTCTCCGTGTACGTACTAGGTTCCAACACCATTTTTTTTTTTAAATTCTTGGAAACTTTTGAATCTGCAAAAATCTGCCGCTTTGGTAAATCGTCAGCATGATCTGCCGCCAGTGACAAAAAATATGAGCAAAATCTGCCGTAATAGCAAAATTCTGCCACAAATTATCACACTAAACCATAGCACGGATGAGACGCGCAACGCGATGCGAGTCGGGACCACGAGCATAGTATACACCTAAGGAAAACCGTTGCCACAAAATAGTATAATAGTATTCCGCTGCCGCTGAAGTCTTAGGCCTTGTTCTGACGCCGTCGCCGGCTGCATGCAGCGGCCCGTCGCACGTGACGTCTAAAAACGTCGGGTTTGGACGTCGCTCGCGACGGGCGAGAACGACCGCGCCCGAACATTGTCGAACATACCATTCAGACGCCGCGTGCGACAGGCCGCTGCACGCAGCCGGCGACGGCGTCAGAACGACCAAGGCCTTAGCCTTAACGTACCTAACCTTTCTCATTTGATTACAGGCACTGAAAACAACTTCGTAATATACACCAACGACCTCGTATCCAACCTGGAGGTGGAATACGACTACGTAAGCTGCATGCACTACGGTCCATACGGTTTCTCCATCAACGGACGCCCCACCATCGTTGCCCTTCAGGTATTACTACGATTCAGATATTACTACTACTATACGATGATTTAGGTATTACTACGATTACTACGTCCAAAACATTAATCTTCCTTATATAAAAATAATCTTGCAGCCATGGGAGTCAAGATTTACAATAACCTACCATATGAACTGACGATGTTACCACTGAAGTCATTTAAAACGAAACTGTACCTACTCTTGGTTAACAAATAATTGCTTTTATAGTTTAAGTGAATACTTTCTAAAATCTGGCAGTTAAATTGCTGCAATATACTATTGTATACCTCATGTAGGTAGAAAATGGGGACACTGTATTTACTAATCACTAACCACCTATGTAATATGTAACCCATTTTCATGATAATTTTTTTTCTTTACTTTACGATGATTCGGGTATTACTACGATTACTACTAGGTTACTACGATGATTCAGGTATTACTACGAGTTGGTCGGTTCTCCCCGTCCCGGTACCCATACCGACCGACCGAAACATGTTTTTTGCCGAAACCGAAGGTTCTATTTTAGCTCTTAGTTTCGGCCGAAACCGAAACTTTTACAGAAGTGTTAAAATCTTTGAATAAAACGTCAGCTCAGCGGGTCGTTCTTTTAGACCATTAAAGTATTATACATAATTACTCAAAGTTCTGCTAGACATATGAAAAATGAAAAACCTATTATCCTTGTAACTTGTAAGTGCTATAAAATAAAACAATTTGAGTAGGTAACAAGATGTGAAACAAGTAATAATTTCACCTAAGCTGAATCGGAGAGGCTTCGCTTAGTTCGCTTGCTTCATTCGCACGGTCAATAATATCAGTTTCGGCATTGCCGAATGATTCGGCAGTTTTTTGACCGAGACCTTCGGCCGAAACATGATTTTTATGCCGAAACCGAAACTTCGGTCGGAGACTAGTTTTGAAGTTTGAACCTTAAACGTGTAGGTAGTGTGTCTCAAGGGAGTGTAATATATTTACAGCGAGGGCAATATATTGAATCCTAAGTGATGCGAAAGTTTCTACAACAGATTCCTGAGCGTAGCGAGGGAATCTGTAGTAGAATATTGAGCGTAGCGAGGGATTATTTTCCAAGACGGAAATAATTTTGCTACATACTGCTTTTAACGCCTGCTCATAAAAATATAATGCACATACCTACTGCATTTCACACCTTCTATGAAGAAAAAAGTCATTGTTGCTTTCAAATGAGGGAAGAAAAGTATGACTTTGATCCCTCATTCGAGGACAACAATTACTCTTTTCTGAATTTTTGTTATTTATTTATATAATTATTCGGTTTTATTACTTTACAATAATTTTCGGTCGGCATATGATACAAAAATCCAATTACAGGTTATTCTCACCAATAACCACACCATAGCAAAGAATAAAGAAAAAACGATTCTTATTAGATTTTGAACCTTATCGCTTAAAAGGTAAAATAGCTTTTTGAACACTTGACTAACTACCGCAAATTTAACAGGAGCACGAAGGAACCATGGGACAGCGCTTGTACATCACTGACAAGGACTGGATCCGCCTCCAGCGCCACTACAAATGCTCGGGCGCATGGGACTAAACGTCATTACAGACATTAGTTAATAAAACTTTCATATAATCTGCTGTTTTATTATGATAATCCATGCTAATATTACATACACTTAGGCGACTTCCTGATTTGTCGGTGCGGAGGCGGTACGATATGAGAAAACTGTCAAATGTCAGTGTCAACTGTCAGTCAACTCAGTACTACTTTTTACTGCGCCCCTACATTTAAATGAGTGCTTCCTGGTGCTTCCTGACTGGCGCGGGATGCGCGGAAGCGGGACGATGCGAAGGCTCTGCGCATAATATTACTACTTCGCAAATGTATGTAATACTGACAGTATTTTGTCAAGTGAAAGAAGAAAATGTCACATATCGATCCCGCCCCGCCAAGTCAGGAAGTCGCCTTAGGGTGATTGACAAGGATTTTTATTGATGAAAATAGGAGATCTTAAAAGTGTAAGTGAAACTAGTATTAGAATGGACTGAGATGGGGTAATAACGCGTTAAAATTGGTAAGTAATTAAATTTTTCTATGCTGTGGGAGATGATTGGGAAGAAAATTTTCACATTTAGTGTAATTTAGAGAGGCATCTAGGTACCTAATAGTTATCAAAAACTCATAATAATTTTCAATTACAAACATATTGCCCTCTTTCTCTCGCCGCCGTCGGTTAAAACCGTCCTAACCGGACTGTTCCAATTTCCATCAAATATTCTCAACACTTAATAAATCTAATCAAATCAGTTTAACTGTAAACCCGATGATTCCCGGCGCTCGAAATTTGTCCCGACAATATTTACTAGACACTTATCACCAACCGACATAAGTGATTTATATACATGCTTATTTGCTGCTTATTTTGTAGCGTATAAAGTTGAGGTTTGTTTGGCGCATGGAGTGTAGATACGATGTTTATTGCGTTAGGTTCCGATTTACGAGTGGTATGCGCGAGAGACGAGATCAAAGAAATGCGCGGGCATGTGTGGGTCGGCCCTCAAGGGAGTCCTTAGAAAAAAATGTTTGTTTTGCAAACGATACTTTATCGCTATATTGGGGTTATTGGGTATTTATTGCTTGGTTTTTTGCCCACGTTGAAGTTTCGGAAGCTTTAAGATTTAAGATGAAAGGAGACTCGAAACTTTTCTGAAGTGGTTGGATAGTTTTTTTTAAGGATTGTGGCTTTATAGGATAAGTAGGCGATTACTCCACCGACAAGAGCTAGGCTCTTAAATATATGATGATGATGATGATGAGGATAAGTAGGATAGGTTTTAGTGATTATTTTAGGATAGTGAGTATAGTGACACTCATTTCTATTAAATATGTGTGGGTATATGCTCGTAAATACAAAGGAATACCTGGGCGTTACCCTTGAGGATTCACTCTGTGTAGACAGCAGAATCGCCTCCACACAGTGCATCCTCGGGGGAGCTCTGGCAACCTAGCTCACCTCCAGGAACACAGCACTACATACTTGTATAGTAAATAATGTTATTACGGCTGTGGTGATGTGGTCTTCTGCAGCGCGGAGCGTCCCCAGTTAGGCTGCTCCAAATTCGAGCAAGATGACATTTTGCTGTGCCCTACCTCTATTAAGAAAAGTCAACTGCAACTAGTTAACTCATCACTAGCAGATATTTTACTCAAACACAAGCGAATCAGTTTTTTCCACCGAAACTCAGACACAGACCCCCGTTGTGTGGCCGGAAAAAAAACAAAATTACCCGTATTACGATACGAACCCGTATACTCAACAGCATTCAACATGGCCAAATACATCAAAGTAATTCGTTCAATAATCTATTTTACCGTTCAAACTATAAGGTTCAAAATGCGATAGCATTTTTATTGAAATTGGGCCAGTAAATTGGATTTCTTAGGAACCTACCGCATCTGAGTGTACGACAGGCGGAACGTTGTGCTGAAACCGATATCCTTGTTGGCGCCGTTCGGGGAACTGTGCTACTGACTTGACTGCCTGGTACTGGTAATCAATATGGTGATTCTATGGATAACTGTGTTCATGCCTGTCACACGCACGTGGGTGGGAAATGACACTTTTTAGAGCTGTCTAAGGGTCTAAACGGAACCCTATTGCTGCCACTCACGCGTCTCAGATCTCAGTTTAGTCCGGATCCTTCTGCTAATAGCTACCACTATACATTACACGAAGCTACGGTAGCCCAGTGGTTCAAGCATGTGGCTGTCAAGCGGCGGTCGTGGGTTCGAATCCCAGCTCGTACCAATGAGTTTTTCGGAACTTATGTACGGAATATCATTTGATATTTACCGTTAGCTTTTCGGTGAAGGAAAACATCGCGAGGAAACCTGCATACATCCGCGAAGATATTCAAAGTTGTATGTGAAGTCCCCAACCCGCTCTGGGCCAGCGTGGGGACTACTGCCCAATCCCTCTCATCTATGAGAGGAGGCCTGTGCCCAGCAGTGGGACGTATATAGGTTGATGATGAGATGATACATTACACAGATCTATGATTTTCTAATATAGGTACTACGACGGCAGAAAATAAGCCCTATGCGTTATTTTTCTACCTACACTAGTGCGAAAAGTGTGTATTTATTAGGTACAAGTACAAAATTTTGGCTCAAGATACAAGCCAAACATTTTTTTAATTCCCATCTTGACCCACTTAAGATAATATCGACCCAACATAAAACAGCTACCATTTAAAACTAAACAGCAAAAAACGCATGCTCACAACGCAAAAGCATCCGATAAAACTGGCCTAAAACTTCCATGTAACTAAAAGGACTATGACAGTTGAAAATCGTTGGCAGTTACGACCGTGTTAAAAGAAATACGCACATCTTGCTCTGAAAACCGCAGTGACAAGTTCAATCGTCACGCCACTATAGCTCACAACTTTTCAGGAATAAGTAGCATTATTGCGTGACGTATAATTCGGGGTCCGTGTATAGGGTGGCGATATGCCAATCTTGTCAAGATCCATTAACATAGTACTTAGTAGATAAGTGGGAAAAAAGTTAAAGCGTTGCCGTTGGTACGTCATCTTTGATGCCCCTTGAGAGTTAGATAAATATCATTGACATCATTGTAGCTGTGAAACTGGGTTCCGTTTAGTTCCGTTATAGTTTTAGTAATTGGCCCGTTGAACAATAAATATCAATTTTTTACCGACATATCAAATTTTCGAAGGGCACATACGTTCACCACACATCATCATCATCATAGGCCTTTGCGTCTATTGCAGACGATTCAAGCATTGCTGTGTAGTTGCGAGCATCGTTTTTGGTGACTGTAGAGACCAATGCGGGAACGGCAGGATCTTCCACAGGTATTACAGGGAAAGTTGACGTCAGAAGCTCTAGTTCCGATTTGTTTTCAGCGGCACCTTTGTTCACCACACAAATCTACAAATTATACAATGAGGTAAGAAGCCTAAAAACATTATAACTACAAATACCTACATTATGGCAAAATATTCAATTAATTACAGTAGTATGTAAAAACAAGCAAAGTCAAATATTTAACTTCAATATGTGTTCAGGATTGTCATATAAGGTACTTACAGAACTTGGCATTCATTTAGATCTCAAATTTTTGTCGTGGAAGTTCAATCATCAATGTTGAACTTGGCTTACATTTTCATATATATATATTAAAGTATGAAATCGCGTTCTGCAATAAAAAAAAACAAAAAAAAATATTCTATATATATACATGAGAATACTATTAAAGTTTTAAGTACATGTCAAAAGATTATAAATTAAATAAAATGTATAACAATCAAGATTTGTTACAGATATATAAGGCCTCTAAGCGTCAAATAAACTAAAAAAGTAACAAGGTAGGTACCTACATAATTATAATTAACTAGGCCTCGAAAACCTTTGCCAACGCAACCCTAAAATAGTTAAAACGACCGCATATAGATCTACGAAGATAAACGCTTTAAAAAAGTGTCAAAGCTATAAAAAGTGAAAGTTCAAAGGACTGTTTTCAATTAAAGCACAAATTGTCAGTTTCCTCAGGATATTCGTGTTATCTGTGACTTGTTAGTATGTTTAGTAGAATTTGTTTTTTTATGATAATTCTTTATTAAATCCAGACTGCCGCTAATTTGTACTTGAAACCTGACGCACGTCTTGTTTCATCATCATCCTCCTAGCGTTGCCCCAGTACAGTTGCATCCTGAAGGATGTCTGGGGTCCGCTACCTAATCCCAAGATTTGGCGTAGGCACTAGTTTTTACGGAAGCGACTGTCATCTGCCCTTCCAACCCCGAGGGGAAACTAGACCTTATTGGGATTAGGCTTTGTCAAGTGAGTGGATAACTTGACTGTTAGAAGTTCTCAAACCGCCCGAAGGCCTCCAACTTGGCTTAACGACTGCTGCCATAGACAGCAACCGGGATCAACGGCTTAACGTGCCTTCCAAAGCACGGGAGCGCTCAGTTAGTAACCACTCAAAGCGGTGACCCATCCAAGTCCTGACCGCTGCCCACGTTGCTTACGTTACTCTACGTTACTTGCCTTAGATACCGCAAGCGGTACCCGGCGCCGCTGGGCCACAAGCGCTCCCGACCCACGTCTTAAGTATAAATTATCAAATAACATGCTGTAAAGAAAATACAAGCTACCTATAATGACCTTGCATGCGATATAAGTTTAGTTCACTCGAACGAAGTCGCGGGCAAAAGCGAGTTCTTTTATACTCGTAATCTCCAACCGCCAAAAATCGAACACCGGCGCTAACTTGGGCGTAACATTCTTAATTTAAAATATTTGTCATACCGCGTTCCGGCTCATCGCGTGCGCGTTGACGTCCGTTATTAATGCGTTTGCGCAGCCGGATGTACAGTGGGCTGCAAAAGTGGCTGACAAGACAAGCGGCTCCAATATATCTGACACTACTCGTAGTAGTAAATAAATCTTACACAAATAAACCTAGTCCCAAACTAAGCAAAGCTTGTACCATGGCCCATTATAGTCTATTACCCATGATCCATGGGTATGGTCCATGGTCCATAGACTATAATGGGCCAATTTTTTTGGCGTTGAAGTGTTATTTTTCTTTAGAATTGCATGAAAATTGGTAGGTTGGAAGAGCTCCTGATTGTGTACAAGTAAAAAAAAAATGAGAATACTTATGGCGTCGAAACAAATTTCTTTTTCCCATACATTTTATCCACTGGTGTTACGAAATCCCATACGTTTTGTCACTCAATGGAAAAAAAATGTGGGACACTGTAGGAAATCGTGCACATATTGGTCAAAATCAGGAGCTCCTCCAACCGACCAATCTTCATGCAATCAGGTTATTTTTTTCAATATGACGGTTTGTTGCATAGTTAGCAAGTTCCATAGGTAGCAAGGAGCGCTCGTGGCCCAGCGGCGCCTGCGTACCGCTTGCGGTATCTAAGGTTAAGTAACGTGGGCAGCGGTCAGGACTTGGATGGGTGACCGCTTTGAGTGGTTACTAACTGAGCGCTCCCGTGCTTTGGAAGGCATGTTAAGCCGTTGATCCCGGTTGCTGTCTATGGCAGCAGTCGTTAAGCCAAGTTGGAGGCCTTCGGGCGGCTTGAGAACTTCTAACAGTCAAGTTGCCCACTCACTTGACAAAGCCTAATCCCAATAAGGTCTAGTTTCCCCTCGGGGTTGGAAGGTCAGATGGCGGTCGCTTCCGTAAAAACTAGTGACTACGCCAAATCTTGGGATTAGGTAGCGGACCCCAGGCATCCTTCAGGATGCAACTGTACTGGGATAACGCTAGGAGGATGATGATGTTGCATAGTTAGCAAGTTCCATTGAATGACACTTTACTGTGTCTAGTACAAGAAATCGACGGCCTTCGCGCTTCCGTTGATTTCTTGTACTACAAAACGGACCGGCCCGGACACGGAACGGTCCTGACCGTGGCTTTAAGGGCCGGGCCTAATAAAGCGGTAGGAGTGCGCGGTTGGAAAGTGGCCTGAGGAAAATCCAGGGGAAACCTCCGACACGACCACGCGGGTGGTTTAAACACTGGTACTCTAAGTTTGCGCTCTAGTGAGATTGGTTCCCTTGCCTTACCTATATATTTATATGGATTTATATAGCCGCTAGTGGAGACAGATATTATTCAGCGGCTTGTCCTGTTAGCTATAGTACTTCTGCAGCTGACTGTACAACTGTAGATTGTTAACTAACTCGTCTCAGGCAACCAGTAAAAGGTGAACCGCTTTGTTTTGCTTTCGACACATTTTTCATCGTGCGAGCGAGAACAGGCATTCCGGAATGCAGCAGAATTAGTGTTTCGGGCGCCTACGTTTTCCACCCCTTAAACCTTTATCAAATCAGACAATTTTAGCCTTGATCGATTCCTCGCATCCTTTACTAGGTTCATACGTTTTGATTTTTTCGTAATTCTTTCTAGTTTATGAAATAATGACTAAAACCCAGAACGAAGTTTTCGTGTCAAAAAATCGAAATTATAAGTGTTCGTATTTTCAATTGTTTGAAATATTTCCAAAAAATCAAAACGTATAAACCTAGTATTTAATGATGCTTACATCATTTCCAAAAATGATGCAAATTGGTTTAGGTTTAGGGGGTGGAAAACGTTGGCGCCCGAAGGACGTTTCTGTATGTGGAAAAAATTTGCTCCAACAATCCTCTTAAATAATCACACACCCACGTACTGTCTTCTCGAAGATCTCACGGTTCGAAATAAATGCCATACGATAAATAAATAATCACAAAATTATTCACGAGTGGCGCTAGTAGTCTCGTTCGTAACCTCTTAAGGATCTAGATATATTGGACAATTGGGTCGAGACATATTGTTAGAGGAACAAACGAGTCACCTGCTAAAGCTAGAGAGCTGCGTACACGCAGTTTGTCATGATACTCGGGGTCAAGTTATAATTGTCGTGTTTGAGAATTCGTTAATGGAGTGGCGCCAACCACCAAGGGGAAGAAAAAAAGTATACGTGTTTGGATTTTTTCATTTTCCATGGATATCTTTGCAACCAATCTCACTCAAGCGCAAACTTTTAGAGTATTCCAGTGTAAACCGCCAGCGTGGTCGTGGCGGAGGTTTCCCCTGGTATTTTCCTAGGCCACTGTCTAACCGCGCACTCTTATCGCTACATTGGGCCCGAGCTATAAAGCCACAGGATTAAAAAAAGGAATGGCAGTTGCTTTCGGTAAAGTAGTGCCTACGTCAAATAGGGATCGGTGTCAAAGCGGATCCCGCAACATCCAGCTTTTTTTTCGGTGTCCCTATTTTTTGTAACTAAAAAGTAAAAAATCGAAATTGTTTCAAAATAACCAATGTACCTATGTATGTATATCGATAATTGTTCGAACGAAAATTGCACAGCGTTCTTTAAACCTGAAAAACCTAATGAATCTATTTTAAAACGTTATAATGACGTTACATATCGATCCATCATTCGAGTAACGGTTAATTGTGGCTTTCGTTCTAAATTCGAATTGAAATCGAGCGGTGAGCGTGATGAATGGTTTTCGTGAGTGGGGGCAATTGTGCGCAGGCGCCACACGTCGGGCCGTTTTCGGGACTATAGTGTATGTCATCCACGACCCGACGCGCCCCTCCACAGCGAATCTCATACTAATCTATGCGCAATTGTACGGATTGGGCAGTGGAGGGGCGCGCCTTCGTGGATGATACGCACCGCACTACAGAGTGGCGTTGAGCGGGGCGGGAAGCTAGGCTTCAGTCTATTTATCTTTAGGCGACTTCCTGACTTGGCGGGGCGGGATCGATATGTGACATTTTCTTCTTTGACGTAAACTTACTCACATCGCAAAGATTCCCACTTGACGGAATACTGTCAGTAGTTATTACATTTGCGCAGTAGTAATATCATGCATGCGCAGAAGCGGACCAGTACTGCCTTCGCATCGTCCTGCTTCCGCGCATCCCGCGCCGCGCCAGTCAGGAAGCACTAGCAGATATATAGGTATTATTATACTCTTTGGGGCACAGTAAAAAGTAGTACTGAGTTGACTGACAGTTGACACTGACATTTGACAGTTTTCTCATATCGTACCGCCTCTGCACCGACAAATCAGGAAGTCGCCTTACGTGTCTATCGTGTAAATTGTACGCTTATAAAATGGACACATTCACTCTCACATTTATAATATTTAAGTACATATAATAGTACGTATGTGTGGTCACCCTACAGTCGGAAGTGATGACAAATGTATCTGTTCACGCATTATTGGGAGCATCCTACAAGACCACACGGTGACAACGAAAAAAGTGGTCGGTGGAATTCCTTTTTTTGCCCTTGAAAAAATGTGTTGAAATTTCTGCAAAAATTATCATAGTTTTAAATAGTTCTTAATTGCTTAATAACCAAAAAAGTAAACTTTGTAAAACTTGCTCTAGCTATTCTATATGTGGAAGAGAAACAGATACTTACCGTAAATGGAAAAAGCAACAATTAATAGTACCTACAGTAAAGTAAATAGGTAGTCTAATCTGAGTAACTTATTATGCTACTTATATAATAAATATTAACTAATAATTAGTTATGCTACTAAAAAACGAGCCCGCCGTTCGGTGAAAGAAGTAAAAATAATGATGAATATTCCCTTTTTACTTTCATTACCTAACACTTTTCAATACTTAGCTACTTGTGTACGGACAAAATTTTAAATGTGTGTAAAATATTATTTAAGTGTGTGTAAATTTAATCCCTGTAAATATGTATACAAATACTACTACAAATGCAAAAACGTCTCGAAAGTAATTTACCTGTATTACTGGGTATTTATAAAACGACGTATATTTAGAGGAGAATATATTCATTTTTAAAGTCAACGTTATTTATTCTTCTATTTAGGCATATAATATATATAGGCCCTTGAATGTTGATTTGATCTGTCGATAACCCTAGCTTACGTCATGGTACTCGCGTCGTCTGTTATTTGACAGCGAACGTCATCCATCCATCACTAAGGCAGTGGATCTTCTGTGTCTATAGGTATAGACTCTATACCACTATAGACCATAGATATAATATATATATACTCTGTAGTTATAGATGTGGCAACGATTACTCAAACTTTATTCAACATGGCTGTGTTACTTGGGATATATACTCTGTAGTTATAGATGTGGCAACGAGCGACCGCCTAAGTCTCTCATATTCATACAAAATTTGTACTACGCAATTTGGCCGGTTTGAATGCCCAATGTATATGGAAGTTTGCGTTTGCTTTAACCCAACCATGAAAAAATGTTCGGTCGGTGATAGGGACAAAACATTTCACTCTTTTCTATTTCCTCTTATAGGAATCGCAATAAGACTATCTTTCTCTAGCAAAGCTTGTCAGCCCCTTGGTATAGACACAGAAGTCGGATCGGCCATTGTTGTGGTTGAGACACATACGAACACATAGACAACGTGAACTCATAGCTCCTACGCTGACGCACACACAAACAATGTGCATGTATAGCTCAACACACAACCATGGCTCACCCGCGCTCGTGAGATAAAAGTACTCTATTATTAATTAACCATTATTCCCCGCCTTCTCAAGTCTCGGGCTCAGTTCAGTAATGAAATTAAAATTACATGCTCGCCATGACTCACGTAACAAACGTCGGCCAACTTTAAGAAACATCTTAATTTCGCATCCAAACCGCCTTTGAACAAACATTAAAGCCCAACAAAAAAATTAAAAAAACACAGTTCTAAATTCAAATTCAAAAGCCGCGCAAAAGTGTCATGGCGCTGATGGCAGCCATAATTGGGGTTGACAGTTGTCAGGCACCCGACTCGCCCGCGGCTGCGCGTAACGTACAAACGATCAAATGTTTCGTGAGATTTTACTCGCGAATCGCGACTTTATTACTATAGTAATAAGGACACATGTTTGACAAGTGTAAGTTTAATAATAGGTAATGCGAATAGACGTCGTAATTTAATTTAGAACTTGTAATGCTTATAGAATTAGGGTGGACTAGGATTCGTTTGAGTACGTGATTTATTTCTAAGATTCGCTTATAATAATATACAACGAATAGTTACCATAGATAAGCGCAATTTCGTGTCAAAATGACAGTTGGCTAAAAGGCTTATCACACTACCCTATAGGTAAGGCCCTAACTTACTGGGAGAGGGGAGTTAAACTATGTCGCTCTAAGCCGGTACTTATATTTTTATGCGCGCGCGCGGAAAATCCCACTTCCTGGCCAGGGAGTGACATACAATTTTGTACTTACCACGGGCGTTAAAGAAAGCCTCATAGCCTTCGGCTCGGGCGTCAAATACCTCCTTGTTATACCGCACTTGGTAAATGCGATATGCGCTTGATGCTGATTATATCCGGCGTCGAGAAGGTTAGAATCAATACAGTGTTAATGTCAATGAGTAGAGGCAAAGAACATGCAGGCAGTCTTATCGCTAAAAAGCGATCTTTTCCTTACAACCTTAGGGTAGCGGGAATTTGAGGGTAGGGTAGCGGGTATGTACAAAACCTTTTTCCATAGACATTGACAGAATAACACTCTCGTTATATCTTTAAAACAAACGACGATGCGATGCGCCCGCGCAGACCAGAATAGAGCTGTCTCTGCGAATTAGCGTGCGCCGTGGAAAACGCGGTAACGCACCCTCCACACTCTACCACCGGAATAAGGGCGAGGCCACAACGCAGCGTCTCAATGTAGAATTAACCGTACAATTTGGGACTGACTCTTCCCGGTATATTACATTGTACTACACTGCACATTACATTGCACACTACATTGTACATTACATTGACGACCGCTTTAGCTTAGTTGGTAGTGACCCTGCCTACGAAGCTGGAGGTCCCGGGTTCGAATCCCGGCCGGGGCATTTATTTGTGTGATGAGCACGAATATTTGTTCTTGGGTCTTGGATGTTTTCTATGTATTTAAGTATTTATTTATCTACATAAGTATGTATATCGTCGCTTAGTACCCATAGTACAAGCTTTGCTTACTTTGGGACTAGGTTGATTTGTGTAAGGTTGTCCACAAATATTTATTTATTATTATTATTTACTATGACAGACTTAACTGACCGTGAGCCTTATTGCAACGAGGTTAGGCCTACTTATGGTCAGTTAGCCTTGACGTCGATACTACAGTCAACAATTTGATTTCCGGGCCAATTCGTAGCTTTACCTTTTCACAGGCAGGCAGATCCTTTTTTTAACGAAAACACAATAACGACGCCACCTACCGGGTTCAATTGTATTTTCAAACCTTCCTGAGACCAACACAAATATAACACACTAAATTTCATCGCAATCGGTACAGCCGTTTAGGGGGAGATAGGTAACAAACACACGTACAGAAGAATTATTATATATATAAGATATAAAGATAAAGATACAGGACTTTGATGGGTGACCGCTTTGAGTGGTTACTAACTGAGCGCTCCCGTGCTTTGGAAGGTACGTTAAGCCGTTGATCCCGGTTGCTGTCTATGGCAGCAGTCGTTAAGCCAAGTTGGAGGCCTTCGGGCGGCCTGAGAACTTCTAACAGTCAAGTTGCCCACTCACTTGACAAAGCCTAATCCCAATAAGGTCTATAGTTTCCCCTCGGGGTTGGAAGCTCAGATGGCAGTCGCTTTCGTAAAAACTAGTGCCTACGCCAAATCTTGGGATTAGGTAGCGGGCCCCAGGCATCCTTCAGGATGCAACTGTACTGGGATAACGCTAGGAGGATGATGATGATAAAGATAGGAGGAGATAAGTAACAAACACACGTACAGAAGGATTATATATATAAAGTAAAGATGTATCTACAAACTCTTCAACTCATCAACTGACAAATGCAATTATAGTACCGCCTAAATACTTAAACCTGTGTAGGTACACACAATTACTGTCAGAACCTGTGTACACACAATTACTATCAGTACTAACTGATTGAATCAATAAAGTTTGGCAAAGCACGATGTATTTCAGTCAGTACGGATTGGCCGATTTCAGATGATAAGTTGGCACCGTGAGCAAACTACGAATAGCCGCTTCGTTGCTCCGTGCATGCTCCGTATAAAATACACATAAAATACAAAATAAACAAGACAGCTATGTAGGCCGTATTACGAAGGCATACGTGTGTGGGGGGAGTAGAATGACAGCGACCCCACGACGCCCCCCATTAAACGGCAGCGAGGGTTGACGCAGCAGAGGTTTTAGTGGGTATTCCCTTCCCCTGTGGAAGGGCGAGCACATGCCCCCCACCATGGACCTTCACCGGGCCCGCGGGGATGCGCAAATGCATTTCCTCTGCGTAAAAAAACCCTAATTACGAAACAAATACAACTCAGCATAATGCTGGCTTTACAGACAAGGTCTTGGTCTTCCACAGTTCATTTAAGAGGGCGTAGATGCCATTGCAAAAGTCCTGCTCTAACAAGCGCGAGTTTTCAATTACTAATTAGTAGTTTACCATGTCATTTTCTGTGACAAGGTTCCACGGTGGGTCACGATTCAGCCTACCTACCCGATACCCGGTAGTCCGGTACCTACTCGATTTCTTACGATTTATTTCTCCATTTGCGTTTTGCATTTGCACTTTGGCTTGCAAAATCTAAGTATCGCTCTGGCCCTGTTAAGGCATTCACTGCCACCGACATAATGTGCCTTCACGTTCATAATAGTAGTTTATGCAACTGGTACATAATGAGGGGCATTAAAACACGAGTGTGTTTTATGAAACGAGCCGAAGGCGAGTTTCATAATAAGGTCACACGAGTGTTTTAATGCCTAATTATGTACAGTTGCATACATTACTTTATCTACACACATATTATAATTACTCTAAGATGGGTTCAGAAACCGTAGTAAATAAATACAATAATTGTGTTAATACAACCTTTTTTGCACGGTTGCGGAAATATCGAAATCAGAACTGGCAACAGATACCTGAATGTTATTTAAAAAAGTAAAGAGTCCTTATTCTGATGTGATCATGTCGTTCTAGCTCAAATTTCGTGCGATATATACTAAAAAAACATCGAGCTGACATTTCGCATCGACTGAATTTGAATTTTCAGTGATACTAGAATAGGGACATGTCAACTTTGACATTTAAATTTTGACAGTTTTGTTTGACGTAATATTTTAACATCATATATGAGATTAAAATGAAATATTTTATTACTGCTGTAGCCTTAGCCACAGATAAGAAAATTGCCATAAATTCATTGAATGTTGAAATGAGAGTCATTTTCTACGGTTTCCGAACGCATATTAGAGGATTTATGATATGTGTGTAGATAAAATTTTGTTCACTATGGGGCGTGGCCTGGCAGCGAATGTGTTAAGGGAATTTTGTAAATGTTAGAAAAATAACATGCACTGCTCAAAACAAAACACTTGTTGGGCCTAATAAGGCTGGTACTGCCCGGGTTCGCACTGGCTGCGCGATTGTCGACATGACATCAATTAAGAACAACTTGATCATAGGTACTTCAGATCGCTATTCCCTTACAGTGCGCTCATTGCCTCAAATATCGATTATTGTCGAATGTAACCCAATAAAGTCACAACTCACAAAGCTAAAAGAAGTTTTCAAGAAAAACAGGAAAGTACCGAAGGATATTTGCAATGTGGTAATTTTCTTCACAATATCCAAGAAAAGTTTTTACCTGAAAGAAAACGACGGAAGCCAGACGCAGCACACAGTTTTTACGCACCATTTGCTTGCTCCTAATTTAGACACTCGTAAAAATCAATTTCCACATCCGCAGCAAAAACATAAACTTTTCAGAACCAATCGCATAACAACTTAATTCAAATTAACTGTTCAGCGTCCATAAATAATAGATGTTGACGCGTCAATTATTCCAAAATGCTTCCCGCTCAAAATTAAAAAAAAATCCGGGCGGAGCGGCTACACGCCACGCCTCGAAATTCAAAACCAATTTTGAAATAAGAACAGCGCGCGGCTGCGATCCGAATTCTATTTAGTTTGAAGATATTAAGGTTCTTTTTGGGATTACCCAACGAAATTTTATATGTTTTGAATAATGAGCTTTATTCGTTTGAGTTAAGGTTCAAGTGAGTTTGCAACTGATGGTGTGGGAGTGTTTGGATTGGAGTATTGTGGGGTAATTTTCGTTCGCACATGTTGCGGTTGGGTGTTCAACAGCCAGAAGTGAGCAAGGTCTCAATTAGTTCACACATTAGTAAGAAAGTTAGGATAATTAAATTATTTAAAGTAATTCGATAAGTTAGTGGATTAATAACAATTATTAGCGAGTTGAGACGGTAGCCTTTATTTTAAAGTAGTCTTGACAGTGCGTAGGTTCAGCTAGATTCAATTTCCAATGATTTAATTTTGTGTTTCGACGTAATTGAAATGGACGAGAGTAAAGGTGAGTGTTTATATTTCGTAATTTTTACATTAAATTAGTGTTTGAATTTGACTCTGTTGTTACGTGTAATGGTTACCTTTTTCGTTATTGTATATTTATTATTTACATGTTATGCAAAAAACGGGTCATAAACATATTTAGGTTCGCGTCTTTCCTGTGGACAAATCAAAAGTTAAGGGCTACAAAGCTTAATTTTGGATAGGTCTAGTAACCCGCATAAACGGCGTCTACGGTTCTATAAATCCATGTAGCAAAATCATTACTCACATGCTCATAAGCCGTTAACTATTGACCACAGGAGAGACGACTTTTGTTTTTTCAAGTGTTTATGACCCAAACGTATTTCATTCGCTTTTCGGTATGTTTGTGTTTGTTATGTGTAAATGTAATAATTAATTTCGGAAAAAAATTCAGTCATTTTTATTCTATTACCTGTCGTAACCATTACATACTATAATATTATAAATGCGAAAGTGTCTGTCTATCTATGTGTCTGTTACTTCTTCACGCTTAAACCGCTGAACCGATTGAGACGAAATTTGGTATGGAGATAGGAGTCCCGGGGACATAGGATACCTTTTAACCCGGTAATCAACCGTTTGGGGAGTGGAAGTTTATATGCAAGTACGATAACTAGGTAAGCGCCTGAAATTAAAGCATAGCAATTAAATTCTTACGCGATTAATGAATTCTACGCGTACAAAGTCGCGCGCAATAGCTGGTCAAAAATAAAGAAAATAGTATTAAATCGCTTTTTTTTACTTTATTATCATTTAGGAAAGTTTATTTCATTATACAATGTTTGCATGGCCGCTGGCGCTGTGCGATTTCATTTACCTAACTCTGGATTTAATCCATACTAGGTACTTATAGGAGGTTAGATTTTCTTTGTTGTTGTTTTTTGTTGTGAAATTGTAATTTTTTGTAAATGTTTATGAAAGGTGGGCGCAATTTTTTTTTACCTACTCCATCGAGTGGAGTTTCGTTGTATGAAACTCATTGAGTAGATAGATTTTTTTGTTATAAAAAATATTGGAAATCAAAGGAATCGGAAGCCATCAAATCAGCCTTACTTGCATAATTTTGTACCTACTGAAGAACTTTTTAATTTCCCATAGACTTGAAATTTGGTGATAATGTTTTTTGTTACGAATATTTTACCAACAAATCCTAATAAGTATATTGAAATTTATTTTATGTCACACCTGGCCATAAAGCGGCAATTACAGCACGCTGCGCGCGCGGGAAATCCCACTTCCTGGCCAGGGGGTGACATAAAATTTTGTACTTACCACGGGCGATAATAAAGAAAGCCTCAGATCGCATATTTATCGCCCTTGCCTTCGGCTCGGGCGTCAAATACCTGCGACCTGAGACATTCTTTGTTTTACCGCCCTTGTTAAGTAATTTACTATTATTATTCCTATAAAACTAGCTTAATTTAGTGGTTGGTTCGAAACCCTAAATGTGGAAAGTCCGATACGCACTTGGCCGATTTTTTATACGGCATGTTGTTAATAAATAAATAAATAAAATAAAATAATTATTTATTCAGGCAATAATCCCATCAATATCACATTACATTACATTACATTACATTACAAACATGTTCAAAAATTAAAAATAATTAATAGAACATCGTTTCAAAGATCACTTCAAAGCGTCAAATTTCATGCTAAGAACAGTTTTTTAGGGTTCCATACATCAAACGAAAAAAAATAAAAACCGGCCAAGTGCGAGTCGGACTCGCGCACGGATCATTATCTATAATAAAAAAATAATTAATTAAGAAACAAAAAACCCGCCTGCACTAAAAATACCTAAACAAGCAATAAAAAGTTTTTGTCAATATTGCATTGTCATCTGAACTAAAAGTGTATTCCTAATTTCAGCTCAATACTAGTTAAGGATAAAAAGCAGTCGGAGGCATGGAGTAGGTAGCATTAAATGAGACTTTTCGGCCAAATCCATGCCTCCGACTGCTTTTTATCCTTAACTAGTATTGAGCTGAAATTAGGAATACACTACACTTTTAGTTCAGATGACAATGCAATATTGACAAAAACTTTTTATTGCTTGTTTTGGTATTTTTAGTGCAGGCGGGTTTTTTGTTTCTTAATTAATTATTTTTTTATTTAAGACTTTTTAGTTTCAACTATGGTTCTTGCAATTCAGTGGCGGCGCGTGAGATTTTTATAGGGTAACCCGGAGCGAAAATTAGAAATTGAAGAGTCATCAACTAGGTACTCTACCTATCTATACTCTTTGAGAAAATTGTAATGAACCCAAACACGATAGTTATATCTAGTGAAGTTTTTGAATTGCTATGACCACCTTCTGACTTTCTCGTCAGAACGGCTTTATAGCCCCATAATATTGCAATAAAACTTGATTTACACATATATAAAATTTCCATTCAATATCTTCATAGGGAAGTCACGGCACTTACCTTCCTCGGTCCTTTTGTTTGGGCAAGACAGTTTTTCAGTGATAACTCAAAAACCCTTAATCCCATCTTGTTCAAGCCAAAAATCGTTGAAAGTGTTTATTAATGTGCACCACCTAAATTTTTTTCAGAATTTTTAATCTTCGTAGTTTGGAAATTAGAGGGGTGGGGCGGGGGGGGGGGGGGGGGGGGGGGGGGGGCATAAATTGTACGACTTTGGAAGCTAATATCTCTCCAACGATTGACTTAAATGGAAAACTTTTTTAGTAACCTGTACGTTATTTTAATGGCCTGTCCAAAAATATACTTCACAATTACTTTCATAGAAAAAAAAAATCATCCCCCGGTAACATGTATGGGGAGCCCCCCCTAAAATATTTAATTTTCCTTATTTCACATCACTTTAATGTAGCGGTTTATAGAATACATCTTCCTACCAAATTTCATAATTGTAGTACTTATAGTCTCCGAGTAAATCGGCTGTGACATATACGGACAGACAGACAGACCCAAACTATAAGGGTTCCGTTTTAGCCATACTGGCTACGGAACCCTACAAACAACGGATTGCACTCCGGGAGTGCCGTTAGAAGTGAAAATTCAATGACATATATGATTTAAAGAAAATAAATAACAAAGATATTGATATTCATATTCTTTAAGGCGGGAGCCGCCATTGATATACTTACCCCTCTGCCAAAAGCATAGTAGAAAAATCTGCCACGTTATTAAAAACTACTTCATTAATCGATTATACTTCAGTCTCAGAATCGTTCCCGGCGCGTGAAGAGCTCCGTCAAAATGCCTTAATGTGCTGTTTTTGAGTGCATAAAACGTTATAATTTATCAAATCAACACAAAGATGAATTATCATTTCACATGCACGTATATTTTGGATTTAATTATAATTTTCTGCACAGTTAAAGTTTTAATTGAAATCGGGAACCAAGCATCGATTACAAAGTCGATTCAAAATTGTTCGTACTTTGACCATCACGCTTGGCCACTATTTTGACGTGAACTGTCACCGTATTTAGGGACAATAAGAACTACTTTCAGTCTAGCTATCCGATATTGGACTTAGTGGAAAAGCCAGTAAGAGGAAACTTCATTCCTCAGGTTTGGTGTTTAAAGTCTTACGATTGGGAAGACCAGCTGAGTTGACCCCTCCTAACATCGCAATCACGATACTAGGAGGGGTCAACTAACTGGTCTTATATTACCACCTACGTGACCAGCTGAGTTGACCCCTCCTAACATCGCAATCACGATACTAGGAGGGGTCAACTAACTGGTCTTATATTACCACCTACGTGACCAGCTGAGTTGACCCCTCCTAACATCGCAATCACGATACTAGGAGGGGTCAACTAGCTGGTCTTATATTACCACCTACGTGACCAGCTGAGTTGACCCCTTCTAACATCGCAATCACGATACTAGGAGGCATGCTAAACTCCGCCGGCTTGTTTGGCTTTATGAAATGCGTTGCGTTTGGCATTCGCGTGCGTAGATTTCGTAGTGGTTAGCTTAAATCTATTATGACGCTAAAGTAAATCGTATTATTAAATTGTATTTAGATGATGGATATATTTTGTATTCATACTCTTAAATTGATGATTTATTAAATTAACAGCAAGTAATTTGTAGCAAGATTTTGTAAGGCAAGCCGGTGGGAATTGGGTTGTATGGGCGCTCCGCCACTGTTGCAATTGTTAAACGTGTGTAAAGCAAACCTCGAATGACGATGACAATGAAAACATGAGTGATTGCGCATAGCGGATAGCGGATCCGACTATTAAACTTTGAATAGTTATAAATTCTAAACGGTTGTTTTCACTAACTAATGACTAAAGAAACCTTATAATGATTTTTAAATACCTATTCAATGATACCCCACATGATATAGTTCGTCAACTTTATTTTTTATTTGTTTTACAAAATGATATCTGGTGGCCGCCATCTTTGTTTTTTATTGACGTCACATTTCTAAGAACACTCGGGCTGGTAAGACAAATCTAACGATATCTCAAACATTAAAATCCGTTCAGGGAATTGGAAGATGTCAGGTAATAAAGAATATTACATACATACATACAAGATACGCGCGAAACACATAACCCTGCCTTGCAGTCGGGTAAAAACGGCAGCAAAATCATGTCTACTGTTGTATGGGAGCCCCCTTTAAGAGGAGGGGTAGGGCAAGCTCTCTCCATACAAACTTTCTGCAGGATTTACTTCGTTTGTGTTTGCATTAAAGTTATGAGTTTTGGTCAGTATGCTTATTTTTCTGATAGCTATTTCGTGATGTAATTTTTTTTTTATTACTTTTGTTTTTAATTTTGAATATTTTTGAAATATTGGAAAATTTTCACATCACGATCTTCGCATATCTAATATTTACAACCAAAAAAAAAAATTATATGTGTTAGTGCCAAAACCGACGAATAAAACGTGCACAAAGTTTGTATGGGGAAGGCCTTGCCCAACCCTGCGCCTTAAGTATTGATTTTATTCTGCTTTTTACCCGACTGCAAGGCAGGGTTATGTGTTTCGCGCGTATCTTGTATGTATGTATGTAATATTCTTTATTACCTGACATCTTCCAATTCCCTGAACGGATTTTAATGTTTGAGATATCGTTAGATTTGTCTTACCAGCCCGAGTGTTCTTAGAAATGTGACGTCAATAAAAAACAAAGATGGCGGCCACCAGATATCATTTTGTAAAACAAATAAAAAATAAAGTTGACGAACTATATCATGTGGGGTATCATTGAATAGGTATTTAAAAATCATTATAAGGTTTCTTTAGTCATTAGTTAGTGAAAACAACCGTTTAGAATTTATAACTATTCAAAGTTTAATAGTCGGATCCGCTATCCGCTATGCGCAATCACTCATGTTTTCATTGTCATCGTCATTCGAGGTTTGCTTTACACACGTTTAACAATTGCAACAGTGGCGGAGCGCCCATACAACCCGATTCCCACCGGCTTGCCTTACAAAATCTTGCTACAAATTACTTGCTGTTAATTTAATAAATCATCAATTTAAGAGTATGAATACAAAATACATCCATCATCTAAATACAATTTAATAATACGATTTACTTTAGCGTCATAATAGATTTAAGCTAACCACTACGAAATCTACGCAGGCGAATGCCAAACGCAACGCATTTCATAAAGCCAAACAAGCCGGCGGAGTTTAGCATGCCTCCTAGTATCGTGATTGCGATGTTAGAAGGGGTCAACTCAGCTGGTCACGTAGGTGGTAATATAAGACCAGCTAGTTGACCCCTCCTAGTATCGTGATTGCGATGTTAGGAGGGGTCAACTCAGCTGGTCACGTAGGTGGTAATATAAGACCAGTTAGTTGACCCCTCCTAGTATCGTGATTGCGATGTTAGGAGGGGTCAACTCAGCTGGTCACGTAGGTGGTAATATAAGACCAGTTAGTTGACCCCTCCTAGTATCGTGATTGCGATGTTAGGAGGGGTCAACTCAGCTGGTCACGTAGGTGGTAATATAAGACCAGTTAGTTGACCCCTCCTAGTATCGTGATTGCGATGTTAGGAGGGGTCAACTCAGCTGGTCTTCCCAATCGTAAGACTTTAAACACCAAACCTGAGGAATGAAGTTTCCTCTTACTGGCTTTTCCACTAAGTCCAATATCGGATAGCTAGACTGAAAGTAGTTCTTATTGTCCCTAAATACGGTGACAGTTCACGTCAAAATAGTGGCCAAGCGTGATGGTCAAAGTACGAACAATTTTGAATCGACTTTGTAATCGATGCTTGGTTCCCGATTTCAATTAAAACTTTAACTGTGCAGAAAATTATAATTAAATCCAAAATATACGTGCATCTGAAATGATAATTCATCTTTGTGTTGATTTGATAAATTATAACGTTTTATGCACTCAAAAACAGCACATTAAGGCATTTTGACGGAGCTCTTCACGCGCCGGGAACGATTCTGAGACTGAAGTATAATCGATTAATGAAGTAGTTTTTAATAACGTGGCAGATTTTTCTACTATGCTTTTGGCAGAGGGGTAAGTATATCAATGGCGGCTCCCGCCTTAAAGAATATGAATATCAATATCTTTGTTATTTATTTTCTTTAAATCATATATGTCATTGAATTTTCACTTCTAACGGCACTCCCGGAGTGCAATCCGTTGTTTGTAGGGTTCCGTAGCCAGTATGGCTAAAACGGAACTCTTATAGTTTGGGTCTGTCTGTCTGTCCGTATATGTCACAGCCGATTTACTCGGAGACTATAAGTACTACAATTATGAAATTTGGTAGGAAGATGTATTCTATAAACCGCTACATTAAAGTGATGTGAAATAAGGAAAATTAAATATTTTAGGGGGGGCTCCCCATACATGTTACCGGGGGATGATTTTTTTTTCTATGAAAGTAATTGTGAAGTATATTTTTGGACAGGCCATTAAAATAACGTACAGGTTACTAAAAAAGTTTTCCATTTAAGTCAATCGTTGGAGAGATATTAGCTTCCAAAGTCGTACAATTTATGCCCCCCCCCCCCCCCCCCGCCCCACCCCTCTAATTTCCAAACTACGAAGATTAAAAATTCTGAAAAAAATTTAGGTGGTGCACATTAATAAACACTTTCAACGATTTTTGGCTTGAACAAGATGGGATTAAGGGTTTTTGAGTTATCACTGAAAAACTGTCTTGCCCAAACAAAAGGACCGAGGAAGGTAAGTGCCGTGACTTCCCTATGAAGATATTGAATGGAAATTTTATATATGTGTAAATCAAGTTTTATTGCAATATTATGGGGCTATAAAGCCGTTCTGACGAGAAAGTCAGAAGGTGGTCATAGCAATTCAAAAACTTCACTAGATATAACTATCGTGTTTGGGTTCATTACAATTTTCTCAAAGAGTATAGATAGGTAGAGTACCTAGTTGATGACTCTTCAATTTCTAATTTTCGCTCCGGGTTACCCTATAAAAATCTCACGCGTCGCCACTGAATTGCAAGAACCATAGTTGAAACTAAAAAGTCTTAAATAAAAAAATAATTAATTAAGAAACAAAAAACCCGCCTGCACTAAAAATACCAAAACAAGCAATAAAAAGTTTTTGTCAATATTGCATTGTCATCTGAACTAAAAGTGTAGTGTATTCCTAATTTCAGCTCAATACTAGTTAAGGATAAAAAGCAGTCGGAGGCATGGATTTGGCCGAAAAGTCTCATTTAATGCTACCTACTCCATGCCTCCGACTGCTTTTTATCCTTAACTAGTATTGAGCTGAAATTAGGAATACACTTTTAGTTCAGATGACAATGCAATATTGACAAAAACTTTTTATTGCTTGTTTTGGTATTTTTAGTGCAGGCGGGTTTTTTGTTTCTTAATTAATTATTTTTTTTAGTATTTGTTGTTATAGCGGCTACAGAAATACATAATCTGTGAAAATTTCAACTGTCTAACTATTACGGTTCATGAGATACAGCCTGGTGACAGACGGACAGCAGACGGACGTACGGACGGACAGCGGACTTTAAGTAATATATAGAGTCCCGTTTTACCCTTCCCTTTAGGTACGGAACCCTAAATAGGACTAAAATAATTGTGTGATACGTAAAATGATAAATTTCATAAATGATTTGAATACCTACCAGTGGCGGCGCGGCAAAAATATTCTTAGGGAAGCCGGAAATAATTTGCCTAATTTCTTATTCTTCATGAGCCGTTAGGAAAAGAACTGGACTGGCTGAAAATTAGGCGAGCCGGTAGGAATCGAGTTGTATGGACGCTCCGCCACTGATTTGATGTAGGTAATTAGAAGTCTGAAAATTCTTTAAACTATAAAACACGTGAAAGTTTTATCCGAATCAATTTTCATGCCGATATTTTTAACATCTATTTAACCCTTTGAACGCCAAGAACCTATAAAGTGGTTGTGTGTCGTCGTGCCCCCCCTGCCAACAACCACTTAAAAGGTCGGAGTGAAGGTGTACTTTGATCATGGAAAAAATCATTTATGAACTGTTTTAATTTGTTTTTATTGGTGACGCATTACACCAAAAATACAGTGCTTGGCGTACTGGGCACGACGACACACTATCGCTCTGGCGGTCAAAGGGTTATTCAGTTATAAAAATTCGACGGGCATTCAACACCATCTGCCCAAACTTCAAGGCCGGCAGCATGTTCAGAATCGTTTAAAAAACTTAGACGTTTTTAATCCTTTTTCTCATCACAAAATTATATTGTATAATATTCATATAAGAATTCCAATTAATTGCATGTATGTAAACATCAAAATATTTTTTTTATCAAACTTGTATATTTTTTAAATAAAATATTCAATGTTATAATATAAATTCAATAATCACTCGAATTACTAATGCACAATTTTCATATGGCAATGTTTAAGCTTTCAAAATCAACTTACGTTAGAGCTTACCGTTGTTCAGCTTTTCCCACCGACTGTAACACTCACTTTTCTGTATATTTTTCTATTTTGGATTATACCAGCTCCTATTCAACAGTCCACTCTTTTATTTAACATCTACGGACCTGCGAAGATTTTACATGGTTTATTCGTTTAATAGTACATTACTTACCAAGGGCGATAAAACAAAGAATGTCTCAGATCGCAGGTATTTTACGCCCGAGCCGAAGGCAAGGGCGATTAATATGCGATCTGAGGCTTTCTTTATTATCGCCCGTGGTAAGTACAAAATTTTATGTCACACCCTGGCCAGGAAGTGGGTTTTTTCGCGCGCGGAGCGTGCGATAATGGCCACTTTATGGCCAGGTGTGACATAAAAGTTATTGTACGTTATAATAGATGTAGGTACTCTTTTTCCTCTTATATGAATCGCAATGGGGCTCGCTTTCTCTATCAAAGCGTATCAGGCCCTTGGAGTGACACGAACGAATTCACCAAGCTACAGGCGGTTACATATTAAAATACCTAAAATTGATATACCCATTGTCAAAATACCTATTTTTAAAATACCTAACGACCTTAAAATACCTTTTGCACCGGGAACGACAAGGGTTGGATTATATGAGTAAATCGTGTTCGTGTTTTGTGTTATTTTTGTTTATTTATAATGTGTATTGCAATTTATTGTAAATATTGTATAATTAGGATTATAAACTATCTTATAAAAATACCTAACAGTTATTTAACCTACAGTTTAAATTACCGAAGTTTGAAATACCTACGTTCAAAATCAATAACGGATGAAATACCTAATGGACGAATCGCCTAAGTTTGATATACCTACGGCCAAAATACCTACACTCAAAATACCTATATTCAAAATAGCTACAGTTGAAATACCTACAGTACTAAAGCCTAGCTAAGTGTTTACTGTTATTATATAGAAGATAAACCGTAGGTTTAATGACATATAGGCATTTTAAAAATAGGTATTTCGTACATAGGTATTTTGATAGTAGTTATTTCAAGTTTAGGTTAATCGTTCAATAGGTATTATGAAAACAGGTATATCAATTTTAGGTATTTTAATATGTAGCCGCTACAGGCAGTAGGTAAACTACGTAACCTATAAGTTTGTTGCGAAATAGGTATCTGCTATAGTAAGTATCTATAACGCAACAAACCTTGCTGAAATCAATAATTGTTGTTGATTCAATGAAGCCACAAAGCTTACTTACACAATTTCGCATTTGTCACAATTTCCTCAGTTTAAAGTAAGGAGTTTTTCCAAAGTTAGACAAATGAATAAAACCGGCCAAGTGCGAGTCGGACTTCGCACATTTAGGGTCCCGAACCGACCGCAATGTTAAGTTGTTGTTTATAGAAAAAAATAAGGAAATTTCAAAGAAAAAATCTAATTTATCAATATATTAGTATTTGTTGGTGAAATATACCTAATAACAAACATTATTACCAAATTTTAAGTTTATAGTTATACTAGGGAAGTTAAAAAAATATTCGGAACAACATTTCGTAAAAAAAGCTGACTTTGGTGGCTTCTCATTCCTTTGTTAAAATATATAAATAAAAAAATATATTAAGTATCTACTCAATGAGCTTTAAACAACGATACCCCACTCGATAGGGTAGGATAAAAAAAATACGCGTCCCCTTTTAGCTGTATGGGAGCCCCCTTCAAAACATTTAAAAATAAGTTTTGACTATTTGTATGGCTTCGGGCCAACAAGATGCTTATACTGTGTACATTTGATAGCTCCAACCGTTTGGCTGTAAAACCTGTGTGACAGACGACGGACGGACGGACGGACGGACGTCTGGGCTGGGCGTCACCAATAGGGTTCCGTTTTGACCCTTCGGGTACGGAACCCTAAAAAGCATTTGGGGTTATTTACCAACTTTTTCTTTACTACGGTTTCTGTACGTTTACGAAGTTACTGAATGGGGAAATAAAATAATTCTCCAACCTTCTTATTTACAAAACTTGAAGCCTTACAAATTACTAAACGCTGTGAACTCATTATGGAAGAATTTACACGTAATTACCACTTTTGAGTTTTTAGAAACCATCTGAGACATAGAATATAGTGTCTAATAATCTAAAAAAATATATGTGTTACATAAGGATCTTGTCTAGTCAAATTCGCAGTCAGTTACATGACCTGATGAATTTCACTCGATGGAAAAAAATCGCGATTTACCCCTTTTTGGAATGTATTTTCAATACTACGGCTATATTACTGATATTTGACATTTAATTTTTGTACTCAATTAAAGGTCTGAAATAGTTATGGACAAATTCGCTGGGTTTGCTTTGATAAAATGATTGGCTTAATGACTATAGCTAAATATTTACGAAACTGCGCGCAGAGCTTGCGTAGAGAGCGGGATGGTTAATTGTAAACTCGGGCATGTTAGAGAGGGACATTTGCGTTAGGGATACCTCCCCTTAAAGGATTTAATGCTTGTAGTAAGTTTTAAATACTGAGTAGGTAATTTTTAAAGGGGCGGCAACGTGCATGTGACACCCATAGCCGTCAGTCAGTGGCGGGCGTTCATAGGCTGCGGTGTCTGCTTACCATCAGGCAACCCCTTAGCGTGTATGCTATATTTAAAAAAAACTAACGAAGTGCTTGTCGGACTTGGATTGGAACATTTATTAGGGTTCAGAACCAACATAAAAAAATCGATAAGATCGATCGATTATATTCAATATATTAAATTAGCATTTGTACGCGAGAGAGAGAGCGCTCGTGGCCCAGCGGCGCCTGCGTACCGGTTGCGGTATCTAAGGTTAAGCAACGTGGGCAGCGGTCAGCAGTTGGATAGGTGACCGCTTTGAGTGGTTACTTACTGAGCTGTGCTTTGGAAGGCACGTTAAGCCGTTAATCCCGGTTGCTGTCTATGGCAGCAGTTGTTAAGCCAAGTTGGAGGCCTTCGGGCGGCTTGAGAACTTCTAACAGTCAAGTTGCCCCACTCACTTGACAAGGCCTAATCCCATTAAGGTCTAGTTTCCCCTCGGGTTTGGAAGGTCAGATGGCAGTCGCTTCCGTAAAAACTAGTGCATACGCCAAATCTTGGGATTAGGTAGCGGACCCCAGGCATCCTTCAGGATACCACTGTACTGGGATAATGGTAGGAGAATTAGAGGTGGGTGATAAATAACTTCACGATGAAAAAATCACGGTGATCCGTCGTTAAAAAGTAACAGTGTGACTTGTCACGAAGTAACAACGTTACAAAATAACGTTGTTACTTAGCGACGATATCACTGGAACAGTGTGTAAGCGACGCGTCGCGTCGTGCCTCGTGACCGCTGTTACTGACTGTGACTGAGACTGCGGTGCGCTGTCACAGAGTAACATCAGTTGTTACAAAAATATCAGTAACTGCCGGGAACGATCGACACGCAAATGTCGTGACACGAAATAACCGAAGTGACAAAGTCACGGTGATTTTTCAATGTGATTGTTTTGGAACGGAAAATAACAATAACGGTGATCGAAAAGTAACGCTTTTCCCCATGTCTAAGGAAAATGATGATGATTATTATTTGTTGGTAAAATATGCGTAGTAATAAACATTACCACTGACTGAACAACTGAACTGGTTCTTGAGTGGAGACCGCGTGACGCCAAACGTAGTGTAGGACGCGCTGTAACTAGGTGGGGCGATGATATACGCAAGGCAGTGGGCAGGGATTGGAGGAGAAGAGCTGAAGACCGAGCTCAGTTGCGTGCCATGGGAGAGGCCATGTCCAGCAGTGGACTGAAACAGGCTGATGATGATGATGATGAAAGATTACCTCCATTAAGAGAGGTAGGGCACAGCAAAATGTCATCTTGCTCGAATTTGGAGCAGCCCAACTGGGGAAGTACTTCCGCCTTGCAGAAGACCACAGCCATTAGTACATTACTTAACAAGGGCGGTAAAACAAAGAATGTTTCAGATCGCAGGTATTTGACGCCCGAGCCGAAGGCAAGGGCGATAAATATGCGATCTGAGGCTTTCTTTCTTACCGTCCGTGTTAAGTACAAAATTTTATGTCACCCCCTGGCCAGGAAGTGGGATTTCCGCGCGCGGAGCGTGCGGTAATTGCCGCTTTATGGCCAGGTGTGACATAAAATAACATTATATACCTACTCAGGTATATGTAGTGTTGTGTTCCTGGAGGTGAGCAAGGTTGCCAGAGCTCCCGATGTTGCACTGTGTTGAGAGTGACGGAGCTAAATTAGTCCCTTCTGCTGTCAACACAGTGCATCCTCTAATTTTATAAAGGGTCGGCAACGGACACGTGACTCTTTTGAAGTTGCGAGCGTTTATAGGCTGGGGTGTCCGCTTGCCATCAGGTGGACCGTATGCTTGTTTGCCACTGTCGTAGTATTAAAAAAAAAACCTAATTTTAAGTTCATCATAGACCAATAGCAAGTTAAAAACAAAATTTTGTGACAACGGACGGACGGACGCATGAGTGACAGCAATAGGGTGGTACCTACCGTTTGTACCCTTCGGGTAGGTACCTACGGAACCCTAGAAAGCAGCTTGTCCACGGCATCAGTTACAGATTGCACGCACGGCCGGCCGCCGCACTGTGCCTCCCTTCATCCGTTACACACGTGCTATCTGTTTCACGGCGGCTGCGTATGCGCAACTTATGCTGCGCGCCAGGAATAGTGCTGTTACACTTAAAATTATTTGAACTGGCTAGTAGTTGATATCAAATTAGCCCGTTCAATAAGCGACTTTCACAGTCCAAGCGACAAGATTCAAATTTCAATGACCGTTTTATGAGACACACTGGCGATGCGCCGATTATAAGTTTTACAGAACAAGAAAATTCGGCCGAATATTCGGTTCGGCAAGCTGGGGCGAATATACGGCCGAATTATTCGCCGAATGAAATAAAACAGTGGTTACAATTTGTTAATTTGAAAGTAAGACTATGGACATTAAAATACGTTAAGGGGAGATATCCCCAACGCAAAGGCCCCGCTCTAACACGCGTGAGTTTACAATTAACCACCCCGCTCTCTACGCAAGCTCTGCGCGTAGTTTCGTAAATATTTAGCTATAGTCATTAAGCCAATCATTTTATCAAAGCAAACCCAGCGAATTTGTCTATAACTATTTAGGATCTTTAATTGAGTACAAAAATTTAATGTTAAATAGGTATCAGTAATATAGCCGTAGTATTGAAAATACCTACATTCCAAAAAGGGGTAACTTCGCGATATTTTCCTATCGAGTGAAATTCATCAGGTGATGTAACTGACTGCGATTTTGACTAAGTAGACAAGATCCTTATGTAATACATATATATTTTTTTAGATTTTATGGCACTATATTCTATGTCTCAGATGGTTATTAAAAACTCAAAAGTGGTAATACCCGGCCTTAAACATCGATCATAATCTTAATCCGTTCAGAATAATATTCGACAATGAGGCAGTGGTTATACGAGTATTACATTCTTGCAATTTGTAAATAAAAAAGATCCCTACAATTGTTCGGTAAATTCGGCAGTTGAACCAAATAGATAATTCGGCTGAATACCGAACATTAAACAATGCGCCGAATATGCCGAATACCGAATAATTGACAAATATTATAACAATTCAGTACAACATTACAACCCGGCTAAAGTCAGGGGCTATAAGAGATTAATGAGTAGGTATAATGAAGTAAGGTTTGCATCATATATAATTTGGCATTGTCGAGCAGGTAGTTCGAAAAAAAAAACTAATCAATATCGTGTTTACTTCGTTTTTCCACCTGTGCCAACCCTACCAGATTATAAGTATCAATTTTGCACGCTCTTTGGAACCTAGTCTCTTCCTTCTCATACCGACGCATATTTATCGTTGTTCCACATATAAATTCCCTCTGTATTTTAACGTTAATTAAATGTATTTCTTCTTGTTCTCAGACACACGTCAAGACATACCGAAACCGACCCAGCACTACGGAAGTTCCAACATAAACGTCGGTTACTCTGACAGTGGCCACAACCTGATTCAGATGATTAAATGCCATGAAGACAGTCTGTTGCGGCTGCACCATTTAACAGGTGAGGAAGTCAGCATTAAAAAAATAACTGGCCATTTTTTACAATTCTCGCCAGCTTGCACCGGCTCCGAGCTCACGCAGGTCCGCTTCCACCAAATCCTTCCAGCGATACTTGGGGCGACCCACAGGACGTCGTCCGGTCGGTCGGCCTAAGTATGCTCTCTTCACCTGTCGATCTTCTCCCATCTTCTCAAGGTGGCCAAGCCAAAATTTACAATAAGAGAGGTAAGGCACAGCAAAATATCAACTTGCTCGAATTTGGAGCAGCCCAACTGTGGAAGTACCTCCGCCTTGCAGAAGACCACAGCCATAATAACATTATTTACTATACAAGTGCCTATGTAGTGTTGTGTTCCTGGGGGTGAGCAAGGTTGCCAGAGCTTCTGAGGATGCACTGTGTTGAGAGCGAGGGTCCTAAATTGGTCCCTTCTGCTGTCAACACAGTGAATCCTCAAATTTTATAAAGGGTCGGCAACGCACATGTGACTCTTTTGGTGTTGCGAGCGTCTATAGGCTGCGGTGTCCGCTTACCATCAGGTAGACCGTATGCTTGTTTACGACCGTCGTTGCATAAAAAAAGCCAGCTAGCGAAGACGATGCGCTTTCGATTCACCTACCGACCGAGCAAAGTGGCGTGCTCTTGTGTCGGAGGCCAAGACTAATTTTGGGTCGTGCCAGTCCAGTTAGTTTTTTCCACCCGCGCACTCCTATCGATCGCTTTGTAGGGCCCGGTTAGTTAGTTTTTTCTACCAGCGCACTCCTATCGATCGCTTTGTAGGGCCCGGTTAGTTAGTTTTTTTCTACCAGCGCACTCCTATCGATCGCTTTTTAGGGCCCGGTTAGTTAGTTTTTTCTACCAGCGCACTCCTATCGATCGCTTTGTAGGGCCCGGTTAGTTAGTTTTTTCTACCAGCGCACTCCTATCGATCGCTTTGTAGGGCCCGGTTAGTTAGTTTTTTCCCCTAGCGCACTCCTATCGATCGCTTTGTAGGGCCCGGTTAGTTAGTTTTTTCTACCAGCGCACTCCTATCGATCGCTTTGTAGGGCCCGGTTAGTTAGTTTTTCTACCAGCGCACTCCTATCGATCGCTTTGTAGGGCCCGGTTAGTTCGTTTTTTCTACCAGCGCACTCCTATCGATCGCTTTGTAGGGCCCGGTTAGTTAGTTTTTTCTACCAGCGCACTCCTATCACTTTGTAGGGGTCTATAAAGCCACAGTCAGGTTAAAAAAAAATGTGCTGTTTTCTAAAAAAATAACTGACTTACTCCGCTGGCTCAGCGACCCAAAGTGTGTCTTGGCCTCCAATACGAGTGCACGCCTTTGATCCCGATCTTGTGCTAGATCTTTCCATGACTCAGCTTGAAGCTCACAACAATCATCCTTCACAACGTCAGCCCAGCGGTATCTGGGGCGAAAAAATAATGGCGGAGATAATTCATAATCATAACTATGCTATGTTTCGTGTAGAGGGATTTTTCATTTTTAGTAAGTCGTTGGGGCCGAATGGCTCTTGAGTGGCGACGACGGACTGGAAGGCGCAGCGTGGGTAGACCCTCACAATGTGGACTGATGACCTGGTAATGGTCGCGGGAGTCCGCTGGATGCGGGTGGTGCAGGACCGGTCACTGTGGCACTCTTTGGGGGAGACCTACGTCCAGCAGTGGATCTTTCGGCTGATATGATGATTATGATGATGAAGTTGTTTATTTCCAGCAGCGGGCCGTCAAAGCTACGAGCAAACCTACCAAGCCGAGCTCCCCTGGTACTCCAAACAGCAGTACATGAAGCCCGACTTCATAGCATACGGGGACCCACTCCGGCGCAAGCTGGACAAGGACAGCGAGGGGGAGAAAGAGAAGGACGAGAGGAAGAAACCGAGAAGGAACAGGACAACGTTCTCTAGCCAGCAGTTGGCTGCGTTGGAAAAGGTGAGCTATGTTGTGGAGTTTCTTCTCAGCACTTTGTTGCTGGGAAGGCACGGATCCGGATTTTTACCCTTGGTGCTGGCAGGCATGGATTCAGATTTTCCCTAGGGACTGCAGTGTGGGGCTCTTCAAGAAAGGGTCGGCAACGATCTGCGTTGGAGAAGGTGTGCCATAGATTTCCCGATAAACTGCCACTGTAGGGAGGCCCCTCAGCTAGGCAGCTGAGTTTCTTGTTGGACTCTTCTCAGCTAGTGTACCGAAGCCTTGCCGGGTTTCGGTAGCGATTCGGTTGATGCCGCCGCACCAATCTCACTAAAGCGCAAACTCGTAGGAATACTCTACTAGTGTTTGAAAACTACTAGCGTAGTTGTGTCGGAGTCGGAGGTTTGATTCCCCTGCCTGGATTTTCGCCAGGCCACTCTCCAAACACGTACCGTACTCCTATCGCTTTATTGGGCCTGGCCAATCCGATCCTACTAATATTATAAATGTGAAAGATAGGATGTTTGGATGGTGGCATTGGTGGCTGGAGGGTAAGGAAGAATGCGGAGGTAGAAGCACCGGTTGCCGAGCCCAACATCATCGGGGAGAGCAAAGCTGCTCGGCTGCGCTGGCTCGGCCACGTCGAGAGGATGGGAGAGGATCGGGCTGCCAAAAGAGCGTACCTTGGGCGTCCCGCTGGTCGACGACCGATCGGCCGGCCAAGGTATCGCTGGATCGACGAAGTCCAAAAAGACGTGTGCCAGCTGCAAACGGCCGACTTTGATTGGCGACAAGCTGCACAGGACAGAGCACAGTGGCGTGTCTTAGTGTCGGAGGCCAAGAGCCACTTCGGGTCGCTGAGCCAGCGTAGTAAGTAAGGATGTTTGGATGGATGTTTGTTACTCAATCACGCCTAAACGGCTGAACGGATCATGATGAAACTTGGTATACAACTAGATTATAGCCTGGATTAACATATAGGATACTTTTTATCCCGAAAATCATCCCTTTTACGCGGAAGAAGTCGCTGGCAAAAGCTAGTGAGTACTATCGAACCAACTGAATCGTGACCCACCGTGGAACCTTGTCACAGAAAGTGTCATAACGATTTTCCTTGTCAGGCAGTACGATGTCACTATGACATTTTCTGTGACAAGGTTCCACTATGGGTCACGATTCAGTTGGTTTATACAGCCCACATCTCCTGACCATAGGATTTATGGTCACTCTCAACATGCGTTAAACCTTTACGCTCTGTTCACACTATCCGATAAAATATCGGTGTCGGATCCTACACCGATATCGGATCGGATATCGTGGACAGAGCCTTAATTATGCTGATGTTGCAGGTATTTGAGAAGACTCACTATCCAGATGCGTTCGTGCGTGAGGACCTGGCGGCCAGGGTCAATTTGACCGAAGCTAGAGTGCAGGTGAGTTTTATAGCCCAATTTTTGACCAAAAAAGTGGTCTACCACTATTCGACTCTATTCTGTGTACGTTAAAGTCAAAAGTGGTAGAGGACTTTCTTTGGTGACTGTACAGTCGAGGGCATAAATATGTATACATTTTTGGGCCTTATTTCAATGCAATAAGGTGAAATGTGTATGCATATTGGTACCCTTGGCTGTACATAAGATTTCCTGCCAAGTTTTTTTATTTGTGTGAAACTGACTTTTTTTTATTAAACATGGGATTGCTCCTGGCCAGCATCTAGCCAGGGGGCAAAGATGAGGCCGACGATGAAGCGAGCTCACCCAGAAGATGCCTATTCACTCGTGCCTTAAAAAGGTCTAGGTTATATGAGCTGTGAGACTGACTGAGTTAAAATAAAGGCCGATTTTACGTATTTCACTTGTTTATCTTATATGTAATATTTTCCTCGCTTAAGGCGACTTCCTGATTTGTCGGTGCGGAGGCGGTACGATATGAGAAAAGAGTCAAATGTCAATGTCAGCTGCCAGTCGACTCTGTACCATTTTTTACTGCGCCCCTACATTAAAATGAGTGCTTCCTGACTGGCGCGGGATGCGCGTTAGCGGGACGATGCGAAGGCGGTACTGCTCCGCTCCTGCGCATGATATAACTACTGCGCAAAAGTAATACTGACAGTGTTTCGTCAAGTGAGAATCTTTGCGCCGTCAGTAAATTTACGTCTAAGAAGAAAATGTTACAAGTCGCCTAAGGAAGATACTCACTGGACTAGCTACTGAGATTTAACTCATGAAAGATTTCTCCACAGGTCTGGTTCCAAAATCGTCGCGCCAAGTTCCGAAGAAACGAACGCTCAGCGCTGTCCAATCACCGTTCTACCGTACAGTCACCTGAACCTGTGCCGGTCCCCATACACGCCGACCGTACAGAGCTCAGAAAAGACTGGCTCGCCTTCCAGCCGCCATTCAACGTGCCGATAAACACTGTCTACCAAAACGAGTACCTGATGATGCAGAATAATCGACAGTACGTGCCAAATGTGACACAGAACATGGGCTATGGTACCACAGAAAGTTACGGGTCGTGTGGTATTATGGGGTATGCCGCTCCGTTGCAGTCACACTCGCCATACAATTTAAATTTGCGGTTGAGACCGCACGATTTTTCGATTAATAATATTACATTATAAGATTGTAATCGATTATATATTTACTCTATACAATGGCGTTTTATTTTTATCATTAAAATATAACGCGACTTGGCAATGAATTTAAAAAGAAGAAATCTCTCACAACTAAGTAGACATTACTAGTTATCGAGTTATTGTCGAACACAAGAAATGTACTTGCAAACACAAATTTTCGTACAAATTTCATTGATTCCTTAGATGTTGTTAATTCTGTCAAAAACATAGTAAATATACGTTCGCAAACTTTTTAGTCTACATAATGTAACGGGTGGATAACTACGGAACCCTACATTGTGCGTGGCCCGACACGCACTTGGCCGCTTTTTTTGATTCGCGAACTTGGCTGACACGTCGCCGTGTGTCTAGTGTATATTATCCACTTGCTTATTTACTTAGGTTTTTATATAGGTACCTAGTACCTACTTCTACATCTTAAGGTTGAGATAGCTGTGCCAATGTTTTCGAGTTTTCCTAACATGTTTCCAATTTGAAAACCATGAAAAAATGACGCATCAGTCACAGCTTTTTCTAAATTACTTAAGTGTGTAAATAAAAACTATTTTTGTGCGATTTTGACAGTTCTAAATCTTTATTTTTTAATTTTCACATTGAATTTTCTAAAAACATTAACAAGTGAATTTTTATCAAAAACTTTTATTGTAAACCATTCTTCTAAAGATCTACACATTCCAGGAAAAGCAATTCGTTAAAGAGACTCACTGAACTAGAGATAAACTAGAGGCCATGATTTAATTCTGTAGCTCTAGTATAAGTTTTTTCGAAACATTAACTAATTCGAACGCGTTTCCGTTTTGTCTCAAAATTTATGAAAGTGGTATGAAAACGTGAAAAGCGCCTCTGGTGGTCACTAGTGGAAACTAAAACAGCGAGTATAACATTTGTTGCTAACCGATGAACGCGCGTATTTCAAACTCAGTGAGAGCGTTTTCATACATTTTGAGACAAAACGCAAACGCGTTCGAATTAGTTAATGTTTCGAAAAAACTTATACTAGAGCTACTGGTAATGTTTGAAATAGTATGATATGAACATACCTACATACAGTTACTGAGGCGGATAACACAAGAAGCGGCGCAAGGTATCATAATTAAATCACAGAGTTGCGTGGATAGATGGTACGGATAGCAATACAGCACTTAAACGCACCCAAAACGCCGGCGCGACGCCGTGTGTCAGCTGCCTTAGTATCGCATAATTAGCGAATTAACGCACTTATGACAAATGTGTGCAAAGGACTTTAGAAGAGAAGTCAGACAAAAATATAAGATATCAGTCGATATTACTATAAAAAGTTATCAAATAACGAGCGATGGACACAGGAGAATTGAAAGACAAAAATAGGTACATTTGACAGCAGTTTTATAAAGAAAGTCAGTATACATCCATCAAAAATAGTTTTTCGTTTAGTGCCCATCGCTCAGTCCACAATTACGTCTGGATGAAATCACTTCTGACAATAAGCTCACTCGTAACTATAAAGAGGCTGTCAAGACCTAAAAAGTCCCGCTCTAACACGCGTGACTTACCAATTAACCATCCCGCTCTTTACGGAGACGGCGTAGAATAACAAATAAATACTATAATAATACTGTAAAAATAATTAATTAAGAAACAAAAAACCCGCCTGCACTAAAAATACCAAAACAAGCAATAAAAAGTTTTTGTCAATATTGCATTGTCATCTGAACTAAAAGTGTATTCCTAATTTCAGCTCAATACTAGTTAAGGATAAAAAGCAGTCGGAGGCATGGAGTAGCATTAAATGAGACTTTTCGGCCAAATTCATGCCTCCGACTGCTTTTTATCCTTAACTAGTATTGAGCTGAAATTAGGAATACACTTTTAGTTCAGATGACAATGCAATATTGACAAAAACTTTTTATTGCTTGTTTTGGTATTTTTAGTGCAGGCGGGTTTTTTTGTTTCTTAATTAATTATTTTTTTATTTAAGACTTTTTAGTTTCAACTATGGTTCTTGCAATTCAGTGGCGGCGCGTGAGATTTTTATAGGGTAACCCGGAGCGAAAATTAGAAATTGAAGAGTCATCAACTAGGTACTCTACCTATCTATACTCTTTGAGAAAATTGTAATGAACCCAAACACGATAGTTATATCTAGTGAAGTTTTTGAATTGCTATGACCACCTTCTGACTTTCTCGTCAGAACGGCTTTATAGCCCCATAATATTGCAATAAAACTTGATTTACACATATATAAAATTTCCATTCAATATCTTCATAGGGAAGTCACGGCACTTACGTCCTTTTGTTTGGGCAAGACAGTTTTTCAGTGATAACTCAAAAACCCTTAATCCCATCTTGTTCAAGCCAAAAATCGTTGAAAGTGTTTATTAATGTGCACCACCTAAATTTTTTTCAGAATTTTTAATCTTCGTAGTTTGGAAATTAGAGGGGTGGGGCGGGGGGGGGGGGGCATAAATTGTACGACTTTGGAAGCTAATATCTCTCCAACGATTGACTTAAATGGAAAACTTTTTTAGTAACCTGTACGTTATTTTAATGGCCTGTCCAAAAATATACTTCACAATTACTTTCATTGAAAAAAAAATCATCCCCCGGTAACATGTATGGGGAGCCCCCCTAAAATATTTAATTTTCCTTATTTCACATCACTTTAATGTAGCGGTTTATAGAATACATCTTCCTACCAAATTTCATAATTGTAGTACTTATAGTCTCCGAGTAAATCGGCTGTGACATATACGGACAGACAGACAGACCCAAACTATAAGGGTTCCGTTTTAGCCATACTGGCTACGGAACCCTACAAACAACGGATTGCACTCCGGGAGTGCCGTTAGAAGTGAAAATTCAATGACATATATGATTTAAAGAAAATAAATAACAAAGATATTGATATTCATATTCTTTAAGGCGGGAGCCGCCATTGATATACTTACCCCTCTGCCAAAAGCATAGTAGAAAAATCTGCCACGTTATTAAAAACTACTTCATTAATCGATTATACTTCAGTCTCAGAATCGTTCCCGGCGCGTGAAGAGCTCCGTCAAAATGCCTTAATTACCCGACTGCAAGGCAGGGTTATGTGTTTCGCGCGTATCTTGTATGTATGTATGTAATATTCTTTATTACCTGACATCTTCCAATTCCCTGAACGGATTTTAATGTTTGAGATATCGTTAGATTTGTCTTACCAGCCCGAGTGTTCTTAGAAATGTGACGTCAAAAAAAAACAAAGATGGCGGCCACCAGATATCATTTTGTAAAACAAATAAAAATAAAGTTGACGAACTATATCATGTGGGGTATCATTGAATAGGTATTTTAAAATCATTATAAGGTTTCTTTAGTCATTAGTTAGTGAAAACAACCGTTTAGAATTTATAACTATTCAAAGTTTAATAGTCGGATCCGCTATCCGCTATGCGCAATCACTCATGTTTTCATTGTCATCGTCATTCGAGGTTTGCTTTACACACGTTTAACAATTGCAACAGTGGCGGAGCGCCCATACAACCCGATTCCCACCGGCTTGCCTTACAAAATCTTGCTACAAATTACTTGCTGTTAATGTAATAAATCATCAATTTAAGAGTATGAATACAAAATATATCCATCATCTAAATACAATTAGTAATACGATTTACTTTAGCGTCATAATAGATTTAAGCTAACCACTACGAAATCTACGCACGCGAATGCCAAACGCAACGCATTTCATAAAGCCAAACAAGCCGGCGGAGTTTAGCATGCCTCCTAGTATCGTGATTGCGATGTTAGAAGGGGTCAACTCAGCTGGTCACGTAGGTGGTAATATAAGACCAGCTAGTTGACCCCTCCTAGTATCGTGATTGCGATGTTAGGAGGGGTCAACTCAGCTGGTCACGTAGGTGGTAATATAAGACCAGTTAGTTGACCCCTCCTAGTATCGTGATTGCGATGTTAGGAGGGGTCAACTCAGCTGGTCTTCCCAATCGTAAGACTTTAAACACCAAACCTGAGGAATGAAGTTTCCTCTTACTGGCTTTTCCACTAAGTCCAATTTCGGATAGCTAGACTGAAAGTAGTTCTTATTGTCCCTAAATACGGTGACAGTTCACGTCAAAATAGTGGCCAAGCGTGATGGTCAAAGTACGAATAATTTTGAATCGACTTTGTAATCGATGCTTGGTTCCCGATTTCAATTAAAACTTTAACTGTGCAGAAAATTATAATTAAATCCAAAATATACGTGCATGTGAAATGATAATTCATCTTTGTGTTGATTTGATAAATTATAACGTTTTATGCACTCAAAAACAGCACATTAAGGCATTTTGACGGAGCTCTTCACGCGCCGGGAACGATTCTGAGACTGAAGTATAATCGATTAATGAAGTAGTTTTTAATAACGTGGCAGATTTTTCTACTATGCTTTTGGCAGAGGGGTAAGTATATCAATGGCGGCTCCCGCCTTAAAGAATATGAATATCAATATCTTTGTTATTTATTTTCTTTAAATCATATATGTTATTGAATTTTCACTTCTAACGGCACTCCCGGAGTGCAATCCGTTGTTTGTAGGGTTCCGTAGCCAGTATGGCTAAAACGGAACCCTTATAGTTTGGGTCTGTCTGTCTGTCCGTATATGTCACAGCCGATTTACTCGGAGACTATAAGTACTACAATTATGAAATTTGGTAGGAAGATGTATTCTATAAACCGCTACATTAAAGTGATGTGAAATAAGGAAAATTAAATATTTTAGGGGGGCTCCCCATACATGTTACCGGGGGATGATTTTTTTTTTCAATGAAAGTAATTGTGAAGTATATTTTTGGACAGGCCATTAAAATAACGTACAGGTTACTAAAAAAGTTTTCCATTTAAGTCAATCGTTGGAGAGATATAAGCTTCCAAAGTCGTACAATTTATGCCCCCCCCCCCGCCCCACCCCTCTAATTTCCAAACTACGAAGATTAAAAATTGTGAAAAAAATTTAGGTGGTGCACATTAATAAACACTTTCAACGATTTTTGGCTTGAACAAGATGGGATTAAGGGTTTTTGAGTTATCACTGAAAAACTGTCTTGCCCAAACAAAAGGACGTAAGTGCCGTGACTTCCCTATGAAGATATTGAATGGAAATTTTATATATGTGTAAATCAAGTTTTATTGCAATATTATGGGGCTATAAAGCCGTTCTGACGAGAAAGTCAGAAGGTGGTCATAGCAATTCAAAAACTTCACTAGATATAACTATCGTGTTTGGGTTCATTACAATTTTCTCAAAGAGTATAGATAGGTAGAGTACCTAGTTGATGACTCTTCAATTTCTAATTTTCGCTCCGGGTTACCCTATAAAAATCTCACGCGCCGCCACTGAATTGCAAGAACCATAGTTGAAACTAAAAAGTCTTAAATAAAAAAATAATTAATTAAGAAACAAAAAACCCGCCTGCACTAAAAATACCAAAACAAGCAATAAAAAGTTTTTGTCAATATTGCATTGTCATCTGAACTAAAAGTGTATTCCTAATTTCAGCTCAATACTACCTAGTTAAGGATAAAAAGCAGTCGGAGGCATGGATTTGGCCGAAAAGTCTCATTTAATGCTACCTACTCCATGCCTCCGACTGCTTTTTATCCTTAACTAGTATTGAGCTGAAATTAGGAATACACTTTTAGTTCAGATGACAATGCAATATTGACAAAAACTTTTTATTGCTTGTTTTGGTATTTTTAGTGCAGGCGGGTTTTTTGTTTCTTAATTAATTATTTTTGTGCTGTTTTTGAGTGCATAAAACGTTATAATTTATCAAATCAACACAAAGATGAATTATCATTTCACATGCACGTATATTTTGGATTTAATTATAATTTTCTGCACAGTTAAAGTTTTAATTGAAATCGGGAACCAAGCATCGATTACAAAGTCGATTCAAAATTATTCGTACTTTGACCATCACGCTTGGCCACTATTTTGACGTGAACTGTCACCGTATTTAGGGACAATAAGAACTACTTTCAGTCTAGCTATCCGAAATTGGACTTAGTGGAAAAGCCAGTAAGAGGAAACTTCATTCCTCAGGTTTGGTGTTTAAAGTCTTACGATTGGGAAGACCAGCTGAGTTGACCCCTCCTAACATCGCAATCACGATACTAGGAGGGGTCAACTAACTGGTCTTATATTACCACCTACGTGACCAGCTGAGTTGACCCCTCCTAACATCGCAATCACGATACTAGGAGGGGTCAACTAGCTGGTCTTATATTACCACCTACGTGACCAGCTGAGTTGACCCCTTCTAACATCGCAATCACGATACTAGGAGGCATGCTAAACTCCGCCGGCTTGTTTGGCTTTATGAAATGCGTTGCGTTTGGCATTCGCGTGCGTAGATTTCGTAGTGGTTAGCTTAAATCTATTATGACGCTAAAGTAAATCGTATTATTAAATTGTATTTAGAGGATGGATATATTTTGTATTCATACTCTTAAATTGATGATTTATTACATTAACAGCAAGTAATTTGTAGCAAGATTTTGTAAGGCAAGCCGGTGGGAATCGGGTTGTATGGGCGCTCCGCCACTGTTGCAATTGTTAAACGTGTGTAAAGCAAACCTCGAATGACGATGACAATGAAAACATGAGTGATTGCGCATAGCGGATAGCGGATCCGACTATTAAACTTTGAATAGTTATAAATTCTAAACGGTTGTTTTCACTAACTAATGACTAAAGAAACCTTATAATGATTTTAAAATACCAATTCAATGATACCCCACATGATATAGTTCGTCAACTTTATTTTTTATTTGTTTTACAAAATGATATCTGGTGGCCGCCATCTTTGTTTTTTTTGACGTCACATTTCTAAGAACACTCGGGCTGGTAAGACAAATCTAACGATATCTCAAACATTAAAATCCGTTCAGGGAATTGGAAGATGTCAGGTAATAAAGAATATTACATACATACATACAAGATACGCGCGAAACACATAACCCTGCCTTGCAGTCGGGTAATAAAAAAAAGTGTGGATTATTTGTGAAATATGACTCGTTGGCGGTTTATGAATATGTTGACTTCATGTTTTTAATTGCAGACCCATACGTAATACACATAAAGACATAGAACCGTTTGATGATGATTTTAAGACCAATCTTTGCAATTATTTTCTATTGAGCCGATTTCGTCCAATTATGTATCAAGTCCGTACAAGGTCTTTGAAATATGATGAATATTAACATGTTTATTTTGATGTGCTAGAACAAATAGTTTTTCTTAAAATACTGCTTAAATAACATCAATTTCAACAAAATTAGGTCTTGTCAGCCACTTAACAGAGATTTGCCATGTTTTATGAATAACATAAACACAAAATAGATACAGTGGGCCAACGAAAATGTTGAGCACTTTAGTACTTTGTCAAATTAAAGAGGTTTCAAATTTTATGACGTTTCAGTCTAAATATTTCTTAGATTTCGATGTGACAAGGTTCTAAGACTCTAAGTATGCTCAACGTTTTCATGGGCTGACTGTACATTGTTATCGAATCGAAGTTAACAGATTATAAAGTACAGGTGATACAATCGTACCAATCCAAATCAAAGGTATACATCATTCAGTCCAAAATGGCACATGCCAGCCTACTTACCTAGTCACTCTAAAATGTATACAAAGGAGTGAAAGAGACAGATTGAAACCAACAAAGGCGTCCGCTGCCGGTGACTGGGATCCCCGGCCGAATAACAAAAGTTTGCTATGTTTTATGGTAGGTAACGGAAAATATCAGGCTTCTTCTGACTAATTCTAAAGTATATTGTGTATTTATATGTAGTAGTAATAGTGATTAGTGTAAGTGGTACTGTGTAAAAAGAGGTCGCACACACCGTGGCGCAGCTAGTGCGGGTGTGGGTGGCACTGATTAGGTAGTGTAAGTGGTACTGTGTAAAAAGAGGTCGCACACACCGTGGCGCAGCTAGTGCGGGTGTGGGTGGCACTGATTAGGTAGTGTAAGTGGTACTGTGTAAAAAGAGGTCGCACACACCGTGGCGCAGCTAGTGCGGGTGTGGGTGGCACCCAGGGCGAAAACCGTGACGGAAGGAGTTGGACCGAAATGGTGTGTTTTTATAGACATTCAGAGATTTTTCAAATATTTTTATGTCACACCTGGCCATAAAGTGGCCATTATCGCACGCTCCGCGCGCGAAAAAACCCACTTCCTGGCCAGGGGGTGACATAAAATTTTGTACTTACCACGGGCGATAATAAAGAAAGCCTCACATCGCATATTTATCGCCCTTGCCTTCGGCTCGGGCGTAAAATACCTGCGATCTGAGACATTCTTTGTTTTTTCGCCCTTGGTAAGTAATGTACTATTATGCTACACTGCCATATGCATAACTTCATAGGCTTCATACATAGTTAGTGAGTGAGAAATCTTATCAGATCCATTGCATCAGATTTTTACTTTAACCTTCAACGCAGACTATATTTTGGACGTTCACATCCCAAGTTCAGTCGATATTTACACACAAAAACATTTTACTTTTATTTCACGAGCGCGGGTGTACCATGGTTGTGTGTTGAGCTAAACATGCACATTGTCTGTGTGTGCGTCAGCGTAGGAGCTATGAGTTGACGTTGTCTATATTGTGTTACAACTACAAATATGGCTAACCCGCTCGTGGCATAAAAGTACTGTAGATACAGTCAGCAGCAGTGGTTGCTACGCGGGCGAGGTGCTCAGAATGATCTTCACACATCTTTATTATAAGGGAATAAGAGCGTGTGTAGATCATTTTGAACACCTCGCCCGTGTAGCAACCATTGCTGCTCAAAGTGCAAAAACTAACATTCTAATACAAGCGCTGTTAAAGACAATAATACAAAGGTAACAAGAATAGAATGGCTGGGTTGCACCAAACCGTCTGTAATCGTAAGCGGTGTTCGTCAAATCTGATTGTATCGAAAGTTTGACTAGTTTCTATGGGATGACAGCTGCCGGCGCCGTATTTGACGATGACCGGTCTGTGTTCGTACGTTGGTGCAACTGGCACTAAGAATCCTATTTTATTCTTGTTCTCTTTCTGCTCTTATGACTAGCGATTTTCTGCAATTCAGTCTAATAGGTATACTGGAAGTGGGCAGTATGTACTCGCAAAGAGCTTAAAACATTTATATATCTGGTATTCCTGCACTAAAAATGTCACTTATGCGACAGCGGCCGCAGTGAGTGGACGTATTTAATTAGAGCAGACCATTGTGGCATACATCATTCGGTTTTTTAAATTATATAGTTTTATTGTTCAACATTAATTCTCCACGACATACGAAGCAGGATGGTTTAAACATTTTCCAACATGTTACCTTTGTTTATTGCTTTGAAACATGTACATCAACAATAAGGATCAGTAAACAGATGTAGGTATCTACGGATAGAGGTCACAAATGTTTAATATTAGGCACGTAGTCACGATTTTTGTTCTAGAAAACACATTGTGTCCACTGGCGTAGCCAGGGAGGGGACGGGCGAAGGATTCGGTCCAACCCGGATGACACCCAACTCCTTCCGTCACGGTTTTTGCCCTGGGTGCCACCCACACCCGCACTAGTGGCGCCACGGTGTGTGCGACCTCTTTTTACGCAGTGCCATTCTCTGGATTTCAGCACCACGATAGAAAATTATTTTTCAAATTACATTGTTTATTGTGTGTGAGATATTTGGCGAACACAGCGCTGGAACCTTTGAGAAAAATACAAGACGGAAAACTGCGACATTGTTACGCTTAGAGAGAAAAGTTACATTTGTTAGAAACTGAAATCGATACATTACTTAATCAGACTTATAGTTACATCAATCGTAATTCGCGGTAATACATTAAAAATTGAGTAATCAGCCTACTTTTAGGTCACAGGCCTTTTATACACCTAAACACACGGCGTGCCTCACAAGGCCCAGTTCGCAATATAATGCACATATGATAACATTTTACAAAAGAGTTACATTTTCGTTGAGTTTCAGAAAAAAAAATCAACACTATATTGTTTCATATTTCACTAAAAAAATATATAGTCTGAAAACAATTGAAACCTAGACAAGCCTTTCAGATTTATCATTTAATGTTGGAACTATCCCTAAAAATAATTGTACAAAATTATTACACAACATTTTACTAGATACAGCAAAGTCAAATGTCAAGTTTAAACAAGATATCATATACATTTATTAACCAAATATAGAGAAGTAAGACATAGATAAATCCAAATCCGCTACGCAGGCTTCGTCAGGTGGATACAACCATGAATCAGCAACAGGCGTCGTCATATATAGGATAAATACTCACACAACAATGAAACAATCCGCAACAGGCTTCGTCAGTCAACCCTAATACATAATACTAAATAGGATCGCCCCGAATCGCAGCCGGCTCAAACGTCCCCATTATGCTTGCAGCATTACCGCGCTGTATAGCTAACGAAATCTGCTGAACCAGATACGATCCGGAGCGTGGATCACAGCCCCTATCCCTAAGTCGGCGACCCAATTCCTTAATAAAGGTTTTAGCCTCCACCCCCCAAGATCCCGCAGTCTCTACCGCAATCGGCACGAAATCGTATTTTACTAGATTCAATGTAGTTCTGAAAAACTTAGAAAATCTTTTGTAGGCATTGAAAATAAATATTTGGATAGCCTCGAAATAAAAATGTGAATATCCATATAAGAAGATAACCTCTTTCAGTCAACAGATTTAAAAATACAGTTACGATTTAGTATGGACAACTAAGAATCGCCATATTTACGCAGTCGCTAGCGAGTACGGTAATGCAAACATTGCAAACTCATGGTAAGGGTACTCAACGGAATCGTAATCGATTTTGATCTAGGCGGATGTCACACTGATGCGGAAACCGTCCGGAAACCGCAGAAGTGTGGCAACCGCCTTACCGGGCCACTGTGTTCACCTTTCCGCCACCGCTGCGCTAATGGCGTTGTGGAATGCATCATTATTGTCGTCTAAATAGTATACATAATTGCCAGCACCTCTTTACACCACATAATTAATTAATTAATTGATAATTAATATTTTGACATGAAAAATGTATTAAATTCTTATTGATATATTTCTTAAATTGTAAATTAATATTTTCTCATGAAAAATCTATCATATGCTTATATTGTAAGACTTTTTTTAAATTGTACATTAACATTATGACATGTATGTGCCCTTGTGGCCTATTTGCAGAATAAATGTTTGAATTCTGAATTTTGAATTTTGAATTCTATGTGTCTTAGATTTCTTGATCTTAAGTAGGTTAAGTATTATCAGTGTAATAAGCATATTTTTGTGAGAAAATGGCTGACTGTCGAGTTTCTTTCGGCGTTTCTTCTCTGTGAAACGCTAGTAGGGTTTGACTTGTAAAAGTGCCATTGCGGCCTACTTACAGAATAAAGTTCATTTATTTCATTTATTTCATTTATCGTGATTTTTCTTTGAGGATAGGATGGTTCGCGCTAATGAATTTCGCAGTGGCGCCAACCAGCTTGGGGACGACGGAGACACCCCAGTTGACCTGCTGGCGGTGGCGGTGTCACCCGGAGCCCATAGACGGAACGCGAGCACGCTACTGAGTGACACCCACATGACTTCCGTCCCGGGTGACACCCATCTACTTCATTGGACTTTCTTTGTTATTTCAACCGTTTTATAATTAACACATATGTCTGTACCATTATATTTGCTTGTACAAGCACAAAGTTGTCGGTCTTAGCACAGAAAGTTTATCGTGAAAAATAAATGGTTAAACCTTCCCCAATAGTTTGGTAATAGGATAAACATGGCGTTTCCAAAGAAAGAAAAATACGTAAATAGAAAGGATTAAAGACAAAATACACAAAACTGACTTTTGTAGGATTTTACCTGCTTTAGTTTCACTAACACGTAACTTTTGAGCAAATCCGAAGAATAGACGATTAAAATAAAACATGACATAAGTCGCTATCTAAACAGATATTGCCTAATCGAAACCAATAAAAAATTACACCATATACAATTATACAGTAACAAATTGAGAATCTATTTCCTTAGATTCTATTAACAGTATAAAAAAAAATCTTTTCGTCGAAGAAAAAAAAACGATGCTAAGTTGGAAAAAAGTGATCCTGGCCAGTAACGAAGCCAAAAAGTAACGAAGGTTGAGAGACTTTGTAAGAAGAATTTTTGTGAAGAAATTGATGTAGGGTAGGGTGTATACAGCGTAGAAAAAAATGGGCCCTGGAGGGAAACTACCTTAAATCTTTGAGATAGCTCATGTTTCTTGGTGAAAGAAAAAAGCTTGTTTATTTTTAGAAATTTAAAGTTGGTTCGATTCCCGGGTGCGACAGACGAATTAAAAAAACCCTTAAATGCAATATGTATTTTTTTTATAAAATCATATTTCCTTTAAGTAAACTAACCTAACTTTATGATTTAAGGCCCTTTCCCTCAAGGACCATACATTTTTCTACCCTGTAGATGAGACAACCTGACACGGCACGACTGACTCTTTTTGAAATTCTTGGAGGGAAAAATAGATGGCAAGAGAAGTAGATTGGCTCAAATGTAGGTCAAGTGAAGGAGTTAGAAGACAATGGCTGCCGAATCTTACAAGAAAGACAAGAAGTTGACAGTTAACAGAGAAGAGTGAAGATTTCACCGACAAGAACCCTTAAGCTGAAAATATGCTGATAAATATATACAAACGCTAATTAGTATACTATTAGTAGATACAACAAAATCCTTACTTTTTAAGAGGCCGACAAGACCTAAAAAAAGTCCCGCTCTAACACGTGTGAGTTTCCAATTAACCATCCCGCTCTTTACGGAAGCTCTGCGCGTAGAATACCAAATAAATACTATAATAATATTGAAATAAAAAAAGTGTGGATTATTTATTAGTGAAATATGACTCGTTGGCGGTTTTGGTATGAATAATGTTGACTTCATGTTTTTAAGGCGGGCTCATTGTAAAATATGTGATTCTAAATACGGTTTTATTTTGAAACACCACTTATTAAAAATCCAAAAAAAATATAGGGTTATATTTGAGACCTTTAACTAGTACAGTCGGGACTCCGTTACGTAATTGGACAAACTTTGTTCGATAGAAAAAAATGCCAAACATACCTCTATTCTTGATCTTAAAACTCATTTTATTTCAATCTTACGTAACTTTATGAATTGGAAATTACACCAAAATAAACGTCTTTGATGGTGTGAGGACACTCGGGACTAAAATTTTTAAAATACTTATTTTTGTATTTTTTCACCCAATAACAACGAAATTTATGGTACATTCACGCCCGCTCCGCGCTTGCTCCACCGCGTCAGTCCCGCGCGGAGCGCATTGGAGGTCGGACGTACGCAATTTTTTTTCAGGGGCATGATCGAAAAAAAAATGGTTTGCAACCGAAATAAAAAGAAGATATCGTCTCTGAGGGTCTGGAGATTGAATAAACAGAAAAGGTTAGTATCTAGAAAATCTACATTCCTCTATTTAATACATCAAACACAAACAGTAGGTACCTATACACGGCACATCGTACAGTTCCACAGTATCGAGTAAAACAGTACAAGCACTACCTACTAATAGTATTTTTCACTTCTCATGCTCGAAAAGTGTATCATATTTAGACTTGTGAAGCGTGTATACATATTTATGATTTACAAAACATTTTAATTTGACCTCATTTTAATTTGAATCACAGAACAGTATTTGACTGATTTAAAAAAAAACAACGGGTTGCACTCCGGGAGTGCCGGCAGAAGTAAAAACTTAATGACATGATAAAAAACGTAAATAACAAAGATATTCATATTCATATTCGCAATAATCGAATAATCCATCTACATACATACATATATGTCCAGAGTATCATTGTGGCCACAATACTTTACAATGACCAGCCAAGTTGACCCCTCCCAACATGGTAACCACGACACTAGGAGGTCAACTCAGCTGGTCTGTCGATCTGTCGCGAGTTTAACAATTTATCCTCATCACAAAAAGTGCTCAGCGCTGCTAAAGAAGTTTTCACACTTGGTATTGGGTACCAAGAAGTTTAGATACATCTTGGAGATTGCGTGCCGAACATTCGTTTGAAGCTAGAAAATATGGCTTTGAATGACGTCACTGTTGTATTGCATCTCTTTCATTAGATCCATCTTATATTAGAATGAAAGAGATGCCATATAACAGTGACGTCATTCAAGGCCATATTTTTAACAGACTTCAAGATTTCAAAAGAGGTACTCAATTCGGATTCGGTCGTATGTTTTTTATTTTACCGACTTCAAGATTTCAAAAGGGGAGGTTTGTATGTTTTCGAAGTGAAAACTTCTTTAGCGGCGCTGAGCGCTTTTTGTAATGGGGAAAAATGTTTAAACTCGCGACAGATCGGCAGACCAGCTAGGTCGACCCCTCCTAATATCATGATTGCGATGTTAGGAGGGGACTTCTCCTAGTGTCGTGGTTACGATGTTGGGACGGGTCAACTTGGCTGGTCATTGTAAAGTATTGTGGACACAATGATACTCGGGACAAATGTATATATGTAGATGGATTATTCGAATATGAATATGAGTATGAATATTAATATGAGTATGAATATAATAAATAAATAAATAAAAATAAAAAAGCCTTTATTCTACCATAATTTACAATATTTTTCTTTCATGCTTAATCATGTTGCTGTAATTAATAATTGTTTCCACATTCCATTATTTTTCAATTTATAATAATAATTATTATTTTTAATCTTAATTTTGTTATTTGACTCACAATAAAAATTAATAATTTATCCAATTGACATTACATTCCATTATAAATTTTATTACATTATATTTGACTAGTGATATTAGTACAATAAATAATTAATTAATAATTTATCCAATCGACATTTCATTACATTATAAATTTCATTGTTTGACTAGTTACATAAGTAGAATAAATAATTAATTAATTATTATATATTAATTAATGAGTATGAATATATTTTACGAAAATTCGTCAGTATACTCGATTTCGACTGATTCGGGGATAAGAATTTCAAATTTTATATATATTTTGAATTTTAAGTGAATAAAAACGAAAATTTCAAACGAACGAACGAGGATTTAAAATTTCATATTTATTTTATTTTAAGTAAAAAATATATTTCTTTTCCAAAAATCAGCATACTCGATTTTGACTAATTCAGGGATACCTAAATGTCATTGAGTTTTCACTTCTGCCGGCGCTCCCGGAGTGCAACCCGTTGTTTTTTTTTAAATGTTTGTTACTCCAGAACTCGGGCATCTCTGAACCGATTTTGAAAATTCTTTTTTTGGATTGTAAGTATACAAGTTGGTCCCGTTTTTGTCAAAACGCAGTTCTCATGGATCTGAGGAATCGAGGGAACTCCTCAAATCTTAAAGGCAAACACATAGTGACTTTTGTATTTTTATCTACAAATCAAGCATTTTCATTCAAAAATGTGACATTTGATGAAGTGGAACTGCTGATGATGATCAGAACAGAACTCTTCAACGACGAAAAGTTCACGTTTGTGCGATTTGTCCTCCTAGCTGTGTTTGTTAAGCAAGTTCTATTTTCGTGGGTAATTTTTTTCATGCTCGAGTTTTGATGATGGGATCCATAAGGAATCGAGGGAACTCCTCAAATGTGAAAGGCATACATATAGTGACTTTAGTATTTTCAAACAAATCAAGCATTTACATTTAAATAAGTGACATTTGATGAAGTGGAACTGCTGATGATGATCAGAATTGAACTCTTCAAAGACGCATAGTTCACGTTTCGCGATTTGTTCTCTTCGTTATGTTTGTCAAGAAAGGTACTAGGTAGGTACAATATGGGGGTCTTCAAGAAAGGAGTGTATAAATATTTAAAAGGGTCGGCAACGCGCATGTGACGCCCCTGGGGTTGCAAACGTCCATAGGATGCAGTGACCGCTTACCATCAGGCGGGCCGCAAACTTGTTTGCCACCGACGTGGTATAAAAAATATGCATTTTTAAAAAGTTCAAAGTTCAAAGTCATTTATTTCTTTCAAATAGGCATATAAATAAGCACTTTCAAAATGTCAAGTAGGTACACATGTAAAAAAATATAAATAACATATTTATACCATGTTAGTGGCAAACAAGCGTACGGCCCGCCTGATAGTAAGTAGTCACCGCAGATTATAGACGCTTGCAACTCCAGGGTGTCACGTGCGCATTACCGACCCTTTAGAAATGTAGATATACACTCCATTCTTGTAGGGCCTTATACATACCTAAACAAATTAAACTAAACATGTAAATTAAAATAACTCCTTTTGCAATTACGTTAAATTTTATCAAATGTTAATACAATATAAATATGTATTATGTACTACAAACATACACGTATGTATTTGATTGATTGGACTTGAATTCAACGTATGTAACTAACTAAATTCGCGCACTATTTTCTGTGACGTGACGACTTGCACTAGTTGCGCTACTTTAATTACTACACTGTGGTAGACGCACCGGCATGTGACCTCGGTCCTTGTATAGGACGGAGCGCTCGGACAAAGTGTTGTCTCTGTCGCACACGATGCGGGGTGCGGGGGTGAAATTTAGCATTGCGCGGTACAAGAACCTCGCCTTAAGTGCAGTTGCTTTTTTCTAAGCCTATTTTCCCACTGCTGGGCAAATAACTTTTTTAGTAAAAGATAATCTCGTTCTAATTGCGGCATATCTCTTTACATGAATTCTGATTCATACAATAAAATTAAATATAAGTTATATATATATATATCAGTGAGAAAATTACATAATGCCGTGTAAAACAAATTAATATTATGCGACTATATTTTCAGTATCTCCTCAAATTTGCCCTTATCTAAGCCCTTAAACCACCTAACCCCTAAACTACGTAGTTCTGGCGGAAGTGTCTGCAGTCTCAGTCTGACCTTCCACAAACTAGTAAAGTAACCCCGTTACTTCCGATCGATGGAGAATTATTGGTTGTCCCTCAAAGCAGGGGTTATCGTAGGGTTGAAACACCATCCGTCGTTGTCCATTGGTAATCGTTCTATCGTAGATCGATCGAGTATCATTGGTTGTCCCTCAAAGTAGGGTTAAATATGCATCTTAGGGTTAAAACACCATCCATCGTTATCTATTGGCAATCGTACTATCGTGGATCGATCGAGAATCATTGGTTGTCCCTCAAAGTAGGGTGAAATATGCATCTTAGGGTTAAAACAGTTTCGTGACAGACGGCATGTTACGTTACGTTGCCTACAAATGGTCTCGCCGGAAGATCAGCTCTGGCCCTTTAGTCAGCATTATGCTGAGGCAGGACCATTCGTGACAAACAAACTGCCTAGGCCCTAGTTATAGTTTTATGTATGTATTGCTCAATTTAATTTTAATTCTAGTCTTAAGTTCTTGTTTCAACTGTTTTTTTTGTGTGTCACGAATACACCATCCATCGTTGTCTATTGGCAATCGTTCGATCGTCGATCGATCGAGAGTCGTTAATTTCGTCAAGAGACTTCCAACCCGCTAGAAGGACTATAACCCGGTTTACCGGCTGCTGTCATAGACGTCAACCGGAATCTATAGCTTACTGACCAATCTCGGGATCCCCAGAATCGGTCCATCATCATCCTGCTAAGCGTTATCCCAATACAGTTGTATCCCGAAATGCCCGGGATCCGCTACCTAATCCCAAAATTTGGCGTAGGCACTAATTTTTAAGGAAGCGACTGCCATCTGACCTTCCAACCCGAGAAATTAGACCTTATTGGGATTAGGCTTGTCAAGTGAGTGGGCAACTTGACTGTTAGAAGTTCTCAAGCCGCCCGAAGGCCTCTAAGTTGGCTTAACGACTGCTGTCATAGACAGCAGCCGGGATCTACGGCTTAACGTGCTTTCCAAAACACGAGAGTGCGCAGTTATTAACCACTCAAAGCGGTCACCCATCCAAAAGTTTACCCCGGGGTTTTTTGAAAAATCCGTGATTCGAACCTGCGACTTAATCGAACAAATCTTCATGTATTTCCTTCTCTACATATCCCATGTACATCTAATAAGAGTGCATTTTGCTGTTTTATGTCTGTGACCTTTTTGTGTAGAATTAGGTACAAAAAACCTGTTCTTCTTGGCGCTTCGGCTAAACTCTGCTCTGGCACACTTCCATGGTGTCCAGATACTCTATCGCGGTAGGAATGAGAGCACGTGCTATGCAGCAAGCGGGTGCGAGTTGGCTGCCATGATTAGCTGTCAAACATCGGTTTTGTTACAATAAACCTATTATGAGTGTCAAACGCTCGACTTTTCACTCGAAGTCTGTCACAAATTCATATTTTTTTTACAGATCTCGAGTGAAAAGTCGAGCGTTCGACACTCAAAAATCGGCCCCCTGTACGTAAGCACTATTTACTATTCCGTAAGTCGAGTCAGCTGATAGTTGTGCGTTAAAAAATTGCTGGAATTTCAACTTACATAAATATATTTATATTATAACTACCGTTGGGAACGATCGTCCCGGAATGTCCGAATTAGAATAAGTTACCTAATTATACATACGTCTCTCACAAAGAGCATTATTTTTTTATATTCATGCCTTTACCTTAACAGCTACAATCGCGCATATTAGTCGTTAGTATATATGTTTTTAATTGTGCTATAGATATTTCCTAACCCTAAAAAACCTTAATTTCCGGCATACGACTAACCTAGAAGAGAATTCATATCCATCCAATAAAATTAACATGAAAAGTCATGTCAAATAAAGAGCAATGAAGGGTTAAACATGCATGTTGAAACACCATCCGTCATTGTCTATTGTCAATCGTTCGACCGTCGATCGATCGAGAATCATTGGTTGTCCCTCAAAGCAGGGTTAAATTGGCATCTTATATTGTAACACCATCTGTCGTTGTGTATTGGCATTCATTCCATCGTCGATCGATCAAGTATCATTGGTTGTCCCGCAAAGCAGGGTTAAACATGCATCTTATGGTTGAAACACCATCCGTTGTATATTGGCAATCGTTCGATAGTCGATCGATTGAGAATCGTTGGTTGTCCCTCAAAGCCATGCATGGTATTATGTATCCTTCTATGAAATGGTGATTATTATGAAATGTTTGTAATAAATTACTAATGTAAATCTCAAGCAAAGAGTCCGTCTTTTATATCGACAAAGTCGTTCTTTAACCAGTTTTGTTTGACCATCCATCGGTCAGTTAGTACGATTACGATACGGTACTAGAATCGTTTAGCTTAGCTATTTGAATCAGTCAAAGGTCAGCCAATTAGAGCACAATACAACGCAAAAATTAAGGACGAACCTAGCTCGACGCTAGCGGCCCTTGAAACGGCTTCTACGAATTGACACTAGTTTATGACGTCACGCCAGTTATCGAACCAAGCGTTGTACGAGAAAAGAAAATAGGTATTTTGATGTTTTAGTCCTGAAATACTGCGTTAAGGTAAGCATAGACTACAATATATATACTAAAGTAATGGTAAGTAGGTATAATAACGTTCTCGTACAATTTGTTCTTTATTTTTACATACACCGTGATATTAATTACCTTAAATACCTAATTGTGCAAGTAAGACAATGGCTCTTATCCTTTGCTTGAGAATTAAGATGGTTTAAGAAAATGGTATTTGCGGACCGAGGGAAAGAGGAAAATAAGCATAGAAATTTGCACACGAAGGAATGATAGTTCGGAAACGGAAAGCCTATGTTTTATATGTTACCGGATGTATTTTATTGATTGATCCGTAAAAATATTTGTCTTAATGTTCTTAAAACCCAGGTGCTCTGAAATCGATTGTTTTAGATAGATTTGGACTCTTGCTAGGCAGCCAATCAATTTATAGATCCCTCGTCCCTTATGAGGATTCTTTACTTATTGTACAAAAATATGATTTATACACATCTATAAATATAATATCTGGCACAATAAAGACTTGCCATTTCGACTAACCGAAAATTTAAACCGATCGATTACCTAAAATACTGACAGCTTCTACTATTTCTCAATTGTGCCTGATATAAGTAAAATTAGTAACTAGTGCGGCAGTAGGTACATTAAATTTCGCTTTTATATAATTAAGCATATTAGTCCATTAAATTACTGAAATCCATAAATATATGCACTAAGTTTAACGTAGAAGACTAATCTATTATTAAGCTATTCGATGATCTAACTACAACGATATACCGAAGAACCTTAACAAGTTTTCGTTCGAACGAAATACACAAAAACGATATAAAACAGCTTAAAGTTCGTCGACATGTTTTTTTATGTACGATATCTCAACCGAAGGCGAAACGAACAAATTTAAAAAATGCGTTACGTCGATTCGGACAAGATTTCTAAACGATCGATATTTCGATGACTTTCCTAACGATGACGATCGAAACGATATTTCGACGACTGGACCGATGACGAACGAAACAAGAACCGATTTTAAAATTGCGTTACATCGATTCTGACAAAGCTTTCTAAACGATTGATAATTTGACAACTCTCCAAATAATGACGAACGAAACGATGTCCCCACGAAGAGCCGAAATAGTAACCGCGGGAGCGAGTACAAAAAACGTTTTTTTTTTCATTCTCGATTACGATACGGACGAACACGAACGAATTCGATATCGACGAGTATTCAATTTTTTTTGGTCGCGGTATAACGTATATGAATCCTGTAAATAGAAATACCTAACCAAATTTTCGCAATTGTGGTAGGTAGTTACGAAAACTTTACGAAGACCGCTTTCTTCTAAATTATCTATCGATGTAGAAACGAAGATGAACCGTATGTAGACTTAAGTTTTTGACCTATCTATCGCATGTAATAAATAATCTACAAATCGATTTTACGACCGCATGTGCGAGAATTAATTATCCTAACAAAACCGATTTTCAAATATCGATCGTGGCAGTTCGAATAAGAAGTAACATCGAATTTGTTTTTTATTTCTCGAAAGCGGCCAACGAACTATAATCCTATTTGTTTTTATCGGCCTGTCGGGTCCAAGGTCGCGGCAATAACCAATCCTAAAATCGTTTTATTCAATCCTTAATCGCGATACTAACGAAGCAGTCACCTTAAAAAATACCGATTCATCATCAACGTCAATCAACGTCGATCGATCGATCGTCGTTCGTCAACTATGTCGATCATCGATCAGTCGATCGAGACATCACGATTACGAATAGTTTCCGAAGTACGAATAAGTAGTTCGGGTTTACGACTCCGCCGGAGTTACGACGACGAATCCTAAAAACAATCAATTTTCAAATTCACGATCACGTTATACTTAATCTAAATTTTACTTGAAAGTTACGAACCACCACCACCACCACCACAGTAACGAACATAATAAAGATCCGATTACTTACTTAATAAATCGCCGGGCAATCAAACTTATCGCGTTATTTGAAACGTTTTTATAACTAACAGAGGAAATAATAGGGATTGATTATCAGATACGATTTTGGATTATACGATTTTTTGAGCCGAAACATGATTGCTTAAAATGTTCTAGCTAGAATAAACCAAAGTTGAGTCTTTGTTTTCCTTTTTTTACTCAGCCTACTAAAACAATCAAGTTAAAATACGGTATTAAACCCCTAGTCAAATCAGCAACTTTTTATTAAATGTCAAAAACGATTTGTTAATATGAATTTTGTAGGAAAATACTGTCTTAGTGACGTCACTAAGGCAATGTGAGTAGGTTTGTTCAAATCAGCGTCCTTTTTAAATCTTTATGCTTATAAAATCTTTCAATTAGCTAAAATAAATTAATAATTGATGTTTTTCGAGTATTTTCGTTAGATCTTTTATTAGTCAAGTAAAAAATAATTTATTTTTACCTTAGTTTAATACCCTATTATGGTATTTTGCCTCATTTTAACTCCCATAAAAAGAGATATTGAATATAAGCATTTTTTTTTAACAGAATCAAGTCTTGACGACGAGTCCTTTTTCCAAATATATATAATTGCCTAGCCGTGGCATTACATCCCATCCCCCCCCCCCCCCCCCCAATTGTACTTGGTTCGTCACCGTTGTAACCGTAGTGAATTATTTAAGAAAATGGACATGGCGACTTACGACAGTTACGACCGAATAATGCCAACACATAAAATCACTGAATTATGTTTTACGACTTACGAGTACATTTATTAACAAAGCCTACGATTAGGATGGGTCAAACACAGTATTTTTTGCCACATTTTTAGTATTTTTTTGTTTATTTTTTTTACTTTATCGACAATTACGTAATTATATCTAGACATCTTAGACACGCGATTATTCATATTATTACTTACAAACGGAAGACATGTATATGCTAGTCGTTTAAAATACAAATACATGCCTACGAAATGCGCGTATGAATGCCAGATGCACTTGGCTTTCGTTATTCTAAAGTATCTATTGATACTAATAGTAATAATAATATGTATAAACATATTTTAGATATATTAAGTATTTTGGAGCTGTTATATTTGAAAGGACTTACGACTAGGAGACATAAATATCCTACAAAGGATGCAACGCGACCGTACAAAAGATGATAATAAGGTGTTGAAGGAAGTCGAGAGTTGTGTAGTTATATTAGCAAAATGCGAATTTCGCTTATTAAGAAAAGATTTAAGGTTGTCGCACAGATAAAGGCTCGGCACCTGACCAGGCTACAACCCAACGCAAGCACGGAACAGCATCGCCTCAGCAGCGCCGAGGTGGCCATGCGGCGTCGCCGCGCTTGCCGCGAGGTGTCTGCTGGTTGACAGGTCTTTTACGCTTGAAGTGGGCCGTTTCGCCCGCGCACCGTAAGCGCGCGACCACGCGCGTTCCTCTTGCCGGCAAGAGCCTCTGAAATGGCGAGCAGTCCATCCACCGTTAGGTGGTACCGAGCGGGGGCGATGCCGTTACGGAGTGGATAAATGTGCGTTGCAGTTATGAAGTTTCTAACAATGAATAAGTAGTGACAGGCGCGAGCTAGAGCGGCGCCGGCCGGGTGCAGAGTCTTCACGCCTGCGAAACCCTTTAATCGTAATGACGAATAATGAGAAAAGTAACGATAATCGTAAATCTTTCCACTATTGAGTTAAGTTGTCAAAATGCGAGTACCTACGACCGGCATTTAGAGTTTAGAGTGACCTACATTCGAGTTGAGTTAAATTGAAGAATAGCTAAGTATAGTTTCGGATTTAAGATTATATCGGAATGACGCTTCTGAGATGGTGCGGGGTGCTGTATGTAAATGATGAATTGATAATGAAAGGACAAGAGTTAGATAACATTGAAATGACGAGAATTACCTATTTACCGTATTACGTCAATATTAATATAATTTTACGAGTCCTTTGATTTCATTGTAAATTTATTTTACGATATTTAGTGCGTTATCCAATAACTTCAATAGCTAAATGCGGCTAATAAATTTATTAATTATTAATGATAGCAACCCAGGGAGATAAGATAACAGTTAACTGGTTTAAAGATATGACATGTTAGATCTCGCACAATATCCCAAATCCCATTATCCATCATAAACTGTGCAAGTTATAACTAGTGATTATGATATAATAAAACATTCCGGTACATCGGCTAGCAGTGTGGGTGACACAAGCGTTGCACACGCTATATGTGTGAGTAGCAGTGTTGCCAGTGGTGTATAATGATACTCCCCGATTCCCATGTAGGTATCCTGTGAGTATTTTATTAAATGATTACGTGCATTCATGTTTAACTTGACCTATATCACGTGCTTAAACAAGTGAATGACAATTGTAATGCGTAAATAATTTATTTTGCATAATGACGGCAGAAAATCTTTCCATCATTTTTGTTTTGTTACTATAAAGTGGCAACTCGACCTCTTGTCACGAATGTCACGATCCTTTGACCTTGATCTTGTAGACCATGCTATGCTAGTGATTTAGTCAGACGAAAGGCCATTCGCCCGGCACTAGCATAGACACTCTGGGTGTGACTGGGATCCACTATTGCGTCACTGGGTGTCACCCATGCCGCCTACGCCACCGGTGAAGCAAGTAAGTGCGAGATTAACAAATGCTTTGTATTGAATGTAAACGTGATAAATTGATCATGTTAGCTCTTAATGTTGATATAGTTGTCAAATGAGGCCCACGGACGAGCCGACAAATGTACGTATATTACAGGCATTATTTGGTTTGCACAATCTGTAAGTAAGTCAGTATTAGAGATTAGTTATTTATAGATTTGTAAAGCAGAAAATTCGTAATTTTTTATTTAATTTTTTTTAATTATAAAGAAGGGTTAATTATTATTTATAGACATGTAGCGTGTACAGCACAAAGCCCTGGGTTTAATTTTATAATCGAGACCAGCTCGTGAGCGAATGGAAATTAGAAGATCCTTAAATCTAACACATTTAAGTCTAATCCTAGACATTCATCTTAATTATGACACTTATGGCAGTGTGTTAAGTTTAGCTATATCTATATACCGTCCCTAGGTCAATGGTGAATAGGGAATAATATAGCTGTCGCTTTCAAAGTAACCTAAAAAAGTGACCTATTGATAGTTCAAGCAGCGTTTATTCGACGATCCATAGATCGGTGTGGCAACCCCCTAATATGATGATTACCAACAGCAAGCAGGGAATAGTTTATATATTCTTTCCTTGAGCGAGTCAATGTTTGTCTGTCTATATTTATGTAACCCCAGAGTGTACTATCATCTGTAACCCTTGAGTGTACTACCATCGACAACTCCAGAATGTACTAACATCGTAACCCCGGAGTGTACTAACATCTGTAACCCCAGAGTGTACTACCATCTACAACTCCAGAATGTACTAACATCGTAACCCCAGAGTGTACTATCATCTGTAACCCTAGAGTGAGCTAACATTTGTAACTGCAGAATGTACTAACATCGTAACCCCAGAGTGTACTAACATAAAAACCACAGAGTGTACTAAAATCTGTAACTCAAAAATGCACTAACATCTTAACCCCAGAGTGTACTAACATCGTACCCCAGAGCGTACTAATATCTGTAACTCCAGAATGTACTAACATCGTAACCCCCGAGTGTACTAACATCTGTAACCCCAGAGTGTACTAAGATCTGTAACTCCAGAATGTACTAACATGGTAACCCCAGAGTGAACTGTAACTCCAGAATGTACTAGCATCGTAACCACAGAGTGTACTAACCTCGTAACCCCAGAGTGTACTCACATCTGTAACCCTATAAAAGCAAGATCCAATAATTCTTATATTTCTTATACTACTTTTCGTTATATAAATATACCTAATAGAGAAGAGATCCATCGGCAATATGTGGTTTGAGCAATACCGATATTTTGAGCGGGTCTAACGAATCGTGTGTAGGGGGTCCTCAATACTAACCTAACTTAAGCTAAGTGTTCATAGCGTAACAGTTATAACCACGACAACTAAAGTTCTTTAAGTAAGTAATGTGCGATCCCCTTAAAATCATGTGTAACCTAATTTATGTAAAGTTTTTATCAATACAAAGGAACTATTATATAAACGGATAGATTTTTTCTGTTATTTTGAACACGGCACATAAACAAGTCGCTTTTGGTACCTTTCTTGGCGGTACAGAAGTCATAAAAGTTCGGTGATCATCAAATTTCAGGGTTTCTAAAATATACCATCAATACTGAACTGACCTTTTGAGAATGTTTATCATAATTTTGAGGTAGAATATGTCATACATTTGCGATTTAGGTGCCCTCACGAAACATAACTTTTAGACATTAGCCAGACTCGTCATCAAATAATACTACCGAACCAGATGGTCGTATTCTAATTGGACTAAGTACAGTCACGAATTTTAATTTGGGACCCCCTTAAGGTTGACATTCCTGTCAAACTGTATAGAAATTCAAAGAAAAAGTTTGCGAAATGGGTCATAAATTAACGAGCGTGACGGACCCAAGCGCGACAGTGCGAAATAAGTGTATCTTTTTCATAGTTTCCCTTTTATCTGACATTATCGTTTTGGTATGAGTTTGTGGCAAATATTACCAGGCCAAATTAAGTAAGTTGTTTATGCCGTCAGCCGTCACCCATTTTTAGCAAGTTTAATTTAACTGCACTAGAGTTTTTCCTATTTTGCACGCATCTATCGAGTCTGGTTACTCTGGGATCAATTTTGATCAAGCAATACAACAGTTTCAACAGATAATGTTTTTCAAGATTTTTTCGCAGATTTGATGATGAAAATAACGTTCATTCAGTCAGATACAGTGGCGTAGCTAGAGGGGAGACGAGATTGGGTGACACCCATATTTCTCTCGCGGTTGTCACCCATATTACACCACTGCAAGTACATATTTCCATATCCCGATAGCGTAAATAATTATTAGTGTACTTTATTTAAAACGAGATACAAGAGCACCTAATACAAATCACCGTAGCGCGTAGTTGGGTTATCAAAATCGCCTATAGAGGTAATATTGAAATATTGGACGCTAAGTAAATCGGGTGACGAATCAAACCGTTACACGACGACCTGTGGCTTTTAATGCGGGTAACCCCATACTATAACTCCAGTAATTTTAGTCATTTTATTTTATGCGCTGCCTGCCGTGTGCAAACGTGTGCCGTGTGTTAACCGTGATACATCTAGCTGAAACATTCGCTGTAAATCGGAATATGTACTTATAGGATGGATATGAAGCTAAATACGATAGACTACAAGTAGTATAAATAACTATTCCTATTTATTAAGTACAAATGTCGCGTCGCTCGGTTACTTAATAATGAAACTTATATTTGAATAATATAGGTTTTTACCCGCTTTATTCCTACTTTATTACATACATTTGGCTTCTGGCCTATATATTATTTAATGCTTACATAAACACGCTTATAGACATTAACCTAATGCAGATACTATATCGGTAACTATACTAATTATCTTGCAATCCTATATCATATGCAATATATATTATACGTGTTTTTAAATTATATATATTTGATAGAGATTTATATATTTTTACATTTTCTCTCAGTGAAGGCTTTCTTGGTTTATATAAATCTTTATGGTATGACATACCTATACATTTTTTTGCATTCAGAAAATTATATTATATCCTACATATTAATTGAAACATTAAAATCACTACGGAAGTTGTACGTGTTATTTTGGTAGTATACGAGTAATGGCGTGAATTTAAATTATCATATTACTTATATACAACGGAACCGTTTTAACCTCACATTATAATAAATGATATATATTATTACGAATGTAACTTCATAACAATTAAATAAAGTATTATTTCCTAAATCCATAAACAATTAAGTACATATTGTTTCCCGAATAAATTAACACCACACAAATACAGTGGCGAATTAGCTTAAAATATCGCGAACTAGTGAATATCTCGATTATATCTAACGCATTATTCATATATATCAATATCACATATATCTATTATATCTTACTCTATGTTCCGCCGAAAATACAGTTTGCGAAATGAAACGTTCGTCACTTTTTGGACGTAAATATCATTAAAATAAAGTCGAAAATTGACGAACCTTTTTATTCCTTGACTATGCCTAAACATGAACATTGAACAATGTAACGGATGACTGCAGCCTGTGATCGAAATCGATGATCGAAAATATGTGTAAGGTTGTTCAAACATTTTTGAACCTTTGGGAACGTATGTATGTACTCGACTATGCGGGATCAGGCTTGTTTCAAAAGTCCCGTGAAATCCGAGATTTTCATGACAAGTCGGATCCGTGACAACCCTAATCGCGATCACGTAAAAAATACGTATTTGAGTCGGCATACTATGTAGTGGATATTATCATATATAGACACTGACAAAGAACATAATAGACACCGGATCTAAAAAGCGGAATATAACCCTAACACTTACGTTAAGTGTTAAGCTATTGCTATGCAGAATTCTTAATTGTCAACTTGAACGAATAAAAACACTCGACAAAGCGAATACACAATATATGTGTATGTGCATACGAAGAAAAGCAAATTATATGTGTTAAGGAAGAATATAAACAGTAATTATGAATACCATTTTAAGGACCTTATGACAGTGAGTCTATACTGACTAGTTCCAAGTATTAAGTACCGAAATAGGAAGTTGCTCGAGTCTATCTAACTAGTAGTCAGGCTATATGCATCCAGGATCCCTCCCCGGCCGCCCCCGCCACATCACTATCCCGGGAAGCTCTTAGAGCATCCGTGAATTTCGGATGCACGGAGTCCGAGCCAGGGTGTCCGCCAGACAGCGCGGCGTCAGCAGTAAGCGCTCCAGAGTGCGCTGCTGAAACGCGCGATTAACTAGCAGGCACAGTGTGAAGTGTCTCGTAACGTTCCTTGAATTGTAATTCAAGGACAACACACGGTAAATCTGACGGTACCTCCTGAGTTTGTATCAAGGATTTTTAATGTATTTAAATATTGATTTACGTTATAAAATACTGTAATGCATATTAAGAGAATAAGATCGAAGGGTGATTAATTGAAAAGTTAGACTCCGCCTTCATTTACCAGTTGATAAGTGAGTTCAAAGTCTAAGAAACATGCTCAGAAACAGGTATTATTAAATAGATAAGTAATAGATATTGAAGATTGGTAACTACGTGACAATGACAACACACAGAAGTGGAGAGACACATAGATTTCCAATAAAACCATTACTTTCATTCTGTATAAAAAAATATCTGCATATACCTCACTTTGCCTCCATACAACGACATACAAAATCCAACATTGACACTTTCCGAAAATCGGACGATCGAGGAAAAAATCGCGAGTAACTCAAATAGTCTACGGGAACGGGTTACTAGTATAAGTAGGTGGAATTGATATTCCACCTACTTATACAAGAAACCCGTTCCCGTTAACACGTTCAGTGGCGTTGCCATATGGGGGGGACAGCGGGGGCGGACCGCCTCGGGTGTCTCCCTTCTCGGGGTGACCCCTGACCCTCCCGGGCTATGTACGCCACGGTGTGACACCCACAAGTTCCGCGCCGGGTGCCACCCAAGTTAGCTACACTACTGAACATGTTTCGGATTGATCTGCGATTTTCGAGCCCTTGCGGTGTTAACTCGCCGAACGTGTTTTGTTCTGAATATAAATATTACTAAAACAAACACCCTTTAAATTAAAGTAATCAAATGTATATGAAATCAACATGCTTAGGTGAACCTTAGGATGTTAATTTCATATAAATTTAATTATTTGATTTTTACATTGAAGTTAAAATCAATATTAATTAATAATGATACAATTAAATTCGGAATTCACTCGTGTGCTTCACGTTCGCGTTTGGTCAGCAACCAAAAGATAAAGATAGAAAGAGGGAAAGAATAAGAAGTTAATTTCGTAAATGTCTACATTTCGTGAGCACTTAAAACAACCTTCGGGTGTATACTTTTCTCTCACTTGCTCACACGTTATACAAAATTAACTATTTCATCCACCGAAGGCCGCTATAAGAGCTTACAGACTGTACTATTTCACCCCTTCTTTTCATATCATATATTTTAATAAAAAAATAGTCATTTCTCACTCATTTCATTCCACAAGAAGACTGAAAATGATTAGATAGAAGAATAGCGATTATGTTGAAGATTGTCATAGATATATGTGAATATTATGATAATAGTACTATCAGGAAATGTGTACAATTAGATGTTAGAGATCATTTACGGATTTACGTACAGTTCTAATTATAATGAAAACTCTATGGAGAGTACAATGGAAAAATCGTGAGTATAATGGATAAAGTAGTTATTAAATATTTTTGAGTACTTATTTATTATAGAGTCAATATAGCAGAATGTGTTCAATGTGAGAAGTTCTAGAAGAGTAAGCGAAACAGATTGTTATATCGGTCAGCTTATAATTTTATAAAGATGAAATATCAAGAATATTGAGTGAAGAATATTGTAATTGAATTTTAGGGTAATATTTATTGAGTAAAATTAACAATGTCAAATGAGAGTCCAAATTAAGGGCTCAGACTACATGCATCTGGAATCCCGGGCCCTGTTTCCGGGCCCACCCAGCCAGGAATCCGTGCTGCATCCAAGCCCGTTTCTTTGACTCATTAATGATTGTTTCTACGAAAAAAGCCCCAAATCACTGAATAAAATATTACACAGGGTGTACAATCTAAATGGGTCAGTATGGTGAAGTCGGAAACTATGAGAGATAGCGAGATCTGTTCTTAAGAACCATGCCGTCGATTTTAGATTTAATAATAATTACATTCTACTGTGCCAAACCTATTTCGCTTCTATTTTTCAATATTTCCGTTTTTTTTCTTGTTGTGACACCATTTCACTCGCTGGTCAATCTATTCCAGTCACATCGTGAAGGAGCCCGAAGTATCTAGCCCCTCTTGACGTAGGCACTAGTTTTTGCGGAAGTGACTGCCATCTGACCTTCCAACCCAGAGGGGAAACTAGGCCTAGTTGGGAATAGGATTTTTGTCAAGTTTCAAGTTATCTAACTTGACTGTTAGAAGGTCTCAAGCCGGCCGTAAACTCGGCTTATCGACTGTTGTACACAACAATCGGAAAAGGATTAACGTGCCTTCCAGAGCACGGAAGCGTTCAGCTAGTCAAAGCGGTTAGTCATTCCACTTAAAGCGGCCTTCGTTACTAGGAGGGTGGCGGCGGTCCGGGTGACACCCGTCTGGGACACCCGGGACCAATCCCCTGGCCATTGGGAGATACCACGACTCCAATGCCGGGTGCCACCCAATCTAGCCGCGTCACTCAGTGATTGCTTAACCTGGGTTACGGGTAACTGGTGTTAATTTCAAATTGAGATACGACTAATAATCCAGTTATTATGTTATGCCGTATTTTAGTTTTCATTTGGTTAACCTGGGGTGAGTGGTGTACCTTCGAAAACTATTTCTAAACAGAATCAAACTAAAACTAGATAGTGATGATTATAGAAATGTTCTTAATCCATCAAAGTAGCCCCATATTTCTAAAGTAACCCCGGTTTACGATACGTTGCTCATACACACTACGCAGGCGCCGTTAAGTCATGAACATGAAGGCTTCATTGTAAACATGACAGTGTGCAAGGCATACGATTCTAATGACTATGAGGACTATTTTAATGTCAATTTTACTGTCACCACAGAGTCAAGGAAAGCAGGAGCTCCACGCATGCGGGATGCGGTCTCCAAACACAGTTAAACAATGTGCTTGTACACGGAGAAAAAAACCATAACGGGATTTTACAAAGTAGTTTTGTTACTGCCCTTATTACTAAATTTTAGTCATTAATACTAAAGTTTAGCTGGTACTAGCAAATGCTATGTTTTACACCACCCTAATTGTATAATACAAGGTAATATATATTACATTTTGTTATCTCTACAATTTTTTAGTAATCCCTACAAATTTCTAGCTATGCCTGGAAAAACAATTTGTAGTTATTACAAAAAAATAGTTGTCGTGACGTTAAGAAAAAAATTGTAACCCTCCTAATAACCCTAATTACAATTTTGTGATACTAAGTAAGGTGTACGTAGGTCGGGGAAAAGGTTTTGTACTATTTTGACCATGAAGATATGTGTGCTTTGAGTTTTTAATCTGTGAATCGTGGGAGAAAATTTCAAACTGTAACAATTCAACCTAGGTATGAGCTAAACGTAAGCACATAGCGTTTAGTTATGTACGAGAAAAAAATAGATTTGTTTAATGTAAATATAAATATCTGGGCGGCATGCTCGGCGTTTTCCCGGGCATGAGACCTAGCTAGATCGATAACTGAAAACCCCCACATACCAAATTTCATCAAAATCGTTAGAGCCGTTTCCAAGATCCTCGAAATAAATAAATAAATAAATACACAAGAATTGCTCGTTTAAAGATAAGTATAAGATTTATCTTGAAAGTAACTGTTGTAAAAAAAATTATATCGTTTAAATATTCGTGGTTCGAGACGATATTTTGAGGAAACTTGTAAAAACGTCACTTATCTAAAAGCCATTTTTGAGTTGAGATATTACTTCAAGTTCTTGTATATCAGCTGTTCGTTATTTTTTAAATAGTAAATCGCGAGTCTCATTCATATTGAAATATAATAAACCATATCGCCAACACCGAGCCGCCGAGCGGGCCACGCGCTCGTGGGCAGTGCTAGACGCGAGGCCGTGGCGGCTAGTTCTCATGATTAAGGACCGCGTATTTGCCCGAAACATATCGAGCGATATTCGACGTTAAAGACGTGAGTGACCCGTTTATTGTATTTATATCGTTATTTTTCGTTACTAAGAGAATTACAAAATGCCTATCTCTTTGAACTTATAGGTATTTAGTAATCATTAGAAACCTAGGCCGGATTCCTCACAACTGGAATAAGGGCTTATATTAATTATTTGGAGAGTTGATATATTCCGTTCGATTTAGTAAAAAATGTGAATACATAACATAACCTAACGTACATTTAGTAATGACAATCAAAATAAGAAGTAAACCAGTCAGAAAACTATTTATAGAGGATTCACTATTACGAATTTATGGTACTGATTGCCTCTAAAAATGATAATCATCAAGAAATTTAATAGTTGAGAATTGGTATTATCATACTTGTTTCACAATAAGTCCTCATAGTCATCATACACCTAAATTTATCTAGTTTTGTTTTACTTCATACCTAACATTATATTATATTATAATATTATGTGCTTACTTCTGTTGTTTCTTCAATAAATAACTATAAATAAAGAACTGAAAATAAATTAGCCAGATTCAAAAAGTTTCATCTGCCTATATCTTTTGGCGTACAATCGGAATATTTAAGTAGCCAGCTCTTATATATTGATTTAAACTTACACGATTTTCACACAAACGTCGAAACGTCGGGAAAAACCTTAAAAAAGGTAAATTAGTTATAATTGTACGCGATTAAGTCCCGTTCCCCAATAATAATGTAGCCAGCTCTTGTTTGGATTACAGAGCCAACATAGTATTTAAATCAGTCATTATGTATGAATTTCTTTTCAATAGTAAGAAATTATATTTCTATACGTTTCAATGATTCGATGATTTTTTCTTTTTATTGAAAAGTGTCACTAAAGGTAGTGCCGAAATTCGCAATTACTGCCCTCGTCCTTTTAACTTGCTGCAAACGTATTTATTTTTTTATTTTATTTTTTTTATTTATTATAAAAATACTTTCAATTACAACCTGTCCAATGATAGTGAAATTTATGAATGGCTTGATCCACTTATAAAACTTTTCTTGAATTTTTTATAAAGCTTCAACTTCTTCAGTGTTCACTTATTCTATTTAGGTTTATAACGTCGTCTTTTAGTGATATTGTAATGATTACTTCTGTATGTGTTAATTTCATGCTAACGTTCTGTGAGCGTTGTTTTGACACTGCACATTAGGTATTCCAAAAATTATTAAAACACTGAAACGGAAGAACAAAAACTATTGATTTATCTGTACCCTTACCATGTTGCTATGAGTTTGCAATGTTAGTATTACCGTACACCAAGGGGCTGACACGCTTTGCTAGAGAAAGATAGTCTTATTGCGATTCCTATCACCGACCGAACATTTTTTCATGGTCGGGTTACAGGCAAAGGCAAACTTCCATAAGCAATACATTGGACATGCAAACCGGCTAATTTGCGTAGTACAAATTTTGTATGAAAATGAGCAAGTATGAGAAACACATAGCCCCGGTCGCTAGTTGGCGCATCTTTAACTACAGAGTATATATTATATCTATGTCGTACACGCTAGCGACTGCCTAAACGATTTCGTATGGGCAAAAGTACAGCGCCTCTGGTGGTTAGGTTACGCAATAGAACTAAGAATCGCCATACTAAATCGTTTACGCAGTCGCTAGCGAGTACGGTAATGCAAACATTGCAAACTCATGGTAAGGGGTAGTACATGTCACCTATCATCATAACAAAACAATCCTATTGTTTATTTTTTTCGCCGGGAGACCTCAGGTCCAGGTCTAATCACTGTTAATCAAAAAATAAACGTTAAATAATGACACAGTAACACAAGTAAGTAAAAAATACAAACAACACAATGTATTATCATGTATCACAATTCTAACAATTATTTTTAAATTTTTTAATATTTTCTCTTCGCTTGCCGACTACACTATTTTTCTTTTTCGGTTTTTTTTTCTATACACGCATACAAATTGTTTTGTTTGACCGACGGTTGTTTTAAATATCGAAACAAGTATAGTTTAATAGACATTTAATAAAACTTGTCATTGGACTTTGAATCTTCACGCTTGGACAGTAAAGTCGCTTTTTGAACCGCCTAATTTGATACAACTCGGACAAGTCAAATAATTTTAAGTATATGATTTCCTTGTCATTTCTTGTCAATTCAAAAACTATTTAAAATCTTGTCACTCGTTCTATTCGTAGATTCTCATCTCTTTTCTATGCATTTTTCACGGTGCTTTTTGTCATTTCTTTTTTCATTGGCAATTTGATGTAACTTTTTAAATCTGACTAACCTAACATAATTAAAGTGTATATTATATTCCATATACCACCAGTAATATAAACCTATTTAAGAAATAGTAATAAGTATCTAACTATTATTAAAAAAAAGATTTTATTAGTCGTTTTGAATGCAGCAGATTCAGCATCATGACCAATCAGTATTACGTAACGCATGTCCACTTAGCCGAAATCTGCCGCCATTTTGTTTTCCTTTTGCATTTACCGAGCCTAACACCAATAGTGTTTAGGGGGTAAAAAAATAACTCGAAATGAAGAATTACGACTTAAATTTGCAAAATACCTAATAATAGTGTAGTAATTTAAAAATAGATCAAGATCAACGTTGTGTGTAAAAAGCGTAGGTACCTAACGAAATGAAAAAAAGTAGTGCGTTGTGTAAAAGTCAAAAGAGATATGCCGAATTAGAAGGGACATAGAATCGTTGTTACGATTCATGGTTCGCCCTTTGTCTTGAAATGGGGACGAACATTATAGTACATTACTTAACAAGGGCGGTAAAACAAAGAATGTCTCAGATCGCAGGTATTTGACGCCCGAGCCGAAGGCAAGGGCGATAAATATGCGATCTGAGGCTTTGTTTATTACCGCCCGTGTTAAGTACAAAATTTCATGTCACCCCCAGGCCAGGAAGTGGGATTTCCCGCGCGCGGAGCGTGCGGTAATTGCCGCTTTATGGCCAGGTGTGACATAAAAACATTTATAGTACATCAAAATCTGTGCGAGAAATAAATTGTACATACCTATCACGAGACAAAACCAATGAACCTATACTATTACTATAATGTACCGCAGTTGGAAATGCGATAAACCCGCCACCCTCCCATTTTGCTGTGTTCTCTTTATATATATTTAATATTTATTTGAAAACTCCAAATAACTAAAGAGATACTCGACAATAGTCTTAAAATATACTTATAAAAAAAATACTTTGGGACTAAATTGGGACAATAAGCTTGGATACAATATTAGACAACTTGCGTGGATAAAAATACGAAGTGTAAAAAAACTACACCTAAATGTGCTAATGTGAACTAACCTACTAGAGTTGACGATGTTGCTTGCATTAAAAAAAGAAAAGTTAATTTTCAAAATGATAAAAAAGCCCTACAACTTTGAACTAAGGCACACTTCTAAATTAGGAAAGATTTTGGCATCTGAAAGACCATCAGAAATAGAAATCATTACCCTGGTAAAACACGTGTCTCAAGATTCAAAAAATCCATAAACTATTGCAGCCTCGTCTCAACAGAGCGTTGGTCATACACTAGCAATTCGTTCTATACACTCTGTGTTCTGCAGGAACCCACGGCCTTTGACCAGACCTGATTTGAGAGTAACAACGCAAACAGAGCTCTACGGAAGACAGACTTTTTGACTTTTACTAGTACTTACTACTTATCATCATAGAACCGACTGTTGCGTTGCAGAAAAGATGTTACAAAACCAAAGGCCGCAAGAAGAACGTAAAAGATACAGCGTTTTCCCCGACTCAGGCCAAAAACATTTAGGTTCCCCGCTAGAGCCAGGTCGGGCATGGAAGACTACCCTCCATACGAACCAGGCTTTTTTGGTCCGGAACAAGTAGCAACTTTAACCGCACCATGAGGCGTTTTGGAGTTCCGTTCCGTTCCACGGTTTAGCTACAGAACAGTGACTCCGCAAGAAATAAATATTAGAATCAGAACCGATGCCTCCACTATCGCCTTAGGTTATGCACCTGGTTTTTGTAATTCGCAGCTGACGCAGATCCTTTTGAGTCGGCTACTTTAGCACTGATCTTAAAGCAACGTCATCATGTGGTTTTACACGCTTTTGAAGGTCATAGTTTCGCAGTATGTTATTGCATATCGAGATGGTGTCGATTTCCTCCTCAGCTAGTCGAAGCCAAGTTATGAGAACCGATATATCCTAGCCCAGCACAACAGGCCAGCCACACGAAGTTAGAAGACAAGGTTCGAATATCTCCCACTCTATCGCACTAGGGTTAATTATTGAATAGAGATCACGGTAGCCCTACTAAAACTGATGCCAATGGTGAAGCTATTTCCAATAACAGAGTGCTACACCACCGCTTAAGGCTTAACTTCGACCAGACAAAAGCCAGTAATCCTAAAAAAATCACCATAAAAAAACAAACCAAAGTTATGTAGGTACTTCCAATGTAAGTTTAATGTTACCGTGGCTCCACCATAGGTCCTCAAGGTGGTCTTGTTCACTCGGAAAATCACTGACAAAAAACAGGATGTAGGAAGCGAGGACAAGCAAGAAGTCGTGACAAAACGGAAGCTTGCAACGTTAATTTGGTGACGAGAACTGTCCTGATCATGAGGACATGTGGTAGGTATCAGCCCAAGCTAACGCCCCCCGAACTCTAGAGAAAAAATCACGGTGATCCGCCGTTAAAAAGTAACAGTGTGACTTATCACGAAGTGACAACGTTACAAAATAACGTTGTTACTTAGCGACGATATCACTTGAACAGTGTGTAAGCGACGCGTCGCGTCGTGCCTCGTGACCGCTGTTACTAACTGTGACTGTCAGTTGTCACTGCGGTGCACTGTCACAGAGTAACATCAGTTGTTACAAAAATATCAGTAATTGCCGGGAACGATCGACACGCAAATGTGGTGACACGAAATAACCGAAGTGACAAAGTCACGGTGGTTTTTCAATGTGATTTTTTTGGAATGGGAATAACAATAACGGTGATCGAAAAGTAACGCTTTTCCCCATGTCTACCGAACTCTCGCACCGAGGACCGTAGAGTTATTCGCTCTCCAGGCTTTAAAACCGGTGCGGGCCACGCAAAAATAAAGGTGAGACTAGAACGCTGGTACACCTTCAGCCAGCGTACTTGGAGGTGTCCCGTTCGTCTTAACATCCTACCAATATTTTCGTTAAATAAGTAAGGGTTCAAAAATATATGAAAACGGTTAAGTGGTCAATCATGATACCTACAAACTTATTATAGTATAAATTAACATACTCAAAATTGGTATAAAATTGAATACATAACTCAATTTAAGGTCGCACCACATCTAACTGAATTTTTGTAGCTCAGCAAACTAGTTTGACCCGGTACAATCGATATGGTTTTTCGCGCAGTGATAATGTTCAGCAGCAGTTCAAACGAATTCACCGAGCTATACATATAAGGCGACAACTAAAAAAATTGTAACAACACAAATACTTATCTGATCGTAAGAACAAAAACGTCAATCCAGATGTGCAAGCAAGCAACCGTGGACGCATTAAAATAACCGCGCTTCACTTGCCATAGTCCGAATGATTCGCCAAAAGTCTACCTCGCACTGAATCTCACAATCACACAAATCACTGAATCTCGCCGCAATCACTGGATCTCGTGAAGCCGTCCCGTCTCGCCCGAGATCATGATTTCTTCGGCCGCGTTGAACTCGATGAACGATCGACATCATCATTATCATCAACTCCAATACAGCGATCAAAATCAACGGCAGAAGGTGGTCGCTTTTCACGGCTTTTTATCAATAGACCTTTCCATGGGTTTTATCAAGCTGAGAAAAAACACCCCATCTTTTTCACAAGCCTAATAAAACACACCGTTAAAAAGCTGGTATTTCGAGATCCATTAAAACTGAGATTTTCGGTTGCTGGAAAAAATTTAGTCATTTTCACTTCATTTTGGTAAACAAAATTGAATAATTCAGTGTGTTGAAATCTTTATGATTCCTTCCAAAGCTGTTTCATATGAAAATAACTCATACAAATGCTTTCAAAATTTTTTGCCGTGTTAAAATCACATTAATTGCTACATGTCTTAACAAGCCTGATTGCCTTTCCATGACTTCAATGAGATAGAATTGAAATCATCGTCATAGGTGGTTGTCCGGCACTAGACGTGAAGCGTAAGTACATGATTTCAATAACACCTTATTCAAATCACCGATGATAAAGATGTTCCTCGCTTGGTTTATTTCTATTATTCAATTTAAATCCTTTCCATGATTTCAATGAGATAGAATTGAAATCATCGTCATAGGTGGTTGTCCGGCACTAGATGTGTAGCGTAAGTACATGATTTCAATAACACCTTATTCAATCACCGATGATAAAGATGTTTCTCGCTTGGTTTATTTATTGGTTTATTTCTATTATTCAATTAAAATCCTTTCCATGATTTCAATGACTTAAAACTGAAATCACCATTAATGATTTTGAAACTGTCACAGAATGACGCATTGTTGATGACTGGTATCGTGATTTCAGTCAGACCTTATTCGAATCACCGATAAATTAAATGTTATACTGTTAAATTCTTTCTTTTGGATGATTTTTCGTGAGCATCCTCGGTGCATGTTTTTACTTTTCTTTAAAACCTTTCCATGATTTCAATGAGATAAAATTGAAATCATCGTCAACGGTGGCATATCAATTGGAAAATGACGTCTTGTAAAATGATTTCAATAACACCTTATTCAAATCACCGATGATAAAAGATGTATCTTGCTTGGTTTATTTCCATTATTCAATTTAAATCCTTTCCATGATTTCAATGACTTAAAACTGAAATCACCATTAATGATTTTGAAACTGTCACAGAATGACGCATTGTTGATGACTGGTATCGTGATTTCAGTCAGACCTTATTCGAATCACCGATAAATTAAATGTTATACTGTTAAATTCTTTCTTTTGGATGATTTTTCGTGAGCATCCTCGGTGCATGTTTTTACTTTTCTTTAAAACCTTTCCATGATTTCAATGAGATAACATTGAAATCATCGTCAACGGTGGAATCTCAATTGGAAAATGACGTCTTGTAAAATGATTTCAATCAAACCTTATTCAAATCACCGATGAATGAAGATGTTGAACATGCAAGTGACTTTGCATTGGTGGCCTATGATTTCAATCAGGCCTTATTTTTATATAATATTCGCCTGCTATTTCGTCTCGTTTCTTTCAGCAGTCGGACAAGCTGGAAACTAGAGATTCATGTTGCACCCGGGAACATGGTTTCAGAGCTGCCCAATTAGAATAATTCATGATCAATTCGATTCACGAGCCTTTAAATGTCTCTTATTTACTCAATTGGGCTGATGTAAATCATTTGGTTGGCCTTTTTTCAACCCTTATTTTCCGACAAAGGGTGTAGTCGTATGTAAGATCCTTTCGGGACACAAAATGGTAGAACAGTGTTGCAGCAGAAGAGGGAGGACTCCAAAAAAATCTAAAAAAAGAAGTTTTATTATAAGAACATAAAAACATATTATTTTATTATTGTAATGAACGTTATAGAACAGTGAGTGTTTGTTAGGTAATTGCCATACGATAAAAAAATAATAAAAAAAACCGTAATGATCAATACGTTCTTAGACAAATGAGTTTTAAATCGAGGTAAGTTTAGTCCGGTGCATCGGTTTCAATTTCAGGTTCACTATTAATACCTAGTTATAGTACTTTTATCTCACTAGCGCGGGTGAGCCATGCTTGTGTGTTGAGCTATACATGCACATTGTCTATGTGTGCGTCAGCGTAGGAGCTATTGAGTTCACGTTGTCTATGTGTTCGTATGTGTCACAACTACAACAATGGCCGACCCGCGCTCGTGAGATAAAAGTGCTATAACTATTAGATAGTTTCAGTGGTATAGCTACAAGGAGGCGGAAGGGGGGTGACACCCGGGACTACTCGATGCAGGCCCCTGCCGCCGCCATTGACGGGAGGCACCCGGCGTCGGGTGTCACCCATGCCATCTGAGTAGTTTCACCTGTTCCGGGGCTCATCTAACCGAAAATTCCACATATCGGTCTGTATATATTTTATCGTTTACGCTATTATTGTATAGCTACTAAATACGTAGGTATAAACAGTAACATACATACCTTAAGTAGGATATATTTTGACTAGGCCCAAATTAAGAAGGAATTCCATTTCGCTCATGAAGACCGCTGAAAGAATAAAAAAGGGGTTATTTGTTACCCTAATCCATTGATTAATTAGAGCCTCTTGCTCGAAAAGTCAAAGAAAATCACTGTCAGTAGCTTATACCTAAGTTTTTTCGAAACATTAACAAATTCGAACGCGTTTGCGTTTTGTCTCAAAAAAATTATGAAAACGCTCTCACCGAGTTTGAAATACGCGCGTTCATCGGTTAGCAACAAAATTATACTCGCTGTTTTAGTTTCCACTAGTGACCACCAGAGGCACGTTTTCATACCACTTTCATACATTTTGAGACGAAACGCAAACGCGTTCCAAATAGTTAATGTTTCGAAAAAACTTATACTAGAGCTACAGATAAAATGAAACGAATAGTATACCTAAGTATTTCATCTTCGTAGTCAGACTAAAGACTTGGGAACATCCATAACCCATGAAAAATACACAACACATATACAAATACAATATAACATAATAATAGTTCCATGCAAAGGCTTCTAGAAATACAAACGAGCATGTGACAGCCCTGGAATCACAAGCGTCCATACGCTACAATGACCGTACGCATGTTTGCCATTAACGTGGACAAAAAACCAATTCAAATGTTCGTCCCAGTGTTTCGACCCCCTAATTTCTTTAGCACCATCACACCTGTGACGCGCGAAGGAACGTAAGCGCTATAAGTAAGTATGTGTGCGTGCGCTGTCGGTACACGCGTCAATTGTTTGCGCGGGTGCGTAGCGCGTGGCACGGAAAAATCGCGAGGCGCGCCGACACCCGATCGATACCAGGCGGGTCTCTCAGGGACGAGGTAACTGACCTCAGTGCGGGGGGTTCGTGTCCGTTCTGTATGTAATACTATTATACTATTCAGTGGCACCATTTAAATTTATGATAATTCAAGTTATTTGGTAGGACTCTGGCCTCCTACCAAATAACTTGAATTATCATAAATTGGTGGCCTACTGCGAACCGAAAACGAAATATCTGCTGCCTCTCTGTCGCTCTTGCATATTGGAGCAACAGAAAGGGAGATACATCGATTTCGGTTCCCGGCCTACCGGGAAAAAAAAAAATACCTCTAAAAAAAAAAATCAAAATAGCTCTAGGGGGCCTACCCCCTAGAGCTATTTTGAATAACGTGTAATACCCATCGAAATGTCCAGAAACTTAAAAAATTATGCTACAGAAATTATGCGGTTTAAGTGGTCTGATATTTCACCCCCGTACATACTAACATTGATATATTATATTCTTAAGTAGTTAAAATTTTAGGCTCACCATAAAAAAGAGAGTTATGAAGCCTGAAGATGGGAAGTTGTGCCATTGTGGGATTTTTGAAACTCATAAGTATTAAATAAATCTGAAACTAAATCTCGGCATTAGTTAAAAATATCAGAACAATGTTTAATACTTAACTGACATGACAATATGATACGCACTAATAAAAAAAAACTTACCAATGGAAGTCGGAAGGAAAGATTTGGATAGTTATGTCATTATTAGGGGTAGAATCAAAAACCTGCGAACAAAAAGTATTATCACTATCATTCTACTACTACACCAAAACGAAAATAGACCAGGGGGGCTACCGCGAACCACAAACGAAGTTTTCCGTCTCTGTCGCACTTACGTGCAGACTTGCCAGTGCGACAGAGAGGGAAAATTTCGTTTGTGGTTCGCGGTAGCCCCTCAGTACCCTTACCGTGAGTTTGCAATGTTTGCATTACCGTACTCGCTAGCGACTGCGTAAGTAAACGATTTAGTATGGACAAAAGTACAGCGCCTCTGGTGGTTAGGTTACGCAATAGAACTAAGAATCGTCATACTAAATTGTTTACGCAGTCGCTAGCGAGTACGGTAATGCAAACATTGCAAACTCATGGTAAGGGTACAGGCAAGTCTAGACCTGGCTAAAACACTAACTGCGCGCGTCAGGTTCACTCCCCCTCTTTTCCCGGCACCAGATAACGTATTTATTTACATATGTTTTTATTCACTTCATATTAGGTAACTCTGAATTGAACTGGTGGATGGTGGATGGCGTCACGTATACAATCAATACTAGAAGTATAATGCACCGGACGAAGTCGCGGGCAAAAACTAGTAAAATATACTACAACAAAAGAAGGAATTCGGAACTAGTAAGTTTTAAAAATTGTGTTTTAACAAAGGACTAACTTTCACTTGGACTACTGACGCGTCCAACACGGCTCTCAGAAACAGACTAGACAAATCTAGAACCTGGCTAAAGCACTACCGGCTTGCGTCGATCGATTTAGCGTACCTAGACATGCGCGTTTCACACCTTATTTTTTAGGGCAATAAAATTAGTAGAACCTGGACATAATCCATAACCGCAATTTTCTTATTGTATTATATACAGTATTGTTAGTTATAGTTAAAATATTAGGGTAGCGCGTCAATAAAAAAAACGATAAACTAAATTTGTAATTTTTATAAGTAGATACAGCATAATGAATTGAATAACTTTAACTATGTAAAAAAGTAGGCTCTATTCTATTACAATATGACGCTTGCATTCTAGTTAAAGAAATCAAAATTAAACCAATTAATCAATCGGAACTATCATTAATAAAGGTTCGGTAAATTACACATTTTCTGGTTTATCATACCAGAAATTATAGATAACTGTAATTTAACAATTTATTCTGAATAGTATATTATGATAAATGACAATAAGTATTATGTTAAATGACTCCATACAGGGTGGAAAAAAATATGGGCTCTGGAGGGGAACTATCTTAAATGCTTAAGTTACGTCATTTTACTTAAAGGAAACATTATTTTATTTTAAAAAAGAAGCAAAACTGCATTCAAAGGTTTGAAAAAAATCTTTCACTGTCTCAACTCGTTCAGGGTTTATGGTTATCGTTTTTTTTATTGACGCGCAACCCTAATTTGTTTAATTCGTTATATTTTAACTATAACTAACAATACTGTAAAAACAAAAAAATTGCGGTTATGAATTATGTCCAGGTTTTGCTAATTTTAGTCGCCTATTTGTCTTCTTTTCACGTCACGCGCTTTTCAGTAACCGTTACGTTTAAATTAAAAAACCGACCAAGTGCGAGTTAGACTTCGCACATTTATGGTTCAGAACCAACCGCAAAATTAAGTTATCGCGCCCCCTTTAAAATGTATGAGAGCCTCACTTAAAACATTACAAGGTCGTGGGAAGTGGTAAATAAACCACTTTATTAACCACTTGCCACAACCTTTGACTCGTATCTCTTTCACTATTCTTAAGCGGGTATTACACTGTCCTGAATTCAGGACACTTGGGGTTCGGACCTATACGTTAGAGCGAGATGCTTCAAATCCCCTCCACTAGTTAGGACGCCTGATTCAGGACAGTGTAATAGCCGCATTACTTAGCTCTTCTGGAAGTTCTGGAAGCCGTTAGAACGCATGTATTACCTATGCTGTCTGGTGCCAGGTATATTAATTTGGTGTCGATGTCGAGTAATATGCACACCTGATTTTAATCGTTATAAATTTGAACTGTAGCCAAAATTACTCTTATTATTTATATTTTTTAAGCGTTGTAGTTTTTTTTTTCGTTAGAATTGCATGAAAATTGTTACTAGTAAATAAAAAATTACAATATGGCGCCGGTATTTTTTTTTTCTCGTACATTTTACCCACTGAGTTACGAAAATCCCATACGTTGTGTCACTCAATGGAAAAAAATTGTGGGACACTGTAGGAAATCGTGCATATATTGTTCAGAATCAGGAGCTCTTCCAACCTAACAATTTTCATACAATTCTAAAAAAAAACTACAACGCCAAAAAAATTGGCCGTTAATTTGTTACATTGTGTTATATTCAAACGCAACGGTCAATACGCATACGGTGCACTTAGGGTCCAGTACAATAATGGATACAGAGCACTGATGGGACTGCCGTGGCATTGTAGCGCATCAGGAATGCTTGTCGAGGCAAACATAGATTCGTTCCAGGCCATTTTACGTAAACGGACAGCATCCCTGATGCGCCGCCTTGCAAGCAGCACCAACCGTTTATTGGCTGTAGTAGCTGGAAGGGTGGACGGACCCTTTTTTGAGCACTGGACACGTATGCACATAAGTCTGTGTCCAGTGTTCAAATGAATCCGATCCTAGTAGTGTAGTAGATCCTAGTTATAAGTACCTACTTGTATATACTAACATAGTCTTAAGTTATATGTTACTAACTACATATAGATGTATCCGAAATAAAAATAATTGAATTGAATTGAATACTGATTAGGTACAGATGTATTGCAAAATGATTGAGGGAAAACTCGGATCTCAATCGGAATACGATGGCACCCGAACTGTCAATCAATGATTGTATTAAATGAGTGACGGTTTCATATCCATTATTATTGAACTTTATTGTTTAATGTCAAACTGTGCATTATACGTCATATTTCTATGGAAATGTCACGGAAATGTGACGTGTGAGGTAGTGTTGCCAAACCAAATATTTGTTTGACAGTTCATTTGCTTGGTAGAGTTGAAGTAGCCAAACACCGAAGCTAATTGAGAGAGCACGATAAATACGAACTTTTCCGATAAAGTACGAAGGAAAATCATTTTGCACTACATCTGTAGAAGTAGTTAAAAATTGTACCTCAAAAACAGAAGGTGTTTTCAGAGAGCCGGCCGGATAGATACTAACTGTATTGGCTAGACGGCCTAGCCTGGACCAAAACTAGTGCCCCAGATGCACCCTTGTCGATCGATCGCACATGCGCTCTATGCAGTTCTCTGTTCTCGTATCTAATAAAATGCAAGTGCTGCCAGTCATGCGCAATAAGTGCTCGAAAACATTTTGCACGAATATTTCGGCACAGTTTTTTATATACGCATCAAAAAAAAGTTTGTCAAAAATGACCTTTTTCTCGCAACCTGTATGTTTTTCCCAAAAACTGAAAACGCCATTTTCACGTAGCAGCACGAGATCTGGTAGCTGCCCTTACTGTCCCAAAAAGAAAATCCAGCCTGTATATTTGATGCCCTGTTTTGGCCAGGAAAGCGGCCAGTGACAGAGTGTAGGATACCCTCTCTGAGGCCTGATGGGCCAGCAGAAAGGGATTTTTTATTTCTGCACAGTGGGAGCGTTTACCACGAATTTTCGCGTAATATTGGTTTATGGCTTACGAAGTGACATGCATATTTCTTAATAAGGAAATTTGTTCGCAAGTTAGCTATTTCACATTTATCCGATACGTACACATAACTTCAACACACTCTGCTTCTATTGTGCACTACAGCGTAGGGTGGTTTTGTTTTTGTGCAATAACGACGTAGATGCGCGCGCATATTTGCACAAGATACTTACGTTGAATTTAAATTTGGTAATTGTGTTGCTTTGTATTAAAATGCATGTAAAACGAAGATCCATGTTTAAAACCGCACTAAAAAAATACTTAATTAACTTGTTGCTATTTCACTCATTTGGGCAGAGCGTGGCGCGCTTCTGTTTTTGTGCCATAACGACGCAGATGCGCGCGCATTCTTATTGTACAATAAACGTTGAATTTAAATTTGGAAATTGCGTATGTTTTCGATTCCAAAAGGCGGCATATTATACTAATTATGTTATACAAGAGGCATGAAAATATCCTATAAGTACTAACACGATTAGCGATTAGTCTCCAGACACTACACTTGTAAAGCTTACTGTACTTCGCCGGCTACTAGAAAAAAACTAAATCTTACCTACCTTAGCTATTGAAGCACTAATTCATCAACACTTCCCGACGACGCACTGCGTTCTATTTTCAAATAAACTGCGAGCTATTTTAACGTTATTCGATTTTCAAAACTTAAAAAAACCGTTAAAAGAGCTCGCGTGCTGAGTAAGTAACCACACCGGTAAAACAAACAGAGGCAACTAGGGTAAGTTGGTACTCACCAGGGGAAGACGTCATGTCCGGAGCGGATTCACGAACGAAATGAACGAGACCCTAGCGCTTTAGCTCGGAGGCTGCGTCTAGACTTAGAATAACGCATGCGCACGCCAATCGACCGGCAAGGGAGCCCAGGACATCTGGCGTTGCCTAGTAACCCTAGCCTGTAGCCACCCTAAGTGGGAGGGCAGAGGTGCCCAAAATTTCGCATTACCTATCAGTGGCGGCGCGAAAATATTCTTAGGGAAGCCGGAAATAATTTGCCTTTCTTATTCTTCATGAGCCGTAGTTTATTTATTTATCGTATGGCATTTATTTCGAACCGTGAGATCTTCGAGAAGACAGTACGGTTGCCAGTTTTTGTTGCACTTTTAGAACCACCCAGGGGTCACGTGTAGGGTAGCGGTGGGTACTTTCCCTACGGACGTGGTGCAACTTCGACCCCCCTTTGTCAAGTGAGTGGGCAACTTGACTGTTAGAAGTTTTCAAGCCGCACGAAGGCCTCCAACTTGGCTTAACGACTGCTGCCATAGACAGCAGCTGGGATCAACGGCTTAACGTGCCTTCCAAAGCACGGGAGCGCTCAGTTAGTAACCACTCAAAGCGGTCACCCATCCATGTACTGACCGCGGCCCACGTTGCTTAACTTTGTATAACGCTTGCGGCACGCAGGCGCCGCTGGGCCAGGAGCGCTCCTGCATGAGCCGTAGTAAAAGAACTGCACTGGCTGAAAACTAGGCAAGCCGGCGGGAATCGAGTTGTATGGACGCTCCGCCACTGTTACCTGTGTCTTGCGCAACAAGTCTGTATAACCCGGCTAAGTGGAGTAAACAGCTTGTCTTGGAAGAAGTCTCATTGCGTATGACTTATGCGCTTGGGCTGTTAATATTTATGTCATTACTTAGGTACTTGTTTACCTATTAGGATTTGTTAGGTAAACAGTAAATGAGTATACCTAACAGTTATCCGTGGATAAACGTCAACCTGTTTGGGAAATTTAAGGCTTGTTATGGTAGGAAAATGGTATGATAAATAATGTTTCATTTGATATTCGGCCATGTATCAAGAACACACACATACACAAGAACACACACAAACACAATTTAGCCATGTAAAACTATTCATATTTTAAGTTGTATCCTGCTCTCTCTGTACACTTATATAGTATTTAATTGGAACGAAACTGGGTCCTGTAACACAGGGTTTTCCTAGCTCAGGACACAGGGTCGTGATTTATATTGTAGTGATGCCCTTATACAATATTTATTTTCATATTTTTTTTTCATATCTACTAATACCGATTGCTTTATAAATAAATTTGTTTTACTAGTTTTTGCCCGCGACTTCGTCCGCGTGGAATTCGTTTATATACAATAGGATCTAATTGCTATTTTTTTATATCAGGCGCTTACTTAGTTATCGGTCTTCCATACAAATTTTCACTCCCTTAAAGGATGATTTCCGGTATAAAAAGTAGCCTATGTCCCGGATCTCAAACTATCCCCATGCCAAATTTCATCTAAATTGGTCAACCGGTTTAAGCGTGAAGAGTTAACAGACAGACAGACAGACAGATGGACAGACAGACAGACACACTTTCGCATTTATAATATTAAGTATGGATTAGAGTGACAATCTAGTACATACTCGTATATTATATCGAACTAACTAGCGATAAATTTCGCGGGGTCACTCTTGGATAAAAATAGCCCAGGACAGGAACGGGTGGTGTGCTCGAAGAGAGGCCTATGCTCAGCAGTGGGCGATAACGGGCTGAAAATGATGATGATGATGAGCCATAAATAATATAGAGTAAGCTCAATTAGGCTTGGGTTATGGGTACTAGACAGATATGTAGGTACCTATTTAATAGATTATGTAAATACTTACATAAACCAGCCAAGTCCTATCCCAAAATTAAGCAAAGTTTACTATGGGTACTATACTAAGGTAAGGTAAGCCTATTTATACATATTATAATTACTTAAATACAAAAAACAATCCAATACTCACAAATATTCGTGCTCATCATAAAAATAAATGTTCAACGCAAGAAACAAAACAGCATTTAACTTAATAATCTTTCCAGTAAATATTTTTTTAAATTTAAATGAACACGCATGAAAACCATGCTCGTTAAAAACTTTGAGCGACGCTGCATATCGCCCCTATCTACACATCCAACATACCTAAACATACATAAATAAAGCCCGTGACAGAGGGTCGCCGACATGTCCGTAGGACGGAGCGACCTTGGTCCGCAGCGACCGGTTTTCAAAGGAAATCTTGCTGGAAACAACTGTTACCACACGGTCCGTGCGGACCAAGGTCGCCCGGTTTTTGGGCCTGTTTTTCACCGTCTAGCACGGGCTCGGATCTATAATTGTACCTCATTGTACCTATATAATAGAGTCTGTACACTCTCGCCGAGACAGCGCGACAGGCCGAGCGCGAGAGTGTACAGGGGGGGTCTCGCCGTCAATTCTCCACCTCCCCCAGCCCCGAGGGGGGCTCGATGGTGTAAAGGCCGTATTTGGGCCAATTTTTTTTGCGTTGTAGTTTTTTTATTTCTTAGAATTGCATGAAAATTGGTAGGTTGGAAGAGCTCCCGATTCTGAACAAAATGTTCACGATTTCCTACAGTGTCCCACATTTTTTTTCCATTGAGTGACAAAACGTATGGGATTTTCGTAACTCAGTGGATTTTTTGTACGGGAAAAAAATTTTTTTCGTCGCCATGTTGTCATTTTTTTTTACTTGTACAGAATCAGGAGCTCTTCCAACCTACCAATTTTCATGCAATTTTAAGAAATAAAAAAAAACTACAACGCCATAAAAATTGGCCCATTTAACAATACAAAAGTAGCAGGTCGCTTGAAAGTGGCGCCTAAAAAGAGTAAAGATGCAATATGAACAAAATGATGCTACGAAAAATATTTGCGTACCGAATCAATAAATTATTTACGTAAAATTTATTTCGGTACGTTTAGTTAGATATTTCAACTTCGATACAAAGCGTTTTGTTGCGTTTTGTAGTTTGTTGACTGTAAAGGAACGTCTCAATGTTAATGTCAAACGCTCAAACGTAGAAACGAATGAGAAACGAATTACGATTTGATAACATTGATAACGTATAGATAGTTCAAAGTCGAAACTGTCAAACAAAGGTGCTTTTAAAAGAAAAACACCGAAGTAACAGCCAGTATCACACATTGTTCTGATTATTTTGTATGTAAATTTATCACTATGGTGTCAGGAATCGTTGCCGGCCGATTAGCTATCGTCACAGGTTAGTTTTTAACAAAACTTTTAAAAAGTTTCTTAGACGTACTTTTTTTTTGGCGAAGATTATGAGAAACATGAGCGTTCTATGCAGGGTAGTTAAGGCAATGCTAAATAAATATTTTTCTTCTTCTTCTTGATGCACAATGATGCTCCTTCTTGCTTAGTTTTTCGGAAACAGCTGTTGAACTTAGGTTATATTTTACAACTATTGAAATAAATGAATAAGCAGATTTGGGCAAATTACTAGTTACATTGTTTGAGTTATAAAGAGGTTAATTCAGTAGTATGTCATTACTACTTAGATTCAGATAGATTCACATCATACTCTTACAATTAAATCATTTTACAATGCGACATGCAATATCCAAAATTATGATTACTATAATCATAATTTGAGTTCCTTTTATAATTTACAATGCTGGCTGGTACAGCCGGCATAAGGCCAGTCAAGTGCCAAAATAACCTTTATGTCACACCTAGCCATAAAGTGGCCATTATCGCACGCTCCGCGCGCGAAAAAGCCTACTTCCTGGCCAGGGGGTGACATAAAATTTTGTACTTAACACGGGCGGTAATAAAGAAAGCCTCAGATCGCATATTTATCGCCCTTGCCTTCGGCTCGGGCGTCAAATACCTGCGATCTGAGACATTCTTTGCTTTACCGCCCTTGTTAAGTAATGTACTATGTTTTCTTACATGTCAAATCAAATCAAATATTTATTCTGCCAATAGGCCACAGGGGCACTTTTACATGTCAATCGGTAATTATGTATATTTTTACAGGTGCAGGATCTGGTATCGGTCGCGCCACATGCCAAGTGCTCTCACGAGAGGGAGCCACTGTTATAGCAGCGGACAAGAACTATGAGGCTGCAGAGCAGACAATTAAGAGCCATGCTGCCTTGGCTAGCGGATTCAATGGTAAATACATACACTAAGGCAACGACATACATACTACTCACGCCCGCATCCTTTTGAGACAGGCATATACTAATGAATGCCAAACACTGCGGTCCTTCTATACTTCTTTCACTTTACATCCACATATCTCCTCATACAGGATTGTCGGTTCAGTTGCAACCTGGTCCTCTTCGTGCCAGTTGCACCAACGTACGAACACAGACCGGTCATCGTCAAATATGGCGCCGGTAGCTGTCATCTCATAGAAACTTGTCAAACTTTCCATACAATCAGATTTGACCTACACTGCTTGTACGATTACAAGCTTTGCTTAGTTTGGGATAAGGTTGATTTGTGTAAGATTGTCCACAAATATTAATGTTTTACTTTATTTTTATTTTAAATTACGAAAGCGAACTAAACGTATATACTTACATTACAGATGCCGGCGACCATTCGGCCATAGAACTGGACGTGTCCAACTCAAAGTCGGTTAAACACGTCGTCCAAAAGACGCTCGAGCAGTATAAAGCGCCGCCCACCATAGTGGTCAACTGCGCCGGCATTACTAGGGACAACTGGCTGCTAAAGTTGTCGGAGGAGGATTATAGTCAAGTTTTGGATGTTAACTTGAAGGTTAGTATTATATATTATTCATATTCATTTATTCATGAAATATTAAACTTTACATGTCAGTTCATTATTATAACTTTCCTGTTCACGGGACAACGGTGTCCCGGACCTTTGGGAGGCGTGCGCGGACCCGAAGTACCGAGGCACCGAAGTACCATCGAGTACCACATAGCCAACACGTAGAGGCCCATTAGACAATTTATTATAACTATTATTATAGGTTATAAAATTTGTATGTAGGTAACATACGTTCATTATTTAAAACAATCTTACCCAAATCAACCTAGTCCCAAACTAAGCAAAGCTTGTACTATGGGTACTAATTGACGATATACATACTTATATAGATAAACAGATATTAGTATGAGATTCGCTGTGGAGGGGCGCGTCGTAACTATTTGGTCGTATATATTATAACTGTTTGGTCGGTTTGCAGGGTACATTTCTGGTGATGCAAGCCTTCGCACAAGCGATGACTGAGAAAGGCAAGGCGGGCTCAATCGTGAACATATCCAGCATAGTCGCAAAATATGGAAACATTGGTAAGCACTACTTTGACGACCGCTTTAGCTTAGTTGGTAGTGACCCTGCCTACGAAGCTGGAGGTCCCGGGTTCGAATCCCGGCCGGGGCATTTATTTGTGTGATGAGCACGAATATTTGTTCTTGGGTCTTGGATGTTTTCTATGTATTTAAGTATTTATTTATCTATATAAGTATGTATATCGTCGCTTAGTACCAATAGTAAGATTGTCCACAAATATTTATTTATTTATTACTATAATCCCAACATATGCATTGCGCACGTGACTGACTGACTCTTGGAGTTGAGAGCGTCTATAGGCTGCGGTGTCCGCTTGCCATCAGGTGGTCCGTACGCTTGTTTGCCACCGTCGTGGTATAAAAAAACCGTTAATCCATGCCTACGTTATGTACTAGCGACCCGCCCCGGCTTCGCGCGGGTGCAAATTTTACATATACAACCTTCCTCTTGAATCACTCTTATTATTTAAAAAAACCGCATCAAAATCCGTTGCGTAGTTTTAAAGATCTAAGCATACAACGGGACAGACAGCAGGAAGCGACTATGTTTTATACTATGTAGTGATTTTCATTTAGAAATAAGAAAATATGACTTAATTTAAATTTACTTATGTAGATTTTTAATTAAATGATATAAGCATCAACTATTACACGACTGCCCAAAAAAAGGAGTGTAATGTTTTCAGGTTTCATGTATGTATGTGAACTTTTTTGTTCCCCCAGAACTTCTCAACGCATTAACCGATTTAGATGTGTGAGGTATCGTTGGAATCCTTACGTCATCACGGGTAATATAGGATATGTGACGTTGCAATAAAAACAATATGGCGCACTGTAGACTCCATTTTGAGTGTTCGGTAAAACAAAATATTCTATCCTAGCACGTGAGGTATCAAAATGAAGCATTTGAAGAGACGATTCCAAAAATATATATAATGTATGTGTTTTGTAGCGAAAAAAACTTCGAAATAAAATAATAATTATAATAAAATGAGAAGTTCTGGTAGAACAAAAAGTTCACATACATACATGAAACCTGAAAACATTACACTCCTTTTTTTGGGCAGTCGTGTAAAAATTAAAAACACGACTGCACTAAACTGATAAAAACAAGTTTCCTAATAAAAACTCAAGGAAATATATTTTGTTTGCAGTAGGGGGACCGACTACTTACACATATTTATAATAATTAGGTCTTATAATAATTAGGTCCCTTGACTGCAAACAATATATATTTCCTTGAGTTTTTATTAGGAAACTTGTTTTTATCGGTTTTTTTTAATAACGTATCGTTTTATTCATCTAAATTTAAATTGCAAGAAGTCGGTTCGGATTAAAAAAAGTAATTTGTCATAATAACTGTGGGTCTCTCAGGGACGAGGTAACTGACCTCGGTGCGGGGGGTTCGTGTCCGTTCTGTATGTAATACTATAATACTATTCTGTGGTTATACCTGCATAATTTGCAACAGGTCAAACCAACTACGCAAGCAGTAAGGCAGGTGTGATCGCTATGACGCAGTCCGCGGCCAAAGAACTGGGGAAATTCAATATAAGGTACGTTTACACGCAGATCGCTCTTCCATACAAACTTCCATCCCCTTAAGGGATGATTTCCGGGATAAAAAGTATCCTAAGTAATGGACATAGGCTGCGTTTCCACCAGAGATGTGCGAGGATGTGTTTTCATATATTTGAGAGGTGTCAAATGTATGAAAACGCATCCTCGCACATCTCTGGTGGAAACGCAGCCTTAGACGGGCTAAAGGACGGCCGCTTTGAGTGGTCACCGAGCGCTCACGTGCTTTGGAAGGCACGTTAAGACGCTCTGCGGTCTATGACTTGAGGCCTTCGGGCGGCTTGAGAACTTCTAACAGTCAAGTTGCCCACTCATTTGACAAAGGGCAGTCGAAGTTGCACGTCCGTATACCTTGTTTTTTAGCATTAGAAAGAATGACAAATGACATTATACGAGGTTTTTTTTATCAGGCAGGTTCTGCGGTAAAAGTGTCAAAGTTTGCCATAAATCATGCCTACATTCTATATTTCCATTTCAAAATAAGAAAATATGACTTAATTTAAATTTACTTCTGTAGATTTTTTAAATGATAAGGCATCAATTATTTTTTAATTATAATTTGATCGTTTTCTATCCATATAATATAAACCACACTATGTTATAAATTGTAACATTAGTTATCTGCCCAATAGGGTATTAAACTAAGATAAAAATAAATTATTTTTTACTTGACTAATAAAAGATCTAACGAAAATACTCGAAAAACATCAATTATTAATTCAATTTAGCTAATTGAAAGATTTTATAAGCATAAAGATTTAAAAAGGACGCTGATTTGAACAAACCAATTCACACTGTCTTAGTGACGTCACTAGTATTTCCCTAAAAAAATTTATATAAACAAATCGTTTTTGACATTTAATAAAAAGTTGCTGATTTGACTATGAGTTTAATACCGTATTGCCATACGATACATGACATAATTATCTTGTTACAACAGAGTGAACGCTGTGCTCCCCGGTTTCACAGAGACGCCAATCGTCAACACGGTTCCAGAGAAAGTTGCACAACAAATGATCAAAATGATCCCATTGGGAAGAATGGGTAAACCTAATGGTAAGCACGTACGTGTATTATTTCTGCATCATCATCATCATCCTCCTAGCGTTATCCCAGTACAGTTGCATCCTGAAGGATGCCTGGGGTCCGCTACCCAATCCCAAGATTTGGCGTAGGCACTAGTTTTTACGAAAGCGACTGCCATCTGACCTTTCAACCCCGAGGGGAAACTAGACCTTATTGGGATTAGGCTGTGTCAAGTGAGTGGGCAACTTGACCGTTAGAAGTTGTCAAGCCGCCCGAAGGCCTCCAACTTGGCTTAACGACTGCTGCCATAGACAGCAACCGGGATCAACGGCTTAACGTGCCTTCCAAAGCACGGGAGCGCTCAGTTAGTAACCACTCAAAGCGGTCACCCATCCAAGTCCTGACCGCTGCCCACGTTGCTTAACCTTAGATACCGCAAGCGGTACGCAGGCGCCGCTGGGCCACGAGCGCTCCCGTGTATTATTTCTGCGATGCTCAGAAAATAACATAATTATAGTGTCTCAAGGCAAAATGTGCAACATAATGTACACTCATAATAGTTGAAGTTAAGTCTGAACGGTTCATAGTTAACGGCTTATCCAGAAATCACGCGAGATTTTTTGGGCCACTTTTGGACCCCCAATTTATTACATAAAATTAACTAATAAAATTTTAGGTTTTTATCAAAAAAAAATAGTAAAAGTTTTAGGTTTTTATCAAAAAAAATATTAAGGTTTAGTTTATTATCAAATCAATAATTATCAAAGCATAAAAATCACGATAATTATTATTGATAATTATCCATTCGAACCCGGTAAAGAAAAAAAAAATACACGTGAGTTCACCTTGTACCCCCCTCCCCCAACGTGATCAATGGTGAGGTTTCCACCCCCCCCCCCCACCCTTTGGAGCCTCGCGTGAATTCTGAATAAACCCTAAGCTATCGAGTGTGTATAATTTCAATGTTCTATTTTTATTTTATTTTAATTTAGATTTGAATTGTTACTAATTTTAATTATAAATTGTATGTAGGTTTTAATTTTGTATTTTGACCTAATGTTTTGTACGCCTCTTGGCAATACATGAAAGATCACAAATTGTACCTATTAACAACTCTGTTCTGTATCAGCCTATCTGTGTCTACAATAAACATTATTCTGATTCTGGTCCAGTATAAAGTGAGCTCTAAATGAATCAACAATTATTCCGTGAGTTCACACCGAGTTTCTAAAGGGTTTCGTAACAAATTGTAAGTTGTATTTCTTTTGTTTCATTCAATAACCAAACAAAAAAAAACGTTTGAGAAAAGCGCTATATTTACCTTGGCGAAAACCAATTGTCTGACTCGTCTCTTGGCAAGCCTCGGCAAGCGTCGTCCAGCCTCGACCTCTTCAAAACTATCCTTTACTTGATTTTTGTTATGTTACAGAAATAGCGGAGGTGATAACATTCCTGAGTTCCGACAAGAGTTCCTTCGTCACCGGCGCTGCTGTCGACGTCACAGGGGGCTTTTAATCCCCCTTACGTAACCAGTTACGAGCGCATACTTTTTCCTCTTTCGAAACCAGTTGCGATTGAAGAATTTACCTACCTGCCTTTGTATCCTTCGATCGCAAATGGATTTGTAAAAAAGCTGAATTTTTTTTCGTACGCAACTATTTACGAATCTGCGCCCAAATCACACCAATACGCGTCGTTTCTTCAATATTTTAAACGATATCAGTATCACTGTGGTGTCACATCCCCATAGTGAATGCGCAGTCCAACTGTCAGTTGGATTTGTGACATTGTCCTATGGTTTTGTATGGGGACAGTGAACGTGTTAAAAAAACATTACCAACACTCCTTTCAGTCGTGTGAAAATTGTACACTGTTCGACCATCCAAGGAATTTCCTCCCTCGCACGCTCCGGTTGTGGAATGAGCTCCCTGCCGAGGTTTTCCCGAGGGACTACAATATGGGGGTCTTCAAGAAAGGAGTGTATAAATTTTTAAAAGGGTCGGCAACGCGCGTGTGACTCCCTTGGGGTTGCAAGCGTCCATAGGCTGCGATGACCGCTTACCATCAGGCGGGCCGCAAGCTTGTTTGCCACCGACGTGTTATAAAAAAAAAAAAAAACCAAAATCGTGACTTCAATTTTGTATTTTTCCTTATATAGTGTAGTGCATGACACCCGTGCTTTGGAAGGCACGTTAAGCCGTTGATCCCGGTTGCTGTCTATGGCAGCAGTCGTTAAGCCGAGTTGGAGGCCTTCGGGCGGTTTGAGAACTTCTAACAGTCAAGTTGCCCACTCACTTGACAAAGCCTAATCCCAATAAGGACTAGTTTCCCCTTGGGGTTGGAAGGTCAGATGGCAGTCGCTTTCGTAAAAAAACTAGTGCCTACGCCAAATCTTGGGATTAGGTAGCGGACCCCAGGCATCCTTCAGGATGCAACTGTACTGGGATAACGCTAGGAGGATGATGATGATGATAGTGTAGTGCATGACATCCACGAAGGCGCACCCCTACACCGCGTATGGATTCGCCGCTAGAGGCGCTAGTGTGACGTCAGTCCTCCGAAACGTCAAATTTCATAGTTTGTGGGCGGGTTACGCGGGTCTATCTCTAATTAGATTAATATGACTTTATTTTACTAAACGGTTAAAACTCACGTATTAATTGTCACTTCGGGCGACATGTTTCGAACTCTTCGGGAGTTCTTCATCAGGATGAGTGCGTCTGCGACCCGCGCCGATTGCACACTGTCGAACTACCCGCCGCCCGCCGCAAGGCACGTGACGCACGCGCAGACAGCGCGGGGGCGGGGGCGGGGGCGGGGGGGGGGGGGGGGGGGGGGGCAGCTCGGCGCTGAAGGTGTTGTATGAGGTCGTGGTGAGGGATCGTCCCCCCCGATCAATGGTAGGCACACTGAACTCACTATGTCCACTCGATTGTCAGAACTCCCGAAGAGTTCGAAACATGTCGCCCGAAGTGACAATTAATACGTGAGTTTTAACCGTTTAGTAAAATAAAGTTATAACATGTCTCACGAAAGTTTGAATTCAAGTAGATTAATATGGTGACTATTTTGCAATATCTGAGATTGATAATGGCAAATATGAGTTAGGGTTCGACGGATTTCAGTGCTTTGCGACAATTTTATCGCTCGTAAACATATCTCTTACTTTTTTCCGAACGAAACGGGAGTGCGCTACAATACGGGATATTCGATAAAAATATATACATACGGTGCGGTTTTAATGTATGAAATACGATTTCAACGTAAATTTGGTTTTTACGCCCATAATAACCTATAACAAACTTTGACAGCTGGACTGAGAGCGCAGTGGCGCCAACTGGTGAGCACAAAAACGGTAGCCCTCATTGCGTAAGATTAGTATGACATTCGTTGTGGAGGGGCGCGTCGTCGTGGGCAGGGACCGGACCACCCTTTCCTCGCTAAAAGCCTTTCAATGGGCGTCCCTTTAATATGGCTAATCCATTGAAAGACTCACCAGTTCGAACGGCTAGCCCATTGGTTTGACTATCCCTTACCGAAAAACTCGCCAAACAATAAAGCTAGCCCTTTATAAGAGTTAGCCTAACGATTAAGCGCTTTTTTTTAAACTTTCCCTTTAGAAATTTCGTACTTACGCTTTACGTGAAAGAGACAGGATTAGGATAGTAATACGTGCGAACATTAAAGAACGCCGCCCGCGTCGGTTGCTCGCTATCGGATGCGTAGTAGTGTGTGCTTTATTAACAAGCCGGACGATTTAAATTAGCTCGCTAACATGCTAAGGCTAGCCCTTTATTTGGCTTACCGCTATAAGCAATATGCAAGGTTTGGGTGAGCGGATGATAAGGGTTTTGTAAGGGTATTGGGGATACACATTTAGTCATATGGGTTACCGCTTAATAAGGGCTTTAAAAGCAAAATGAAAGGGTTTTGACGGGCAAAGGGTATGGTGAGTAAATCCGTATGCAAAACCCATTCAAAACCCTTTCAAAGGGATAGCGGGCCGGTCCCTGGTCGTGGATGACACGCACTATACACTTCATATGTACTTACAGTTGCTCATTTGACTTTCATTCCTATTCTGATAATGCAAAGCTAATGAAACGATTTCTCAGACGACTTACACTGTGAAGTAATTTTATCTCATGAGCGCGGGTTGGCCATCGTTGTAGTTGTGACACATACGAACACATAGACAACGTGAACTCATAGCTCCTACGCTTACGCACACATATACAATGTGCATGTATAGCTCAACACACAACCATGGCTCACCCGCGCTCGTGAGAGAAAAGTACTCTATCTACACTTTATAGCTAGTATACGAATGGAAGTAATCTAAGGTCAAGTCCATAATTCGGCGGAGTAAACTGGCAGATAAGATGTTGCCAGGAGTAGAAAAAAAAAAATAGTGACGGTATATATCGATAAAAATATGTCGATAAGTATAAAGTAACTAACTATACCCTCCTATTCACGGCCAAAAATGTGCCAGCATTTTTCGGAATATTAAAATCGATAAACTATTCGATAGAAAGTTTTTTCGATCAAGATTTAAGTCCTACTACTTTACTACCTAATTTGTATTAAATGTAAAAGTTTCTACTTTTCGGCAACTAATAAGGCTCACTAAGCGGTCAAAAGTAAAATAAATATGAAGAAATATGAAAAAATCATAAAATTTACAAATCATTTTAATTTGTCAAATTGAGAGCATTTTAGATTGAGAGAACACTACTAATTTCGATTTTCGATGATCTCGGCAAGCACCAAGGGGTACCCGATAAATAGGTCCGTAAGATCCGTACGTCTAGTGAGGCCTTAAATAATATCGATATGAACAGCACTGGCCGTACTGTGGCAACATTTGTGCATTTTGACTTGTCAAACAACTCCGCCGAATGGTGGGCCAGAGTTTACGATACTTGTGTGCGTCTAATAGTATACTTTGTGACAGAACGAAACTCACATATATCGGATGATATTCGTTTCGTTCGTTCCAGTCGCGCCACCTTTTTGAATTAACCTATAATAATGAATAGTTATATAAGAATATTATTTGTATATTTTGTCAAGATTAAACAGAAGTTGTAAGTTGTAAGTCTGTTCTAGTCCAACTTATTATACATTTGTTACAGTATAAGTTCTGAATAAGCAGGGGGATTTTTTAATTTTAATTTGGAATAAGCGACTGAAATGTAATAATGAATATCTTTAGAACCGGCTCAAAAAGCCCTTTCATTTGACACCACACACGATAGGTTTCAGGACAATTTTTGTTTTTCCCCCATACAAAAAAAGATGACGTCATAATCTCGGCTATCCCACTTGGGAGGTCCAAGGACTTTCGTGAGCGTCATCCTGAAAGGCCGAACATATCCCAGAAGGTCTCAATTAGTAATAGGGATGTTGACTCAAAATTTATTATTACTCCATACGAAAGAATACATAAAACTATGCCAAATAGTGAAAATCTTATACAAATCTGTCAAAAAATAACAAAACTACAACCGTTAGAATGTCTTTAGTTCGAGAGAGAAAGCGCTACAGATCAGTGACGTCACTGACCTCGAGCGCCATAGTAAATGACGATCGTTCAATACAGAGGTGCGTTTTGCGGAACAGGGCCAGAAAATGCTCCCTCCTAAAACTTTGAAGACTTATAATTATGTAATTATTTATTCTTTTGAATTACTTTTTTCGCTATTCGATTGAAAATTTGATCCTTTTTCGAGAAAATTCGGTTTCATTGATTTTCTTATTTGGTGTCAACATCCCTATTATCAATGTCCGGGTAAAACCTAATTTCCCCGTACTATAAGCTAAAGCGGTCGTCAAAGGCTTTAATCATATATGTATATAATATAATGTATCTGTCGCAGGCAAATCGTATAATCCGCCGTATTACATTATGGCTAGGCGTTTTACAAAACAGCTGTTTTGTATTACGGCGGGTCAACGAATGAATACGGCTGATTGAAAATCCGCCGTAATGTGTTCGGCGATTTGCATTCTTCAATTCGCCTAGCCATAATGTAAAAAAGCGGTTCAGTCAGATTGTATAATCCGCCGTTAATACATTACGGCTAGCCTTTTCACAAAATAGCGTCGTTTTAGCTGTCACCTCTTTGACAGCTTTTAGTTCCCATTTTTAACACTCGCAGCGCTGTTTAGCAATGACAATCCGGCCATTTTGTAAAACGGCGGACTATGCAATCCGGCAAGTACAATCCGGCTAAACGTGAGCCGCCATATTGTAGAACGTGTAGCAATGACGATCCGGCTAACCGTTAACCCGCCGTATTACAAAACGGCTAGCCGTAATGTAAAACGGCGGTTTATACAATCCGGCTGCGACATATATAATGTATCATCTACATAAGTTATGACGAACATCTGTATATTTTAATAAAACAAAATATTTTTTGAAAATTGTTTTTACTTTAACATAACACCTATACAGCATAACTTGTCAAAGTGCTCCTTCCTAATTCTTACCCTTCGTTTTCTTCTTCAACTCTGATTTGTTCTTCTGTCTCTTGTCCTTCATGAAAGTCCTGTACTCTGTCTTTCTCTTCTCGACTATGATCTCTTTGTATTTCCTCTTGTTGTATTTCTGGAACTCCGAGTCGGCTAGGAGTTCATCTACCATGGTGCGTTTACGTTGTTTCCGAGTCAGTCGCTCGTTGGTGTGGTCTAGAGACGAGTCCAGTACTGTGCCAACCTGTTGATAATAGTACATTACTTAACAAGGGTGGTAAAACAAAGAATGTCTCAGATCGCAGGTAATTGACGCCCGAGCCGAAGGCAAGGGCGATAAATATGCGATCTGAGGCTTTCTTTATTACCGCCCGTGTTAAGTACAAAGTTTTATGTCACCCCCTCGCCAGGAAGTGGGATTTCCCGCGCGCGGAGCGTGCGGTAATTGCCGCTTTATGGCCAGGTGTGACATAATAGTACAATATCTGGGCGGCCGAGCTTTTTTCGGCGTTTTCCCGGGCATGAGACCTAGCTAGATCGATTGCTCGTCCCCGAAAACCCCCACATACCAAATTTCATCGAAATCGTTAGAGCCGTTTCCGAGATCCTCGAAATAAATATACAAGAATTGCTCGTTTAAAGATATAAGATTACTTAACAAGGGCGGTAAAACAAAGAATGTCTCAGTTCGCAGGTATTTGACGATAAATATGCGATCTGAGGCTTTCTTTATTACCGCCCGTGTTAAGTACAAAATTTTGTCACCCCCTGCCCAGGAAGTGGGATTTCCCGCGCGCGGAGCGTGCGGTAATTGCCGCTTTATGGCCGCTATATTAAAATCTATGTCAAACATACCACCCAAGTTAGAAATGTCAAAGCACAAATACAATAATGTCAACAGAAATTAAAATCTACCTATATCTACACTTGTGGCATAGGATGTTTACTGACCTGGAAGTATTTAGGCAATGTTTCCATATCATTCTTCTTGTAGAAGTGTTTCGGGTCAAGTACGGAGCGCATCTTGAGGACCTGCAGGTCATTCTTGAGCTCTTCGGTCACCTCTGGAGCGGGGAGGTCGAACCAGCCGGGGCCTTTGGTCCTGGCTCGTTCCTTCTGCAATGGCAAATATTGGTTAAATCGGTCAACCAACTTTTACTTGTTATTCTGTCCCGTCAGCCAGGTGACAACAGTAACAGAGTTTCTTAGAAAAAAATGTTAAAATATGGACTTTTAGCATGCTCAAGAGTTGGCCCACGTCATAATGGGTTAATTTATTTTTATTTTTTATTTTATAGCCTTATCTCCGATTACATATTGTCTCTGTTACAGGTTTACTTTACTAATCTTTTTTGTTTTTTCTTTTAATCTGTGTGCCCTTTGGCAAAGGCCTCCCCCAACACTTTCCAATCTTCTCTTATGCGTGCGAGTCTAGTCCAGGTTTTGCCTGCTACCTTAACTATATCACCTTCCCATTTTCTGAATAATAAATGAAATAAATAAATGAAATAAATAATAGTACATTATTGCCGTGGCCGGGAAGGGAGCAATTGCAGGCTGAGTATTTGTTTAAACGGACGAGCTTGCGAGTCCGTTTAATTATAATACGAAGCCTGCAATTGCAATTCCGGCCGAGGCTAATATAGTGCTTTTCTCAAAAATGGGGAAAATACGACAAAAACATAATTAAGATTTGATAAACATAACCTTAAAACGTCAAAAACATCATGTTTTCCCGCCGTTTATTTTTTTTAACAGAATCGCAAGTGTATTTTTCCACCGAAAAACGAAAATTATTCGAGACACATAAAAAAACGTCGCGTTTTCAACAGAAAAAGACGAGCTGAATTGGCTGAATACGACCTGTGCCTCCTTTTATATGGCAGTTTCTACATTTTAAAAAGTTTATAACTCGACAAATAAAGGAATTTATATGTGACATTGCAGGCCATATATGTGGCCTGCAATGTTTTTTACTTTTTATTTAATTTGGATCTGACCTTAAACTATACACTTTACCTTCCAATATGTAGCGACTAAAGTCCAGTTTGCGGGCCATTTTTGAGAAAATGAACTTTATTCTGTAAGTAGGCCGCAATGGCACTTTTACAAGTCAAACCCTACTAGCGTTTCACAGAGGCCACTGCCGAGAAGAAACGCCGAAAGAAACTCGACAGTCAGCCATTTTCTCACAAAAATATGCTTATTACAATGATAATACTTAACCTACTTAAGATCAAGAAATCTAAGACACATAGAATTCAAAATTCAGAATTCAAACACTTATATGTGACATAAAAGTCTTTATGTCACACCTGGCCATAAAGTGGCCTTTATCGCACGCTCCGCGCGGGAAAAACCCACTTCCTGGCCAGGGGGTGACATAAAATTTTGTACTTACCACGGGCGATAATAAAGAAAGCCTCAGATCGCATATTTATCGCCCTTGCCTTCGGCTCGGGCGTAAAATACCTGCGATCTGAGACATTCTTTGTTTTATCGCCCTTGGTAAGTAATGTACTATTAAAATCACTGTTTTAAAGAGTGATCTAGGAGACGTAACCATGGTAACGAGCTACAAGAAATAGTTAATTGATCTAAGCCTATAGCAGTAGCTATGGTACACACCTTCCGCATGAGCCTCAGTTTCTTATCGCTGACTTCATACTTCGGTAATCTGTGCTGCTGCTCCAAACCTGGTTGCAGCACCGATTTCCTCATCTCCTTCTCGACGTTCACATTGCTCAGCTCTGACTTTAGTTTACCTGTTTTACGATACACATAATTATTAATTACAGGCAAATTGATCATCATCATCATCATCATCAGCCTATATATGTCCCACTGCTGGGCACAGGCCTCCTCTCATAGATGAGAGGGATTGGGCAGTAGGCAAATTGATACACAATGATATTTGGTATCAATCATTTGATACACAATGTTTAATATACACACATTCACAGAATAAGTAATAGTACTACGTACAGAAGTTGCACTGTTAACAAATCGCCAACTTACAACCCCAAATTACAATAATAATAAATAATGTTATTATTTATTATTATTATTATTCGTTTATTTGTTCCAAATTAATACTTACAGACTAGCTACACGTATTAATTATTTTGGCAAATTAAAATAAGTACATTGAGAGAAACCTTACATCTAATACATAGTTACACACTTTCCTGAACTGAGCTTACAGTAACAATTGTCTCTAAGTACCGGCCGGCGCATGCGTAGAAGCGCGGTTCAGAGGTGTGAAAAATATCAAGTTGGCTGTCGCTGGCCAAGATATCGTTTAAAAGCTTCAAGGCCCGATGTAGGGGAGAGTGGGTCAGCGAGCGCGTGTGCGTCGTCGGGACAGCAAATAAGGGGCGGCGGCGAGCGCGAAGTTGCTGGTTGGATACAAGCGGTACCCGCAGACTAATCAACTCCAGCATTGAAGCGTTACTTATAAAACCCCGAATGAGCTGGAAGAAATATTTAACCAGATACATATCTCTCCTGGTCTCTAGAGAGGTATAGCTCACCATTCCCAGAACATAAAGCGTGGGGTACATGTAGGGATAATACCCATAAATTTTTTTGTAAAGAAAACGGATAAAAGTTTTACACCACACCTTGCCAAAAAGCGCGTTTTTCTGCACGCTGCGCGATCAGAAAAACCCACTTTTTGGCCAAGTGGTGACGTAAAATTGTGTACAAAACACGGGTCGTAAAACAGAAAGCCCTCTCTCGCATATTTGAGACCCTCGCCTGCGGCTCGGGCCCCAAACATCTGCGATATCGGCCTTTCTTTGTTTTACAACCCTTGTATCGTAAATAACTATTTTGTATCTTTTCAAGCATCAGTATACGAGTATACTTTTGTTCGTGCGGACTCCATATGATACAACTAGCTGTTGCCCGCAACTTCGTCTGCGTAGAGCTCGGTTTTTATTAGGGTTCCGTATTAGTTAAAACATCTTAATATCCAGGAAACGGTATAATAATTGTGGTACTTTTACCCGGTGAGACCAAATTATTAATATGCTGTACAGATATAAATCGGTCAACCCAAATTCTCAACCCCTCTAAAAATCCCTTTAGGTACCTACTTATCGGTTAAAAACTCTCATTTACTTAGGCTATTTTTTGTGTGAGTTGACACGTATCTTGTCGTTTTCTCTTCGTTACTGTACGTATTTAATTATGGACCTGTAGAAATTTCGTTTCAAACATCTATCCAAATCCACAAATCCTGAAATCATTTAAACAGTCTTTTTGAGAAATGAAAGTCTCTCAATTAAAATAATGTAGCTCCCCATACAAACTTTGAACCCCTTTTTAACCCATTGAGGGGATGAATTAAAAAAAAACGCCGAAATTTGTTTTGTTGTATTTAAACAGAGACTCTGTAAAAAATTTGAAGTCTCTCTATTAAAAAAATGTTGCTCCCCATACAAACTTTGAACCCCTCTTTAACCCCTTGAGGGGATGAATTAAAAAAAAAACGCTGAAATTAGTTTTGTGTAATTTTTAATTTAAACAGTTACTGTAAGAAATTTTAAGTCCTTCACTCAAAAAATTTTTGTTTCCAATATAAACTTTGAATCCCTTTTTAACCCCTTTAGGGGTTGAATTTCAAAAAACGCAGAAATTAGTTTTGTTTTATTTAAACAGAGAGTCTCTGTAAGAAATTTGAAGTACCTCACTTAAAAAAAAATTGCTCCCCATACAAACTTTAAACCCCTTTTTAACCCCTTTAGGGGATGAATTTCGAAAAACGCTGAAATTACTTTTTTTGTATTATTATAAGGAACTTTCATACAAAGTTTGAAGACTCTCACTTTAAAAAAAAATTGCTCCCCATACAATATTTCATCCCTATTTTCAACCCCTTAGGAGACGAAAATTTTGAAAACGCAGATATCACTTTCATTGTCTTATTTTAAGGAGTCTTTGTACAAAGTTTCAAGTCTATACCTTTAAAAATTATTGCCCCCCATACAAACTTTGCACCCCTGTTTTACCCCCTTAGGGGTGGAATTTCCAAAAATCCCGTCTTATCCCTTGCCTCCGTTATATAACCTAACGATAGTGTAAATTTCAAATTTATAGGACCGGCAGTTTCGGCGGGGCGGTGATTAATCAGTCACCCTGCAACTTTATATATATAGATTAGTTTCAAGACGACTGCGAACATATGCATTGAACAATACCGCAATGGCATTGCGATTTGAGAAATGTTTAGCCTGTCTTATAACAAAGCCTAGAGATCTTCTCGCTGCGTCACAGGTCTTGATAATATTTTCATTCAAAGTAAGCTGTGAGTCAAATAATGTACCCAAATCGCGAACTGATGTGACGCGATTCAAGGGATCATTTTGTAAGGTGTAGTTAAAGAGCACCGGCTGGCGAGCTCGCGTAAATGACATTACAGAACATTTCTCCATATTTAGGGTCAAACTGTTTTCGAGACCCCAGATCCGAACTGTATCTATGTCATCTTGCAATTGAAGACAGTCGTTATGGCTGCTAATAGGAAGGGCTAATTTAAGATCGTCAGCAAACAATAAACAGGTGGCGTGCTTAATAGACGTTGGAAGATCGTTTATCAGGATAAGGAACAGTAAGGGACCCAGATTACTTCCTTGACCTATACCGGATGTTACTGGAAATAGTTTCGAAGTCGTGCGCCCGTATTGGACAAACTGCTGCCTATCTGACAAATAGCTGGCGAATAGTTTTAGTAGCGGAGTCGTGAAACCAGCTTGTGCTATTTTTCTCAATAACGTGTCGTTATTCACTCTATCGAAAGCTTTCTGGAAATCAAAGTACGCCACATCAACCTGCGTCTTCTGATCCATATTATTGGCCACACCAAGCGAATGACGAGACGACGCGACCGTCCGGTAGCAATTCGCGGCCGCTATTGAATGAGTACCACCCGGGGATGTACTTGCAGCGATGCGGCGAACTGACGGAGTGAAAGCCCCCTGACACATGGCACGTGAAGTGTTTTCGTGCGATACAAGACTTTCATAGATTTCAATGCCTAGGAAATCACGAAAAGTTTATGGGCCAAATTTTCCGGTGAGTGTATCACTCATCATCAGCCTATATATATATGTCCCAATGCTGGGCACAGGCCTCCTCTCATAGATGAGAGAGATTGGACAGTAGTCCCCACACTGGCCCAGAGCGGGTTGGGGACTTCACATACAACTTTGAATTTCTTCGCGGATGTATGCAGGTTTCCTCACGATGTTTTCCTTCACCGAAAAGCTAACGGTAAATATCAAATGATATTCCGTACATAAGTTCCGAAAAACTCATTGGTACGAGCTGGGATTCGAACCCACGACCGCCGCTTGACAGCCGCATGCTTGAACCACTGGGCTACCGTAGCAATCATCGGTGAGTGTATATAAATAACAAACTCTATATGTAAATATTGTGGAAATAAAAAAAGATTTAATATGAATTTGGTTAATTGGGTCAATCTCAACAGTGTTTCAATCGCTTCATTTCGGTGATCACTTTTTTTACTAAATGATTGTAGATTCTGGTGTCATTTATGAGTGGTAGAGGTACGGGCTACCTACTGACTCAAAATGCCACCAAAATCTCAAATCAAAATGATTGTAGATTTTGGTGGCCTTTTGAGTCAGTTGGTAGCCCATACCTCTACCACTCACTCATAAATGACACCAAAATCTACAATCAATTTGTCAAAAAAGCAATCACCGAAATGAAGGTGTTGAAACGCTGTTGAGATTGACCCAATTATAAATTGTAATATACCTGTTTCTACGTCCAGCTGCTCAAAATGGAAAATCTTGGACTTTTTCTTTTTCTTAACAACGGAACTTGTCCAGTTCATTTCTTCAAAGAAGGCATCAAACATGGAATCCGTTTTCGGGCATAGTTTCTGTTGTACTGCCTCTTCTTGTGAGACAATGGTGTCTAGTTCTTCTTTCTTGCGCTGGCAGAGGTCCAGGATGCTTTGGAATTTGGCAGATTTGTCTGTAAATATATATAATTTACAACCACGCACATAAAAAATACAGTGCTATAAATATTAAATAAATCAATATTTGTGGACAATCTTACACAAATCAACCTAGTCCCAAACTAAGCAAAGCTTGTATTATGGGTACTAAGCGATGATATCTTATACCTTTAAACGAGCAATTCTTGTATATTTATTTATTTATATATATGTATATTTATTTCGGGGATCTCGGAAACGGCTCTAACGATTTTGATGAAATTTGGTATGTGGGGGTTTTCGGGGACGAGCAATCGATCTAGCTCAGTCTTATATTTGAGAAAATGCGTGTTTTCGAGTTTTCATGTTTTTACTTTTGTTCGTGATTGATATTTGCAATGGCTGCTGACGTACGGAAAATTAGTGTCAGAAGAACCAGTATAAGCCTGACCTACGAATATGCACATAGTTGTCACGAATCTCAGGGTCAAGATATATAAGGACGTATGGTGAGGCGAGTTTATATTTTGTTGTTTGTAGCATTTAGAAAGAATGACACATGACAACGCCTTACGAGGTTCACGTTCAAGGGGCTGACACGCTTTGCTAGAGAAAGATAGTCTTATTGCGATTCCTATAAGAGGAAATAGAAAAGAGGCTGAGAGAGAGAGAGGGGAGATGTTTTGTCCCTATCACCGACCGGACGTTTTTGCATGGTCGGGTTACAGGCAAATGCAAATTTCCATAAGCAATACATTGGACATGCAAACCGGACTAATTGCATAGTACAAATTTTATATGAATATGAGCAAAAGTATGAGAAAGAAATAGCCCCGGTCGCTCGTTGGCGCATCTATAACTACAGAGTATATATTATATCTATGGGCACGTTCTGCGGTGTCAAATAATCTCAATGAATCAAAAAGTTTTAGAATGAAAGAGAGGCAATATAACGTGACGTCATTCAAAGCCATATTTTCTGGATTCAAACGAATGTTCGGCACGCAACCCTAAGCTTCTTGCAATGAGTATTAAAATCGTTCTTATATGCTTACAATTTTGTCTCGTTCCACCGCATAGCTGCGTCCTTTTCTCGCACTATCATAGCCCATTATGTGGTCGGGTTTCACGTTTATTTATGTTTATTTTGATTTTTTTAGTTTATTTTGATCGCGGTTTAAAAAAAAATGTATTTTGAATCTCGATGAAGAAATTGTTATCATTTTATTTCGCACTGACATTTATTTACTGAATGCGTTATTAAAACAGATCGGAGAAGGAATTAGTCGAGTAGCCAGGAATTCAATAATAATGTTTATTTAAAATGTGTACCTATATGCAAGTGTCGTGAGGACTTTGAAATGCCTAGGAAGCCTTTGAGAAAAACGTTTAATGTACGCATCCAAGGCAGACCTGAGGAAAAACATTTGTGTTGTTGTTGTGTATTTGTCCTTAGTTGTCCTTTATTGCCCTTCGGCCCTAAACTTTGAGTGTACGCGTGAGGTCGGCCTTATCGCTCACCTTTGGTCCTTCGGCCCTCAGGTTCCGCGTGTACGCGAGTGTACGCGTGAGCTTGGCCTTCAGGCCTCGCTTAGCTTTACCTACCGCTCACCTTCGGGCCTTCGGCTCTCAGGTTCGAGTGTCCGCGTGAGCCCGGCTTTCGAACTCGCTAAACCTTACCGCTCACCTTCGGGCCTTCGGCCCTCAGGTTCGATTGTAACACTGATAGTAATAGTGAGTGTCTGCGTGGGCTCGCCCTTCTGGCCGCAAGCGGCTCTCCGGTCTCCGGCTCGCGTGGAGAGCGCGCTCTAAGGGACGCTTCGGGCCTTCGGGCCTGCGAGGCATACATGGGGCACATGAATAGTTGGGCAACCCTTTCCTCCCGTATCGGTCTCGCAAAAATACTGGGGGGAGGGGATGCTTGGGCACTCGGGATGTGGCTCCGGGCCTTCGGCCCTCCGCCGAGCTTGGCCTGCGGCCTCGCAGCCTGAAGCTCGCCCTTCGGGCTCGCAAAACCTTGTATATTTATGTGGTGTATGCTAAATAGAACATATGGTAATTTATTTAATAATATTTTCTTGGAATCAATATCAAGGTCTCTTGCATTCCTTAGTACTGGGAAAAAGTACAAAGGTTAATATTAGTTAAGTTTCCATCAGATGTGTATCAGCTGTGATCAGCTGAGTTATTAGGGTGTGACATACACCACAGCTTCCCCGTTTTTTTGAGACAAAAAATAGTAAAATACCAGGGGTTGGTGACTATATCAGGGCTGCCTTGCGCAGCCGGACTGGAAGGGTCGCCATGAGAGGCGACCTGCACTTAGTAGTTCGGCTCTGGAAGGGTCGCCATGAGATGTGCGGTGCTCTGGCAGGGTCGCTGATGAAGTGACCTGCTCTCAGTATCTTGGTTCTGGCACTTTTTCACTAATTCAGGGCTGCCTGGGGCAGCCCGCCTGGCAAGGTCGCCATGAGATGTGGAGCGTTACGGGTTATAATGATAAGACGAGACTCGAGGAAATACTGATTTATTGCCTTTATACTAAAGGTTTGGTATGCTAAATACAACATATGGTAATTTATTTAATACTATTTTCTTGGAATCAATATCAAGGTCTCTTGCATTCCTTAGTTCTGGGAAAAAGTACAAAGGTTAATATCAGGGAAGTTTCCATCAGATGTGTATCAGCTGTGATCAGCTGAGTTATTAGGGTGTGACATACACCACATTTATATAGGATTTTCGGTTGTTTGGTACTCCCGCAGCTCGGCCTTCGGCCTCGCCAAACATTTGAGAGGAGGTGGGGGGGGGAACGCACCTGACCACTTGAACGCCTGCGGCCTGGCGGCCTGAAGCTCGCCCTTCGGCCCTCAGGTTCGATTGTAACAATGATAGGAATAGTGAGTGTTTGCGTGGGCTCGCCCTTCGGGCCGCAAGCGGCCCTCAGGTTCGCTTGTAAGATACATGGGTCATATGAATAGTTAGGCAACCCTTTCCTCCCGTATCGATCTCGCAAAAATTACTTGGGAGGGACGACGCTTGGGCACTCGGGGTGGGGTTCCGGGACTTTGGCCCTCGACCGAGCTCGGCCTGCGGCCTCGCAGTCTGAAGCTCGCCCTTCGGGCTCGCGAAACCTTGTATTTATATAGGATTTTCGGTGGTTTGGTACTCCCGCGGCTCGGCCTTCGGCCTCGCCAAACATTTCAGGGAGGGGCGCGCACCTGACCACTTGAATGCCTGCAGCCTGGCGGCCTGAAGCTCGCCCTTCGGGCTCGCAAAAATTACTCAATAGTTGTTTTGCCCCCTGAGTCCCCGCATGCGAAATCTCAACGCGCTAAGACCATTTTGAAATTTTTGCCAAAAAATAATCGCCAAAAAAAGTCACCTCACCAAATGGCTTGCAGTTCTCAATGACATTTGGCCGAGCATCCCCCCACCTACCGTTTAGCCAGGCGGTTGGCCAACTTTTTGGTTTTCAATCAATCAATCAATTATTTATTTTACATTAAAACATGGTGTACATTAGAAGATATAAAAGAGGTATTCAGAGGTTTTCAGAGGTATTTCTCTGGTAGTCACGGAGCCACCCCCTATTCTTTTCCCAGACATCGTATTAGACCTGAGGGACCTCACTAGGAGAACTATTGGGTCATAAACACTTGCAAAAAACAAAAGTCGTCTCTCCAGTCTCCTGTGGTCAATAGTTAACGGCTTATGAGCATGTGAGTTATGATTTTATTACATGGATTTATAGAACCGGAGACACCGTTTATGCGGGTTACTAGACCAATCCAAAATTAAGCTTTGTAGCCCTTAACTTTTGATATGTCCACAGGAAAGACGCGAACCTAAATCTGTTTATGACCCAATTATGTCAATAGAAATGTGTCGGGTTGCAGCTTTATATAGGTCTGTTTATCTACTTAATATCTTTATTTAGATCTTTGTAGAACTATAGTCTGCCTGGTTTACGGGAAAACACCGAGCAAGGCTCGGTCTCCCAGGTACTACATACTTATATAGATAAATAGATTCTTAAAAGATCCAGGAACAAATATTCACCTGACCGGGATTGGAACTTGGGACCTCCAGCTTCGTAGGCAGGGTCACTACCAACTAAGCTAAAGCGGTTGTCTAATGTCTATGTTTGTAATTGTCAGTTTGAATATGGAGAAGATAGGATAGTGTTGGCCATAACAGAATACATTCAACAACAGCAACTCTATTACCAAAAATTACTTTTATCTACACACATATCATAAATCCTCTAATATGCGTTCGGAAACCGTAGAAAATGACTCTCATTTCAACATTCAATGAATTTATGGCAATTTTCTTATCTGTGGCTAAGGCTACAGCAGTAATAAAATATTTCATTTTAATCTCATATATGATGTTAAAATATTACGTCAAACAAAACTGTCAAAATTTAAATGTCAAAGTTGACATGTCCCTATTCTAGTATCACTGAAAATTCAAATTCAGTTGATGCGAAATGTCAGCTTGATGTTTTTTTAGTATATATCGCACGAAATTTGAGCTAGAACGACATGATCACATCAGAATAAGGACTCTTTACTTTTTAAAATAACATTCAGGTATCTGTTGCCAGTTCTGATTTCGATATTTCCGCAACCGTGCAAAAAAGGTTGTATTAACACAATTATTGTATTTATTTACTACGGTTTCTGAACCCATCTTAGAGTAATTATAATATGTGTGTAGATAAAGTAATGTATGCAACTGTACATAATTAGGCATTAAAACACGAGTGTGTTTTATGAAACGAGCCGAAGGCGAGTTTCATAATAAGGTCACACGAGTGTATGTACCAGTACCCTCATTATGTACCAGTTGCATAAACTACTATTATGACACCCATAGAAAGTGAGGTGCAATTCTAAAATTAAATTTTCTCGAGCAGATGCGTCCGCTAATGACAATTTTTCCAATTAAAGTGAAAAATTCAACGCCACAGGTTGGATTTAACCCACAACCTCTGGAACCCGTCCATTGCTCTAACCAACTGAGCCACTGTGGTAATCCCTTGTGACTGTGGCTTTTGGTGTTGAAGTTTTCAATTTTTCACTTTAATTGGAAGGTGCAATTTTAACCTAACAACACAAAGGGTTAAAAAAAAAGCAGTTACACTACAAACTTTACAACTTAGTCGTCCTGATAATATAAGCCTTTACTGTGTTGTGTTTGTGTTTTCTATTTAACCTGTTCATGGCCGGACTGTGGGATACCAAAGTTCAAACATGAATGGCAAATAACCTTCACCACTGGTGAATATGTTAAAAGACTCATTGTTCAATTGTGCATGTCAATATAAAAGTTTATTTAAAATAAGTAAGAAACCATGTGTTTCTCTTAATAATTACAATAAATCTATACTGCCAAAGCTCCGTGAGTTTCTGTAGTCATCATATACTGTTCATATAAACATTCAGGTTACTTAGAAACCTGAACAATTTTACCTTCCAGCGGTGTGATATGTAAAATTTTATAGAACTGACAACGTATAGTTGACCACCATTTTCAAAGATTCGTACTAAAAATTACTTTTTTTGCATTATTATTGTAGAAGCAAACATGAGGTCACGCTGAATAAACCATTTTGTTTATAGGGTTTTGTAATTAAAATATCAGTTGACAGGTATCTGCAATCCTTGCATGTAGCACTGTCTTTCATGAAAATGGGTTATAACTATAAGTTATAACAGCGAACTAAGGTTAAATTAAGACAAAAATTGAGTAATACATAATCAAAACAAAATACTAACCTATAAATATTGTTTTTTCTACTTTATCCGCCAATTCTGTGGCAAGTTGCAGCTCATCATCACCCACTGTGTCCACAATGAAATCCATCTTAAAAGACTAAGTTGTAAGCAGTAAACGTTGAATAAAAGCAAAATATTATTACGTTTTATCCCACGTTTTTAGAATTCATTTTTTATTTTGGATTGATGACATTTACTGATGGTAGTGTTGCCTCACGAAAATATTACGTAAATACTTAAGGGTAGAAATTCACATTGTCATTCGAATACGACTATAGATTATGTGATCGTATTCAATCGATACTAATCCTTCATTCGATTCTTGCATCAAGAGTTTACCGGTCTTTGTAGATAGTGTCGTGACATTTTTGTAAAACTAAACAAAGTTAATAAAATCAATGGTATGAATAAATACCTTGATCCGATTTTACGCAAACGCCTTTTTACTTATTCGACGATTTTCCTATTATGCTTTGCCCAACTAAATGTGATCAAATGATCAAATAAATATATAGTCTTGAACGCGCTTTCAACCTTGGAAAAATTAGATAATCGTAGACTTTAAAGTGGGTATTACACTGTCCAGAATTCAAAATCCTGACTAGTGGAGGCGAGCAACGTAGAACGTAGTGGTTATATTTTCTTTGGAGGGGAGTTGAAGCATCTCGCTCTAACATAATTATAGGTCCGAACCCTTCTAAGTGTCCTGAATTCAGGACAGTGTAATACCCGCTTTATCGCCGGCTTTAAAATCTGGTATCTGAAAACACATTTTTGTTCTAAGTGGTTGGCTAGCCTGGGCATTTATTATGGCAACATTATCTGACTGTCCGAATGGCCGCTGTACGATCCGCCGCCGGTTTTTCCTGAACGTTAGGATAACTAAAATGATATTTTTAAATTTTCCACAATAAATAGTATTGCGTTAATTAGGGATAAAATACAACAAAATTCAACACGTGTTACTATTAAAGCACATCAAAATGTAAGTTACGCTGCTGGTGGAAAGCGTAAGTTGAGGTTATGTTGTGTTATTATTCATGTTCTAATATTTTTGCTTTTTGCAGGGATGCTAGTTTTAATTCCAGTTTAATGCAGCGCACTTTGGATCTACAGTATGAGAACAAGAAACGCTCTAATTCGCTCAAGTGGAGCATGATAAATGGCGTTCTGTTTGTCGTTTTCGTCTATGATTTGTAAGTATGATTAATACGTATTACGAAATTATTTTTGTTGAGCGCCCCTGTTTATAAATCACCAGGATTTCAACATATCTTACCGGTTTTGGTTGCCATTTTTTTTGGCGTGATGGCGCGCAATTTTTTGCCTTTTGACTTATTCCATGACCTTGAATATGCTATAAACTAAAAAATGGCATCACGAGGCAGCCTCGACTCAGCTGAGAAGCTGAGCAAGTAGCTTGCCCAGTGTGTAACTGGCAAATGTTACTTAGTGTATGGCCTGAGTGGACCCTCGGAGCGGAGCGTTCGCCGTCGCGTCCAGAGTTGCGGCCGAGCGTCCATACTATTTGTGCGGCGGCTACTCAGGACACCAGTATGAGTTTCAATTGTTTGACATGCCCGCCGCGCTGGACGCAACGCTCGAGCGTCCAGTCAGGTTCTACACTTAGGGCTACGAAGCTGGAGGTCCCGGGTTCGAATCCCGGCCGGGGCATTTATTTGTGTGATAAGCATGAATATTTGTTCTTGGGTCTTGGATGTTTCCTACGTAATTCTAATGTAAATGACCATGTGAGCTTAGAAACTTATATTGTTTTCTATGTATTTAAGTATTTATTTATAAGTATTTATATTGTCGCTTAGTACCCATAGTACAAGCTTTGCTTAGTTTAGGACTAGGTTGATTTGTGTAAGATTGTCCACAAATATTTATTTATTTATTTGAAGGCAGAAGATTGTATGGTGCAGGAACTTGTATACTTTGTGGGCTGCGGGCTACAGAAATAAGATGAGGGTGATCAATCCCCGCGATGTAATGTCAATCGCATACATGTTATTGCACCGTCCTGTTGTGGGTCCTTAGAATTCTCAGCTAATAGTGCCTACTACGAAGTGAAAACAGATTGTCTCCCTTGCTGATGCACTTTCATATTTGAGTGGCAAATCAGAGCTTTTTCATCCGCAGCCCTCTGCTGACTTTCACTTGTGGGCCTTTCACATGTATAGTAAAGCTGTTTCCTAATCAAGGGATTGGGGTAATTAATCGCACTGTAATTGGTTGTTTCTGCTTAGTACATATAGCGACCCAGCCCGTCTTAGCACGGGTGCAAATTATACATATAAACCTTCCTCTTGAATCACTATCTGTTAGAAAAAACCACATCAAAATCCGTTGCGTTGCGTTGTGTTTTATATTATGTAGTGAATATGCGAATTTAACAATTATGTAATTAATAGGTTATACCTACAGCTGCAAATGCGAATGTGACTTACAGCGAATGGCAATACTTAGGTTTAAGAGGAGGGGTAGGGCAAGCTCTCTTCATACAAACTTTGTGCAGGATTTACTTCGTTTGTGTTTGCATTAAAGTTATGATTTTTGGTCAGTATGCTTATTTTTCTGATAGCTATTTCGTGATGTAAATTTTTTTTTATTTAATATTTTTTTAATTTTTTAATTTTGAATTTTTTTGAAATATTTGAAAATTTTCACATCACGATCTTCGCATATCTAATATTTACAACCAAAAAAAATATTAACCGACGAATAAAACGTGCACAAAGTTTGTATGGGGAAGGCCTTGCCCTACCCTGCGCCTTAAATACTAAGCACGAATATTTGTTCCTGGGTCTTGGATGTTTTCTTTGTATCTAAGTATCTATTCATCTATATAAGTATGTATATTGTCGCTTAGTACCCATAGTACAAGCTTTGCTTAGTTTGGGACTAAGTCGATTTGTGTAAGATTGTCCACAAATATTCATTCATTCCTTTTAAACCATGGCGGGTGCTAGCAGCACCCGCTAGCTGAGTTCCTGACAGTGATAGTGTTGATTGCTTTCTACACTGAATTTTGTCAACAGATCATGCAAGTGCCCGAACTACACCTCAGCGTTCCACTACGCGGAGTACGCGCTGTCAGTTGTAGTTGGCATCAGCCTGCTGCAGCACAGCTATCAGCTGTTCAAGCGGAGCCCACCGCTCACCATCACCCCGCGGCAGCGGGACTTGCTCGGAGTAGCTGATGCAGGTAAAGCTGGTGATTCACTAGGGGACAAATGTCCCACGACATGTGTCGGCGACATGTCAAGCGGAGCCCACCCACAGAATAAGTAATAGTACAAGTACAGAAGCTTCACTTTCTAACAAAAACGTCGTTCAGGCATAAAAAACATGCCTACTCTGTGCATCTCTGTCTATCGTATAACTTGTATTCATTCACACGCGGCACGTGTAGCGCTAGGGCTATCGACTCGTCGCTCGTCGCGTTCTAGTCTGCGGCGGCAGCGGTAACGTGCATATAGACGCGTTCGCGCGGCGGCGGGCGGCCCTCGACTGACCTAGGCTCAAAAATTTGTAACTATTAAGTTGTTATCACGAAATAAATTATGATTATGATCATTATGAAATCCAACAGACACATCGTTTCGCATCGTCGACTCGCCGCCTCAGTCCTCGTCCGACATGTCCGCGGTCGAATCGGACACGTTGTCCGTGTCGCTGTCGCCTCGGTGGCGGCGCGACGCCGGCAGCCGTTCCGTGTCCGCGTCGCCGCCGGAGCCGGCGCGGCCGCACGTCGAGCCGGACTACTTCATAGCGGACTCGAGCGATCTCTCCGATTATCTCAGGTGAGTGAAAAACACAGCCTTGTCGGGCCATTTTACGGAAAGTTAAGTACACTCGACTTTTTTTACGGTGGCGTCGTTGATCGGGTCGCCACCTTCCCTAACAGATGGTCGAGGGGGACGATGGCTGAGATACGCGTCATACTCGTGATCTGTAGCTCTAGTATAAGTTTTTTCGAAACATTAACTAATTCGAACGCGTTTGTGTGGTGTGAAAGTGGTATGAAAACGTGAACAGCGCCTCTGGTGGTCACTAGTGGAAACTAAAACAGCGAGTATAACATTTGTTGCTAAACCGATGAACGCGCGTATTTCAAACTCGATGAGAGCGTTTTCATACATTTTAAGACAAAACGCAAACGCGTTCGAATTAGTTAATGTTTCGAAAAAACTTATACTAGAGCTACGGGTGCTGTTTGTGGAGTCCGGTCGTTCATGCTTGAAGGACATAGTAACTACTTTAATACTAGTGTCTTCTCTTGGAGATTGACGAGAGACATCACCCTGTTATGGATTAGTTTTTGTTGACATTGACTCTGTTTTTTTTCCTTTTATATTTACAACTTATTATTTTTATTTTGACGCTTTGAGATCATGTACATTTCAAAGCACGTTAGAATAGTCATTATTAAGAATATTTTGACGCTCAGAGACCATTTACATCTTTGAGATATTATTAAATTTTGTTATTCAGACTGAGACCTTATACATCTCTCAATTTTACTATTATTAATCATAATCATAATAATCATTTATTCAAAAATATTGTAATGTTTGTAATAGATAATTAATATTTTGACATGTAAAATTTATTAAATTCTTATTGATATATTTCTTAAATTGTAAATTAATATTTTCTCATAAATAATCTATCATATGCTTATATTGTAAGACTTTCAAATTGTACAATAACATTATGACATGTGAAAGTGCCCTTGTGGCCTATTAGCAGAATAAATGTTTGAATTTTAAAAATTTGTATAAAATCGGGTTTTTTCTACTCGGAATCGAAAGCACTTTCGAATGATATAGGGGAAAGAAAAGTGTCCCAAGATCTTTTTATTCTATTCCGTTACCGTTCTCATACTAAGAATGTAATGCTTGTATGGTGGTAACGGAATGGAAAAACTGAAAATTGTATGAAAAATTTGGGTCATTTTTTTCTCCTATTAGGTTCGAAAGTGCTTTCAATTCTGAGTAGAAAAAACTCGAATTTATCCAAATTAAAAAAAAAAGTCGAGTGTACAACTTTCCGTAAAATGGACCTGTTATGCTTTTGTCTCAAGGTTGATAGCGTAAAACCACACCTGTGACACGCGAAGGAACGTAAGCGGTGTGGGTAAGTATGTGTGCGTGCGCTGTCGGGACACGCGTCAACTGTTTGCGCGGGTGCGTAGCGCGTGGCGCGGACGAATCGCGAGGCGCGACGGCACCCGATCGGCACCAGGCGGGTCTGTCAGGGGTGAGGTAACTGACCTCGGTGCGGGGGGTTCGTGTCCATTCTGTATGTAATACTATTCTGTGCTAATGTTTCACTTTGTTCTAGGAAATATGAGGAGCGGAGTATCCTGGAGTCGTCTCTCAACGTGAGCACGAGCAACCCTACGCCCTCATCACCGCCACAGTACCAGCTCGCCACCATGGACAATGGTATGAACAGCCCCGGGGGTGGGGGGAACCGAAAACGAAGTATCTCCCTCTCAGTGTCAAATAATTTTAAACTTTATCTACATACTTAAAAAGTCCAATGCAATTTCGTGGCAAAATTCTGTTTTGTAATGTCCTATTTGTAAGTGTTTTGATTGTCACGAATAAATGTTTCTTTTCTTTTCTTTCTTTTTTTTCTTTGCTCGAAAAAGGTCGCGCGGTGACGCTGGCGCGACCTTTTCGGGCTGTGGACTTTTTAAGTATGTAGATAAAGTTTAAAATTATTTGACACTGAAATAGTGCTCGCCGCGCCGCTGCCGGCCGCTGCCATTCCGGTGTGAATCGGCCCTTACCATGACTTTGCAATGTTTGCATTACCGTACTAGCTAGCGACTGCGTAAACGATTTAGTATGGCGATTCTTAGTACTATTGCGTAACCGCCAGAGGCGCTGTACTATTTGTCCATACTAAATCGTTTACGCAGTCGCTAGCGAGTACGGTAATGCAAATATTTTTTATTTTTATTTATTTGGGTAAACAAACAGTCACTACAAAAAGGCTTAGGTATAGTTTGTTAACAGTAATTTTTACAATATGTGTGACCAACACCTACTCAATAGTTTTTGAGAAATCGATACTATTCAAATTCGTGGGGTAACAACGGCTCACGGGTGTCTGCGCGGGCGACGCGGGGCAGTCGCCGCTAGACATGCGCAAAATGTGTCACTAAAAAGAAAAGAGTGATATACTTCATTCGTTCACTGTGAAGTATATCACTCATTTAGTTCACTAGTTCAGTTTCGTTTAGTAGCTCAACAGATCCATCTATGATACAGATTGGGTAAACATATCAGTCATTCATTCAATCATGTCGTCTATGTCACTCTCGGAGCGAATGAGTAGGTAAAAGATATGAATCTAGAACTAAACGAACTGAAGTATTGAAGTATATGAATCGGAACTGAACTAGTGAGTGAAAGAGTTACTCGAGGTGAAGTACTTCATTTGAATCATTCATTCGTGAACTACTCATGTCTAGTCGCCGCTTGGCCGTTGGACGGGGAGCCCGTGCCACTCGACGCGGCGCGCGCAGAGCAACCGTCATATGGCTTTCATTGTTATATGTTGTTGTTTTGTGATTCAGTGAGATTTATATTATTACTGCGACATAATAAAAATAATAAATAAATAAATATTTGTGGACAATCTTACACAAATCAACCTAGTCCCAAACTAAGCAAAGCTTGTACTATGGGATGGGTACTAAGCGACGATATACATACTTATCATCATCATTATTTAAGAGTTTCACTCTTGTCGGTGCAGGTCTCTCCAGTCCGTTCTACTTAACGCCAGTTCTATACAGATACATACTTATAAATAAATACTTAAATACATAGAAAACATTCAAGACCCAAGAACAAATATTCGTGCTCATCACGCAAATAAATGCCCCGGCCGGGATTCGAACCCGGGACATCCAGCTTCGTAGGCAGGTTCACTACCAACTAAGCTAAAGAGGTCGTCACATAAACGAAGTCTTCTTATTGTGAGAGTGCGGGGTGTAAGCCAATTTATTTAGTTATTCCTAGTAATAAGTGCGAAATGGACACAGCGCGTTTACGTAAGTACAGTGAGGGGTGCGCGGTGTGGCGGGGGCCAATCGCTCAAGGTCATTGAGACAGTGGAGCGCCCTAGCTGAAAGTTTGACGTTTGACAGAGAGCAAGCTCGAGGACTCGGGCTCCAAGGACCGCAGCGGGCTCAGCGGCGCCCCGCAGGTGTGGTGGAGGCTCCACCTCGACCCGCAGAGGCTGACCGACTGGAACCTCAATTTGAGACTGGTATGTCATCATTGTCAAAGAAGATATGAGGCATGTTACGAATCACGCTTACAGCGCTCAAAGCGCGCTTACGATCGGACCGATTCGCGCTTATAGCGCTTACGTGAGATGTCGTGACGTCATTGATGACGTCATGGACGGCACCATGTTGGCGTTTACGATGCTCACACTCCCAGGCGTAAGCACCTTGAGCCAAATGTGAAGTTGACGTTTGATATATGAAAATGACAGTAAACACGGGCTATGAGCGTGAATCGGTCCGATCGTAAGCACGCTTAAACGTATACCGGTCCGAAACAAAACACTACCCACGCGGCCTTGAGCGCGCTATTTGATTCGGAACGGCCGTCAGCACTGTAAGCACTGCGAGCGTTGTAAGCGTGATTCGGAACACGGCTACTAACATAATAAGAAGCGACACCGAAGCATGTGTGCTGTAAACCCGTCTCGCGGCTAAGGTCCGACCGAGAACACCTTTTTTGTCTCGGCCGAGACCGAGAATAAATTAAATTCTCGGCCGAGACCGAGACCGAGACCGAGAATTTAAAATAGTGAGAAAAAATATGCAATTTGTTTTTTTTTTTATTTATTTAGAAATCAAAATCAAATAAATTGATGTTATAAGATAAAAATATAAATTTTTCAGCATTGTGCCCACTGAGATTGGGTCTACGCTCTTCGTTTGCAATTGCGGCAAAGTGTCATAATTGGTTTGAAAAGTTCATACGTCACCAATCAATATCGCGAAAATCAATGGCGAACAAAACTACCAGCCAATAGATCACCCCGTGCGGCTACACAGGCGCGCGGCAAATTCAAATTCACCAATCTTAGATCGTTGTATAGTCTCGGCCACGGCCGATGATCTCGGCTCGTTTTAGCCGAGACCGAGTTCTCGGTTCGAATTTTGGCCGAGAATAGCCGAGACCGAGACCGAGATCTCGGTCGGACCTTACTCGCGGCTATGTGTGCGTGTCCGGACGCGAGCGGGGGCGCGCGAGTGTGTGGAAATCACTCCTCGGACGGGCAAAGTACAGAATCGTAGCGTTCCAAGGTCACCGACACTCGGTTCACACCGATAGACCCGTGTCGCGCCTTTGTCATTATCAAGGTGTACTGTGTGTCATTCACGAAGGCGCGCCCCTCCACAGCCCACGCTGTTTGACAGGGACCAAGCTTGATTATTTTTTAGGGTTCCGTACCCACAGGGTAAAACGGGACCCTATTACTAAGGTCCGCTGTCCGTCTGTCACCAGGCTGTATCTCAAAAACCCGTGATAGTTAGTTGCCGCTATAACAACAAATACTAAAAAACAAAATAAAATAAATAATTAAGGGGGCTCCCATACAACAAACATGTTTTCTTGCAGTTTTTATTTATAATGGTACGGAACCCTTCGTGTGCGAGTCCGACTCGCACTTGGCCGGTTTTTGTGTTTTTTGTGACAGTAATTATTTTTTATATAGACACAAGAGCCGTGTTCCGAATCACGCCAACAACGATCACAGCGTTTACAGTGCTGACGGCCGGTCCGAATCAGTAAGCGCGCTCAAGGCCGCGTGAGTGGTGTTTTGATTCGGACCGGGCATGATGTGTTTACTGTCATGTTCATATATCAAACGTCAACTTGACGTTTGGTTTAAGGCGCTGACGCCTGGGAGTGTGAGCATCGTAAACGCCAACATGGCGCCGTCCATGACGTCATCAATGACGTCACGACATCTCATGTAACGCTATGAGCGTGATTCGGTCCGATTGTAAACGCGTTTAAAGCGCTGTAAGCGTGATTCGGAACATGCCTAAGAACTTACGTGATTTCGAACGCACGGGTGGCAGTTATAAGTTAGTAAGAGGCATTGTATTTTTCAGTGGCTGCACGTCACTATTCTGGAGCGACTGGTTCGTGAGATGGCGGCTGTGGACGAGGCATTGGCCAGGACAGGTCTGCACGACGTTAAACTAGGACAAGTGAGTACTAGTAGCGATTGTATTTATCACTACGCCCTTGCGGAGCGCTCGTGGCCCAGCGGTGCTTGCGTGCCGCAAGCGTTATACAAAGTTAAGCAACGTGGGCCGCGGTCAGTACATGGATGGGTGACCGCTTTGAACAGTATTACTTACAAATAGCCTAAGTGTATGGCCTGAGTGGACGCTCGGAGCGTTCGGTTCGTCCCAGAATAAGTATTGACCGAGGCCAAACTATCCATGCAAAAATTTCAATATGGCGGCTATTTTTGTTTTCATCGTTTTTTTTTTTAGATCTCAAAAATGCCTTCGGCGTAAGGTGCAGTATAATTTTGCTAAGCCTTTTGATTAACATGCTTTCAACAAGAAACGCAATATGGAAAAGCATTTTTCTCATGAACTATTAGATTTATCAATAAAGTGATGGGAAACAAAGTTGTAGATAAATGTATGCTGAACATATTTTCAATACAAAGTTTTGGTGTAGCACTAAGCATTTTTGAGTTCTACAAAAAATACGAATTTTTGAAAACTTAAAAATCCGCCATTTTGAAATTTTCGCATGGATAGTTTGGGACCGTCTCCACGAGTTGTCGAGGACTGTGGAAAAATAGGTTGTACTATAAATAGGTTGTACTAAAAATAGGTTATACTAAAAATAGGCTGTACTAAAAATTTGCCCGTGCTTTGGAAGGCACGTTAAGCCGTTGATCCCGGTTGCTGTCTATGGCAGCAGTCGTTAAGCCGAGTTGGAGGCCTTCGGGCGGTTTGAGAACTTCTAACTGTCAAGTTGCCCACTCACTTGACAAAGCCTAATCCCAATAAGGTCTAGTTTCCTCTTGGGGTTGGAAGGTCAGATGGCAGTCGCTTTCGTAAAAACTAGTGCCTACGCCAAATCTTGGGATTAGGTAGCGGACCCCAGGCATCCTTCAGGATGCAACTGTACTGGGATAACGCTAGGAGGATGATGAGGCTGTACTAAAAATAGGGTATACTAAAAATAGGTTCTACTAAAAATAGGTTCTACTTAAAATAAGTTGTACTAAAATTAGGTTGTACTATAAATAGGTTCTACTAAAAATAGGTTCTACTTAAAATAAGTTGTACTAAAAATAGGTTGTACTATAAATAGGTTGTACTAAAAATAGGTTATACTAAAAATAGGTTCTACTAAAAAAAGATTCTACTTAAAATAGGTTGTACTAAAAATTAAATTTTCGACAGAAACCTAAGTTTTTGTTTATCATACGGTCGCAGGTATCGGTGGAACGTCTACGGCAGAGCGCCAAAACGGCCGGGTGCGGCTCGCTTGCCGCCGTACTCCCCTTCCTAGAGGCGTTTCCCGATCAAAAATATCTTGTGCAGAGGATCAAAGGTAAGTTTTACGGTGGCCAGTTCCTAAAGCTCGCACGAAGCGTTTTGCTTCCACTTTTATCGTGAGAACAGCCAAGCTGTGGAACTCCTTGCCGGATTCCTTGTTCCCTTTAAACTATAACCTTTTTTAAATTAAATATTTGTGGACAATCTTACAGAAAATTCAATTCAAAATTCAAAACATTTATTCTGCAAATAGGCCTCAAGGGCACTTTTACAAGTCAATCTATCTGTATCAACAGAAAATATTTGTAATGTTCAAAATAAAACTAATTACATATCAATATCATAAATAAGATTAATCCAGATTTTTTAGAGATGTATAAGGTCTCTAAGCGTCACAATAAAAAGGTACAATAATCATCATATAATATTATGAGATGTAAGTCAGAGAAGCTAATAACAACACAGATTTGGTCTCTTAAACGTCAACATGAAAATAATAAAATCTAATAAATGTTCTCAGAGATGTTTATGGTCTCTGAGCGTCAGTATAAAAAATGAAATCAAATGAGAACAGAGTGAAGTTTCTCATGTCAATTCATCTGAACACTAGTATTACTATTCCTTGCAAACAGGAACAGACCGGACCCGATATATATACTTATATAGATAAATAGATACTTAAATACATAGAAAACATCCAAGACCCAGGAACATATATTCGTGCTCATCACACGAATAAATGCCCCGGCCGGGATTCGAACCCGGGACCTCCAGCTTCGTAGGCAGGGTCACTAACAACTAAGCTAAAGCGGTCGTCTTGTATGTATATCGTTGCCATAGTACCCATAGCAAAAGCTTTGCTTAGCTTAGGCCTAGGCCACAGAATACGGTATTAAACTCATAGTCAAATCAGCAACTTTTTATTAAATGTCAAAAACGATTTGTTAATATGAAGTTTGTAGGGAAATACTGTCTTAGTGACGTCACTAAGACAGTGTGAATTGGTGTGTTCAAATCAGCGTCCTTTTTAAATCTTTATACTTATAAAATCTTTCAATTAGCTAACATAAATTAATAATTGATGTTTTTCGAGTATTTTCGTTAGATCTTTTATTAGTCAAGTAAAAAATAATTTATTTTTACCTTAGTTTAATACCCTATAGTATTATAGTATTACATACAGAACGGACACGAACCCCCCGCACCGAGGTCAGTTACCTCGTCCCTGACAGGCCCAGGCTGACAGGCCGGGTTACGATCGGGTTACCGTCGCGCCTCGCGATTCGTCCACGCCACGCGCTACGCACCCGCGCAAACAATTGACGCGTGTACCGACAGCGCACGCACACATACTTACCCACAGCGCTTGCTTTCGTGTCACCCCCGTGCCTAGGCCTACACTCTGCTCCACCATTCGGCGGAGTTGTTTGAAAAGTCAAAATGCACAAATGTTGCCACAGTACGGCCAGTGCTGTTCATATCGATATTATTTAAGGCCTCATTAGACGTACCGATCTTACAGCCCAATTTATCGGATACCCCTAGGTGCTTGCGGAGAACATTGAAAATAGAAATTAGTAGTGTTTTTCCCAATTTTGCTCTGAATTTGACAAATAAAAAATAATTTTTATATTTTATGATTTATTCATATTCAAAATCGCGCTTAATGAGGCTTCAGTAGCCAGAAACTTGAAAGCTCATAGATAAAGATTCATAGACATTAGATTAAGTTTGGCAGTACAACGTTTCACTTATCGATATATACCGTCACTATTTTTTTATTCTACTCCTGGCAACATCTTATCTGTCAGTTTACTTCGTCGAATTATGGAGTTTACCTCAAGCTGCAAACGCACTGACAGCGTTAGCGGCGCGGTGCGGAGGCGGTACCGGTTGTAATATTCGAACTAATATGGAAGGGTCCGCACAGAACGCTTTTTTCCCGGCCGGTATTCAGTGCGGACCCTTTCATATTAGTTCGAATATTACAACCGGCACCGCCTCCGCACCGCGACGCCCCGCCCCGCTACCGCTGTTTAGGTCGATTTGTGTAAGACTTTCCACAGATATTGATTGATTTTTTTTTCAGAACTAGCGGTCGGCGGTTGTCTGAGTAATTACAAGTGGAATGGCGGCGGCTCAGACTATGACGAGAGTAAACCGACAGACGCTGAAATAATACTACACTTACTGGCCACATATTTAGACGGACAGGTATGGTTTTCGAAGTGAAAATTTCTTTTCTCAAAAATGGCCCGCAAACTGGACGTTAGTCGCTACATATTGGAAGGTAAACTGTATAGTTTAAGGTCGGATTCAAATTAAAAAGTAAAAAACATTGCAGGCCGCCTGCAATGTCACATATAAATTCCTTTATTTGTCGAGTTCCAAACTTTAAAAAAAGTAGAAACTGTTATATAATAGGAGGCACAGATCGTATTCAGCCAATTCAGCTCGTATGTTTCCGTTGGAAACGCGATGTTTTTTGTGTCTCGAATAATTTGCGTTTTTCGGTGGAAAAATACACTTGCGATTCTGTAATAAAAAAATAAACAGCGGGATAGCATGATGTTTTTGACGTTTTAAGGTTATGTTTATCAAATCTTAATTCAAATTTTGTCGTATTTCCCCCATTTTTGAGAAAAGCACCATATTAGCCTCGGCCGGAATGTCAATGGCAGGCTTCGTATTATAATTAAACGGACTCGCAAGCTCGTCCGTTTAAACAAATACTCAGCCTGCAATTGCTTCCTTCCCGGCCACGGCAATAATGTACTATAGTTTGTTGTAGAAGGGCATTTTCACTTTAAAGTGTACCCCCTACTTTTTTGTCGGATCTCGTTGATTTTGGGTATTCTGACTCAGAATCACGAGTACTATCCATTTCCGCGAAGAAAAAAAGTGTCCCGCCAAAAAAAGTCAGTTTTGTGACGCTTTTTTCATACAGTTTATATGGCTCGTCACAAAACTGACACAGAAAATTTGCATGGAAAATCAAGGACATTTTTTTTCTTCATCCGGATCAATAGTACTCGTGATTCTGAGTCAGAATACCCAAAATCAACGAGATCCGAAAAAAAAGTAGGGGTTACACTTTAAAGCGAAAATGCCCAGAATATTGATTCCTTTTCTATAGTGATATAGTACATTACTGCAGAGACCAGTAAGTAAGCCATCCTGGACGAGTATGAGTTAGCCGGCCGAGCCGAAGGCGAGGTCCGGCTATAATACGAAGCCAGGATGGCACTTACGGTCGAAGCTTGTATAGTGCTTTTCTCAAAAATGAAACAAGTTGTATGAATAACAATATTTAAATAATTTTCGACAATTCCGCCTCGATCGTTCTAAAATTGTAGTTAAAGAACGAGCTGTGAGCTGCGCTGGCGCGCTCGCGGCGCGCGCCGGGCTGGCGCCGGGCGGGCTCGCGGGGGACGCGCGCCGCCAGCTCCTAACTTATGATATGTAATGGGATTTACATACTTACTTCCTGGACAGTAGGTGTTACTTCCTGGACACTTCTGGCAACTGTCCAGGATGACCCACTTTCGGATACTGTCTTCACAGATGTTATGAGAACATTACATACTATTTTTGAGAAAAATTGTATGTTTCAGCTACCGGGCCCCGGTAAGGCGTTTACAGAGGGGCACCTGTCCAGCGCCCCCTCGCCTCCGCCGAGGGGGCCCGGTGCCCTCGCCATACACAAGGTCACCAGCAAACCGCCCCATTACGTGTTGGCCATGGAGGACGACACTATTGAGGTAAATACCAGTTGATTGAGTCACAAGCCGTGTTCCGAATCACGTTTACAACGCTATAAACGCGTTTACGATCGGACCGAATCACGCTCATGGCGTTTACATGAGATGTCGTGACGTCATTGATGACGTCATGGACGGCGCCATATTGGCGTTTACAATGCTCACACTCCGAGGCGTCAGCACCTTAAACCAAACGTCAAGTTGACGTTTGATATATGAACATGACAGTAAACACAACATGCCCGGTCCGAATCAAAACACCACTCACGCGGCCTTGAGCGCGCTTACTGATTCGGACCGGCCGTCAGCACTGTAAACGCTGTGATCGTTGTTGGCGTGATTCGGAACACGGCTACAGAATAGTATATAGTACATTGTGCATTTAGGGAGGCAAGCAGGTTATTACTAACGAAAGTGTGATGAGTTTGTAATAACCCTTACCTCCCGTGATACACACAATGTTTTTCATCACGTTTGCGAGGAAATAAATAACTACAAAAGGCAGAAAAACCCATGTTTCATACAATCACACCAATCAAAAATTGACGAACTTGACAACTTCACCACCAGTATCACTGCGAGAGGAGCGCAACGCGCAACCAATCACAGAGCAGTATTCTTGCGGCGCGCGGCCAACTAGATTTTTTTAAACCAATCAGATCACACACAAACTCTTAACTCCCACGGGTGTTATAAAATTCCATAACTCCCGCGGGAGGTAAATCGGCTATAACGGCTTTATGAGCACGCGTGCAATAACAAACTTTACGAGCAAGTGTGATGAAAATAGTATTACCAGAGACTAGGAATTATATAGACTGCTAATGCCTATACATTGTGGCGTAATTTTAAAATAATCAGCCTGCTGTAACTGGTTTCACTATGGAGAGATCACTGGTCCATTCAATTCGTATGCCACTAAGACCTCTGTTTAACACAATAGCGCCATCTGTTAGTTCAAATCTTTTAACAAACTGGAGGAAAATAGTTCAAGATTAATATACTGAAAGGACAGAAAATCACTATAGAGCCGTGTTCCGAATCACGCTTACAACGCTCACAGCGCTTACAGTGCTGACGGCCGGTCCGAATCAAATAGTGTGCTCAAGGCCGCGTGAGTAGTGTTTTGTTTCGGACCGGTATTCGCTTGAGCGCGCTCACGATCGGACCGATTCACGCTCATAGCCCGTGTTTACTGTCATGTTCATATATCAAACGTCAACTTGACGTTTGGCTCAAGGTGCTTACGCCTGGGAGTGTGAGCGCCGTGAGCGCCGTCCATGACATCATCAGTGACGTCACGACATCTCATGTAAGCGCTATGAGCGTGATTCGTTCCGATCGTAAACGCGTTTTTACCGCTGTAAGCGTGATTCGGAACATGCCTTAGATGTTCAGATCTATACGTTGTGATTTATAACTTCAAATATTTGACACATGACAACTTCCATAGAACGTAAACAACCATGAGTCATCGAAATTATAAATAAAATCAGGTAATAATAATAGGGCTTCTCAAGTAAATAAAAGATTATTTGACTTTTCTCAAACATAATTTAACCCACGTTACATTTTTTCAGATCATAGTTGTTGAGGATTTTACGATAATAATTCACCACCCAAACAGTTACGTGTTATGTCTTTTATATTTTAAAACCAGTGTTGTGACCAAGTCTGACGTTTCGATTCATATGACATTTCCGTAAATTGATAGAAATCGATTAGGTATAAACGATACATTTATGATCAAAACCAAATATCATACAATTAAACTATGAAGTACAACACGAAAAATAGTCAAATTGTACTACAAACCGTGAACGTACCTTTGCCATGTTGGAATAAAATAGTTATCGATTTCTGAACGAGAGAAAGTATAATTAATTAATTCTTTCTTTGTGTAGAATGATACATTTGTGATATGGAATATATTTATAAAGGCTTGATAAAAGAATTTCAAAAATCGGCTGTAAAATCGATGCAACGAACCATTCGATAATAATCGCTTGATTTGACAGAGGAGATGTCTTACCCTCATCACTACAAACTTCAATTCATATGTCTCAAATATTTGAAGTTACATATCACAATCTATAGGTCGATAAACATTGGCAAAAGTGCATATGTGGGCTCTTAATACAAAATTAATAAATTATTCTTCATCATCATCATCATCATCCTCAGCCTGTAGTCGTCCACTGCTGGACATAGGCCTTCCCCAATTCGCGCCACCACACCCGGTCCTCAGCTCTCCGCATCCAACCGCTTCCCGCCACTCTCTTCAGGTCTTCTTATTCCATTGTATTGTACTTAGGTGTGTCGCGGACGCAACAACTTGCTCCACACGATCTTGCTCGTGATCGCCGCGTGCGCACGCCGCTCGCCGCCCGCGCTGCACCGAGTCCACCTCGGCCCCGCGGGCCTCAACATGCTCTGGATCATATCATAAGGCATGTTCCGAATCACGCTCGCAGCGCTCAGAGCGCGCTTACGATAGGACCGATTCGAAGCTCATTTATTGCGTTGATAAATGAGCTTGAAAGCTTGTAAAGTTCGTTACTATATGCCATATTAAAGTTAGGGTGGGTTGCACCAAACAATCTTAATAGGGATGTTGACTCAAAATTTGACTACTACGTTAGTCGGCCGCATTCGGCGATCGACAGCTGCCTATACCGTGTGTCAATAGAAATTGGAAATTATGTAAACAAATATGTCTGTTGGGCTAGCATAACATGCATCTCGTCTCTACTCGCGCGCGAGATAGGCTACCTGTCACTGTCTGATTAATGCTGTCAAAAAGTGACAGGTAGCTTATCTCGCGCGCGAGTAGAGACGAGATGCATGTTATGCTAGAGGGGCTGACTGACAATTCATTTGTCGTCTATGGATCTGCCCCTCTAGCACAACATGCATTCCGTATCTACTCGCGCGCGAGATAAGCTACCTGTCACTTTTTGACAGCATTAATCAGACAGTGACAGGTAGCCTATCTCGCGTGCGAGTAGAGACGAGATGCATGTTATGCTAGCCCCACTGTTGTAAAATAGTGACGAGGAAAGTCTATAACAATAATTAATCAATCCACTTGACAGTCGAGAAATTATTTTATTGAATATTCATTGCGAGTATTTGTGGCTCTTCACTTCATGGCAGCAAATAAAAATAAATGGGCAAAGAAACTTCATAGCAAAGTAAATGAAAAATTATGAGAAGTGAGTTTATTTGTAATTGAATCTATAATGACAATAAACTTTTTCGATATACTGATATTCCCATCACTTAAACGAACTTTTTTTTCAATGACAATATAGATTCCTAGCATTTTTATGAGTAAAAAAATTTACAAGCTATTGTCACATAACTAATCATTGTAAAACGAAAATTGTTTTTATCGAAATATGAATAATTAAAAGATATTATAGCTTAAAATGAATGCAAATACAAGGATTATGTCTATAAATTGTTGGTAAGACTGTGTTTGTTGTTTAAAAGTGCGTGATTACGAAGTAATGAAGGTAAATTGGTCTGTTTACATCATTTCTTATTTCCATTGACTTGTACCTTAGTCGCCGTAGTAGGCGGACAGACTAGTGTAAAGACGACGTTCGTTCACCTAAGTAGTTTAAAATCAATAGGGTCTTAAACTAAGGTAAAAAAAATATATTTTTTACATGACTAATAAAAGATCTAACGAAAATACTCGAAAAACATTAATTATTAATTTATTTTAGCTAATTGAAAGATTTTATAAGCATAAAGATTTAAAAAGGACGCTGATTTGAACAAACCAATCCATACTGTCTTAGTGACGTCACTAAGACAGTATTTCCCTACAAACTTCATATTAACAAATCGTTTTTGACATTTAATAAAAAGTTGCTGATTTGACTAGGGGTTTAATACCGTATTCGGCGACCGCATTAGGTGAACGACGAAGTGTAATTGCCGCTTTAATCCAGGGATTTTGAACGTGTGTCACGTTTGGACTAAATTTCTATTGTAATAGATTCGAAACATGCCAAACATTTCAATTCCCCGACTGTACAAGCGAATATGTGTACGTTTCAGAACGTAATTGTGAGGATTAAGACTCAAAATCGTGTGCATAATTTTTGAGTTGGCCGTACGTTGCTGTATAATGTTTAAGTTTAAAGTTAGTTGTTAAGAAACATCTTGTTGTATTATAATTTAGGAATAAATGTCTGTAGTAATTAAGTGTTTTCATTTAAACCGCCCTTATTGATAATAGATCGTCAAACCTATTTTAAAAAAAAAAGTCCCTGCAAAATGAAGTCAATTTACTGACAATTTTTAGGGTTCCGTACCCAAAGGGTAAAACGGGACCCTATTACTAAGGCTCCGCTGTCCGTCTGTCTGTCTTTCTGTCCGTCTGTCACCAGACGAGAGAGAGATCTCGAGAACCGTGATATTTAGACAGTTTAAATTATGTATTTCCGTTGCTGCTATAACAGCAAATACTAAAAACAAAATAAAATAAATATTTAATGGGGCTCCCATACAACAAACGCGATTTTTTTTGCAGTTTTAGGGACGGTACCCTTCGTGCGCGAGTCCGACTCGCTCCGGCCGGTTTTTTGTCATCTCGATACATTTTATAACCTAAAAGTCACTTTTTTTATATAACGACGGTTGTATACAAGCGTGCGGTTCACCTAATGGTACGCGGATACCGCAGCCTATAGACGCTCGCAACTCCAAAGGAGTAACTAGCGCGTTGCCGACCCTTTATAAAATTTGAGGATTCGCAGTTGACAGCACAAAGGACAAATTTAGGTCCCTCGCTCTCAACACAGTGCACCCTGGGAGCTCTGGCAACCTTGCTCACCTCCAGGAACACAACACAACGTACAGTCAGCCCATGAAAATGTTGAGCATACTTAGAACCTAAGAAATATTTACACATCGAAATCTAAGAAATATTTAGACTGAAACGTCATAAAATTTGAAACCTCTTTAATTCATTTTCGTTGGCCCACTGTACTTGTATCCATACTAATATTATCAATGCGAAAGTGTGTCTGTCTGTCTGTTACCTCTTCAAGCTTAAGGCGGCTTCACGGCAGGGAATTCCGAACCTTAGCAGTGCGCATTATAAAAGATGATGAAACCCAACAACCGCACAATTAAGTTGGTTAAATAATGTAGGTTGATAACTGCACGCTATGACGGATATATCCGTCATCGATTGAACCGATCGTGCGGATTCGTCGACGCCGAAAGCGTTAATATTATGTTGCCAGATCAATGTCATAATGAAAAATTAATTTGCCCAGACCCGACCTTGTCAAGCCCGAAATTACGTTCAGAGATTTAATAGGTACAAGGTTAAAGGGACGTCGAGGGTCCTTCGCGAGTCGGTATATGGAGAGGTCTCAAGAGAACCCTTAGAGCAGGGACGAAAGTCATGGAAACGTATATTTCTGATATAAGTATACCCAAAGAGAATTAGGGGAAGATTCCGCAACGCAACGCAACCTTTTCGACGCCAACGACGGATGTCTGTCACGGCGTGCAGTGCGATATCAACTTTCTTTTACATGAGAATTCTATTGATGCTTATGTGTGTACATGCATACTTGTGTAGTAATAGTACATTACTTACCAAGGGCGATAAAACAAAGAATGTCTCAGATCGCAGGTATGTGACGCCCGAGCCGAAGGCAAGGGTGATAAATATGCGATCTGAGGCTTTCTTTATTACCGCCCGTGTTAAGTACAAAATTTTATGTCACCCCCTGGCCAGGAAGTGGGATTTACCGCGCGCGGAGCGTGCGGTAATTGCCGCTTTATGGCCAGGTGTGACATAATTAATGTTATTATGGCTGTGGTCTTCTGCAACGCGGACATCTTCCCCAGTGGGCTGCTCCAAATTCGAGCAATTTGACATTACGCTGTGCCCTACCTCTCTTAATAGTTTTAAGAACAAAATGACTAGCTCTGGTATCCAATGACAATCGTCGATGGAAGGTTAGGTTTACGCGGGCTAATTTTCCGCAACTCGACGTCAAATGCGCCTCCGGCAACCCTAAGACACAAATATTTATTATTAGTAAATCAACACGGCAATCAAGAGAGCAACTTATCTCAAATGAGCCAAAAATATGGCACCAGGTCTGTAGCTGCAGGTAAGTATGCTGTACTCCGAGTAAGCAATTACTATGGGGACAGACAAATCAAAAAGCGCTTACCATACCTACTTACTTAACGCATTACCTGCGGCTATTAGAAATGAGACTAACAAAAATAAATTTAAAAGAGCTTTGTTACGACATTACCTCAACACTATTTAAATATATATATATATATATATATATATATATATATATATATATATATATATTTTTTTTTTCTTTTTTTTTTTTAGCACTTTGAAGTACCTACCTCCGCATAGGATCCCACAGTCAAACTGTGCAAACAGTTTTGCGGGACGATGTACTTAGACTTAAGTTTTTGTCAATTGTTTTTAATGAATAAATAATAAAAAAATAAAAATAAATTTTGCGTGGTGGGTTGACAACGTTACTCGTGCCAACCCAGTTCTACCAGAAAGCCTAGCAAATCCTTGACGTTGCCGACGACTTCTGTAGCCCTATTTAAGTTTTTTCGAAACATTAACTAATTCGAACGCGTTTGCGTTTTGTCTCAAAATGTATGAAAGTGGTATGAAAACGTGATCGGCGCCTCTGGTGGTCACTAGTGGAAACTAAAACAGCGAGTATAACATTTGTTGCAAACCGATGAACGCGCGTATTTCAAACTCGGTGAGAGCTTTTTCATAGATTTTGAGACAAAACGCAAACGCGTTCGAATTAGTTAATGTTTCGAAAAAACTTATACTAGAGCTACTGGTAGAGACTTCGGTGATCCGAGGTGTTTTCCCCGATATGCTGCTACCCCAGGGCATGTCAGGATGACGTGGGCGGCTGTCTCTTCGTCCTCCATACAAGCTCTGCAGAGAGGGCTATCTGTAACACCTAAAGTGAAGAGAAATGTCGTCGATGGAAATAATCTAATGTTCCCGGGAACCACTAAGTATGCTGCGGTTTGGATAAAAAAATAATTAAACTGTTTATTTCACTGAAGCAAAACAAATTATATTTTTTACAAATTACTTAGTTAATAATAATCTTTAATTTTTAAGGTTTTAATTTAAGGCGCAGGGTAGGGCAAGCTTTCTCCATACAAACCTTGTGCAGGTTTTATTCGTCGGTTTTGGCACTAACAAATATATTTTTTATTTGGTTGTAAATATTAGATATGCAAAGATCGTGATGTGAAAATTTTCAAATATTAAAAAAAAAAATCAAAATTAAATTTTTTTAAATAAAATTTACATCACGAAATAGCTATCAGAAAAATAAGCATACTGACCAAAAATCATAACTTTAATGTAAACACAAACGAAGCAAATCCTGCACAAAGTTTGTATGGAGAGAGCTTGCCCTACCCCTCCTCTTAACTAAGGAGTGCGGAGGGTGGAGCCCACTGCGTCAATTTTAGTTATAGGTACAATTATTTGTTAGGTATTTAATATGTTATGTTTACATTTTATTGGTGAGTGCATTCTTAGTAATATTTTTAATGCCTTTAGGTTTTTCTAAGATTTCATTGATGATAAGGTAGATAACTGGTCCATTCTCGCTGGATGTTTTCTTAACATCACAATCTTGGGTTAGTTTGGGATCGCATTCATTAACTTACCCTATTTGAGGGGCCCGTACAATTCTTCATTACGCAAATTCAGTTACGGTCGGGTTCTGACCGAACCTTGAATAACTAACTTAATACTTTCGTATAATTTAGTTTATACAGAATCACCGAGCGAGCGAAGTCTTCCATTTCAGCTTGAGTAAAATTATTTTTATAGTGCGCGCCATCCACGACGACGCGCCCCTCCGCAGCGAATCTTATACTAAAAGCTTGGTCACACCGCGTGCGCGACGCAAGCGGGACGCCGCGCTGCGCGCCATAATGTATGAAACCGTCCCGCACGCGTCGCGCAGCCAGTTTGACGTCGCTAACCTGTTAGCATACGTTCCGGCGCGCTGCGGTCGCGTCGCGCGGACGTCGCGCAAGCGGTGTGAGTGTGACCAAGCCTTAATCTGTGCGTGTGCGCAGTTGTACGGCTTTGGCTGTGGAGGGGCGCGCCTTCGTGGATGACTATATAAGTTTTTATTTAACTTGCATTGTTCGTATGTAAGTGTGTACCTACCTAACCGGTTCTCGTGAAAGTTTGTGAGATAATTAGGGACCTACGGTTTTTTTTATAAGTCATAGTCATATCATTTATTGCATCCATAGTTTGTACCATAGTTTGTACAGATCTTAAACATAAAGTAAGTAGGTACAGTTAATAACTATGGGCCCTGGGAGGGCGTAGCATTTAAAAAGCAGGATGCAAGAGGGGTTGTATATGAAAAACATATCACTCGCGTAAAGACCCTCGGGTTGGAAGGTCAGATGGCAGTCGCTTCCGTAAAACTAGTGCCTACGCCAAATCTTGGGATTAGGTAGCGGATCCCAGGCATCCTTCAGGATGCAACTGGGATAGCGCTAAGAGGATGTAGTGTAAGTAGAATTAAAATAAAGCCAAGGCTTATTTGAAGTATTTCCAGAGGCGTATTTACCCTAGGGCCAAGGGGGCCATGGCCCAGGGCGGCAGGCTGAGAGGGGCGGCTAAGCCGCCCTTCGCGGCACCTTCACAGGAATTTTTTGGGCGCCTTTTCTTGATTTCTGGGGCGGCGAAACTTAAGTATTGGCCCGGGGCGCCAAATTTCAAAATACGCTCCTGAGTATTTCTCTTTATGAAACGGCTCGTTTAACTTAAGTGAGTTACAAACTCGACGCCGTAAAGCGTCCCTCGGGCTTCTCAGTTAACTTTAAATGGGAGGTTTAATCTAATGCATATTAATGTAAAATCCTGGTCCGGTATTCCGTGCACAATACTTGCATCAGGATGGCCGAGTAGTTTCAATGTGATTCATGCGAAAAGCGACCTTATCTAACATGCTGCAAGATTCAAAATTCGATTAAGGTTTTATAAAATATCAATATCAACCAGCATTTTTTTTTTCTAAGGAAGTCACGATATGGAGGAAATAATATAATAGTCACTAAAGAACATATGGAGTCCCTTATCCTATGTTACTCGGGATGCCGTAAGGATTCCAACGATACCTCACACATCTAAATCGGTTAAGGCGTTGAGAATTTCTGGGGGAACAAAGAAGCTCACATACATACATGAAACTTGAAAAAATTACATTCTATAAAAACATTACTCCTTTTTTTGGGCAGTCGTGTAATAAAAATGTGACATGGTTTTTACGACTTTGACAGGTAATATCTCACCAACGGTTGACTTAAGCTTAAGCCACACAGAGAGCGGGAGGGCGGTAGCGGCGCGGGAGCGGGCGGTAGCGGGACGTGAGCGGGACGTGAGCAGGACGGGAGCGGGCGGTAGCGCCTACCTATCCCGCGCCGCTACCGCCCGCTCCCGTCCCGCTCACGTCCCGCTACCGACCGCTCCCACGCCGCTACCGCCCTCCCGCTCTCTGTGTGGCTTAAGCTTTAGTGCCTATTGCACCAACGTACGACGTACGAATAAAGACCGATCATCGTTAAATATGGCGCCGGCAGCTGTCATGTGGCTGTCATCCCACAGAAACTTGACAAACTTTCCATACAATCAGATTTTGTCGAACACCGCTTACGATTACAGACGGTTTGGAGCAACCCAGCCTTAATGTAACCTTTTTTTTACAAATCTTTATCATTTTTAAAGGCCTATCCATAGAGACTGCATACGCCTACATGCCCCCCTCCATGAAGCAGGCCTTTCTCGAATTAAAAGTCCCCCGTCATCTGATAGTCTCCATTTATCAAATGTTGGATCCGCCCCACCATTTTTCATCACCACGTCGATGAGAAGAAAATGCAAGGAAATAAACTCTTTTCTCCCTATCTTCATTATTTTGCGGAAATGCACAATTTACCTGGCATAAGCTATTTATATTCCATCCACTACGCCGTAAAGCTTTTGGCTTTCATAAGCTTCGAGCTTACGGGGAATTAAATCTTTTGTGGACCATTTGGAAAGCTACAAGTAAGTACCTAACAAACTAAACTTGGCAAGACTGAGGGCCGACCAATGAAGACCGGATTTTTACCAGTCCTTTCTGTAATGTACAGTCAAGGACACCAATATGTATACATTTTTTCACCTTATTCCATTGATATAAGGTCCAAAAATGTATACATATTTTTGCCCTTGACTACCTACATGAATTAAAAACAGCTGATCATACGTTCTGAGTAACCACGATACCTTGATGACTTGGAGAACTTGGGAGATAGGGATTGGGATTTTAAAAACCAAATTCCGCCCAAATCGAAATTTAACTTCTCTGTAAAAAAACCGGACAAGTGCGAGTCGGTCTCGCCCACCGAGGGTTCCGAGCAAATTGGTTGATAGTGTCGAAATGTACGTTTTTGCGGCATAAATAAAATAAAATTCATCTTTATTTCGACCAACTAGGATCATACAAATACATAGTTCATTTCCAAAATCTAGATTAAATAATTGACAAATTTAAAATTAACAATAGAGTAATAAATAAAAATTCAAAAATTCCAATACAATAAAATTTACGACATAAACATATTCTTATTCGACATAAACGGCCGTATATATTTTTTAAGTTTACTCAGAAGTTTGATTCTTTCACAGCTTCAAGAGTCCGCTAACCTGAGCATATGGTTTTAATTTCAACTCGATACCTTCACGCGTTCCCGAGAAAAAGGGTCTTGACAGACAGACGGACAACAAAGTGATCTTATAAGGGTTCCGTTTTGCCGTACTGACTGAAATACTGACTGAAAGCCTGCTGATCACTTATCAGTCATACCTCATCATCCTCAAAGATTCAAAGATTTTATTTGCTCAGAATACATGTTATAAATAAGGTGTTAAAAATAAAAGAAAGTCCAGTGCATGCAGCCTGCATGCAGGCGTGCAAACATTTTGTAGGAGCGACATAATTAATACAATAATAATAATTAAATATATCCAAATAATTAGCAAATTTTACGGAACAATGTCAAGGTAGTCAAAATTCAAAATTATAATAATGATATTAGATAATAAAAAATAAAAAACAATAATAATTTAAAATGTCAGAAATAATAATTCTTTAATTACATTGTCAATTTTGGTCCAAGTATTTCCTTACACTATAATAACATTTGTCATTTTGTTCTTAAACCTATTGCCTTGCAGTAATTTTATGTCATCCGGTAGTTTTGTTACATATTACTATGCACATGTTAAATATGTTCATTGCATAGATCATTTTGCGAGCTCCTAGCGTTATCCCAGTACAGTTGCATCCTGAAGGATGCCTGGGGTCCGCTACCTAATCCCAAGATTTGACGTAGGCACTAGTATTTTACGAAAGCGACTGCCATCTGACCTTTCAACCCCGAGGGGAAACTAGACCTTATTGGGATTAGGCTTTGTCAAGTGAGTGGGCAACTTGACTGTTAGAAGTTCTCAAGCCGTCCGAAGGCCTCCAACTTGGCTTGACGATTGCTGCCATAGAAAGAAACCGGGATCAACGGCTTAACGTGCCTTCCAAAGCAAGGGAGCGCTCAGTTAGTAACCGCTCAAAGCGGTCACCCATCCAAGTCCTGACCGCTGCCCACTTTGCTTAACCCTATATACCGCAAGCGGTATGCAGGCGCCGCTGAGACACGAGCGCTCCTCATCACTCTTACCTATTTAATAGAAAATAATATTTTAAAGGTCACCGGTCATATCTTGGTCATATCATAAATATAATGAACTACGATCCGTCTAAATTAGCCCTGAATTGGACAGCCTTCTATCGTAAGTGCATTTTCATATCGGCGCATCAATCAATATCACTATTTGTGTCAATATCAAAATCAGCCGGCCATAGCGTAGCGGATTCAATTAACAAGTTTTGACAGTGCCATGTTTGATGAGCTGTGTGAGGGGTGAGGGTGACCACGTTTATTTTCCACCTTAGGCACCTTACATTTGCTATATCGGTAGGTAGTTAAATATATTCCTTTTCTAATGTCTTTTAATACCGGATTAAAATTGAATTGCCTATTTGATTCCCCTCTCCCCCGGGACTTCACATTGTCCATGTATTCCCATTAGCTCCACTTACTCCCGAAACTTGCCCCACTTTACTCTAGCTACCGGTTTAGAGAATGGTTAATGATGCAGAAGGGAAACTTTACTGATAGACTACTTTCGATCGCTTGCAACTCTTATAACGTCAACCGCTTCACCGGTTTGGCTTTTGTTCGAATATTAAAAACTGTTTTATCTACACACATATCACAAAATCCTCTAATATGCGTTCGGAAACCGTAGAAAATGACTCTCATTTCAACATTCAATATAATTTTTCATTTTAATCTCATATATGATGTTAAAATATAAAACGTCAAACAAATCTGTCAAAATTTAAATGTCAAAGTTGACATACTGTCCCTATTCTAGTATCACTGAAAATTCAAATTCAGTCGATGCGAAATGTCAGCTCGATGTTTTTTTAGTATATATCGCACGAAATTTGAGTTAGAACGACATGATCACATCAGAATAGGGACTCTTTACTTTTTAAAATAACATTCAGGTATCGGTTGCCAGTTCTAATTTCGATATTTCCGCAACCGTGCAAAAAAGGTTGTATTAACACAATTATTGTATTTATTTACTACGGTTTCTGAACCCATCTTAGAGTAGTTATAATATGTGTGTAGATAAAGTAATGTATGCAACTGTACATAATTAGTAGTACCTCATTATGTTATGTACCAGTTGCATAAACTACTATTAGTGTACAATAACGTGTTTAGGCACATCTACTAACTAGAGCCCGAATTTTCATGAATATAGCTGAATCGGTTACATATGATATCAAGTTATCAAGATACAGGCATCTAAAAATCAGGATTTTTCTCACTGACTTCTCAAATCTTTTGCAGGTGAAATCACGATATTGTTAAAATTGAACTTGGCTCCCATTTTCACATGTTTTGTTTGGGGGGGGTCAGATTGCAAAAAAAAAACGGTCGATTATAATCTAACTAGCGAGATTGTATACTGTGGAAAGATTGTGAAATTGCAAAAACAGTTAGATTATAATCTACCTAACGAGATCTCGCGAGATTGTAAACTATCGGAAGATTGTAATCAAATTGTAAACAGTATATATTACGGTTCAGAATCGAAGTTCCACTTTAAAAACTTGCAACTTAGGTTAGGTTCATTAGTAATCTTGTGTGCTGCGTTGTGAAGATTCGTCGACTAACTGGAGGAAAGCACAAAACAATTGTAGGTGCACAATTTTCGGACAGTTTACAATCTCGCTAGTTAGAATATAATCTAACGGTTTTTACAACTTCACGGTAACATATCCAGTAGAAACCGGATACAGCGACGGTCAAGTGACCGGCGATATTATGTCGCACTAACAGAACGTCACACAAACCGGACTGATTTTCTTTGAAAATGTTTTGTATGAATCCTAACGTCGGTGATTTAGCAGTCGTTAAAAGCGGTCAAATGTTATATGCGGAGTCGTTACAAGCGGATTCTACTGTATATATACATACTAGCTTTTGCCAGCGACTTCGTCCGCGTAAAAGGGATGATTTTCGGGATAAAAGTATCCTATATGTTAATCCAGGCTATAATCTCGTTGTATACCAAGTTTCATCATGATTCGTTCAGCCGTTTTTGCGTGATTGAGTCACAAACATCCAAACACACTAACTTTCGCATTTATAATATTAGTAGGATCTGTAATAGTACATTACTTAACAAGGGCGGTAAAACAAAGAGTGTCTCAGATTGCAAGGTATTTGACGCCCGAGCCGAAGGCAAGGGCGATAAATATGCGATCTGAGGCTTTCTTTATTACCGCCCGTGTTAAGTACAAAATTTTATGTCACCCCCTGGCCAGGAAGTGGGTTTTTTCGCGCGCGGAGCGTGCGATAATGGCCGCTTTATGGTCAGGTGTGACATAATAGTACATTACTTAACAAGGGCGGTAAAACAAAGAATGTCTCAGATTGCAAGGTATTTGACGCCCGAGCCGAAGGCAAGGGCGATAAATATGCGATCTGAGGCTTTGTTTATTACCGCCCGTGTTAAGTACAAAATTTTATTGATTTGAGATTTCCCGCGCGCGGAGCGTGCGGTAATTGCCGCTTTATGGCCAGGTGTGACATAAATAATATTGTAATATTCTGTGACGCACCATGCCCGGGGGAAGCGACCTCCTTATACCCAAAGGAATTAAATTAATTTCGTATCGATGTACGTGTACGTGTTTGCTCGTACATTCTTACCCGATTTCCAGGGTTCCGTTGCCAAAAAGTGCTAGGATATTTTCACGAGTGGCAAACTAGCATATAAGACCTGCCTGATAGCGTAACATAGTAGTTTTTGCAACTGGTACATAATGAGGGGCATTAAAACACGAGTGTGTTTTAATAAACGAGCCGAAGGTGATTTAGCCGCCATTTTGGCTGCCTTCTTGAATTTTATTACTTATACCAAGTCGGTGACAAACAAGCTGACAGCCCACCTGATGGTATAAAGCCACAGTCATAAATAAATACCTGAGGTAAACGACCCAGTCCTCGACACCTTAGTGTCCTAATACGACACGTATTAATCACCTCTGTCATAATGACATTAGATTGAAAGTGCCATACATGTATAAGCTACGGTAGCCCAGTGGTTCAAGCATGCGGCTGTCAAGCGGCGGTCGTGGGTTCGAATCCCAGCTCGTACCAATGAGTTTTTCGGAACTTATGTACGGAATATCATTTGATATTTACCGTTAGCTTTTCGGTGAAGGAAAACATCGTGAGGAAACCTGCATACATCCGCGAAGAAATTCAAAGTTGTATGTGAAGTCCCCAACCCGCTCTGGGCCAGCGTGGGGACTACTGCCCAATCCCTCTCATCTATAAGAGGAGGCCTGTGCCCAGCAGTGGGACGTATATAGGCTGATGATGATGATGATGATACATGTATAAAGCATGAATAAGCTCCACGGCCGATTTTGGCCAAGGCGACTTCTTTGATGTGGTTAACGTAGCCGATCTTGTTGACAAATACGCGAGAACATTGTGTACATGTGAGCACACCATTTATATAATGGTAAGATATTACCGCAGGTGGTCGTGCTTTTATCTCATCGCGCTTGGCATCAAGCTCAATGCGCCGTTGACATTCAAAGTTCTCAACTTTGGAGTTAAGTTAAGGCTAGGGTATGCCCCAGATGCTAGATTATAAAACGCTAAGGCTCTGAATTGAGCCCGTGTAAAAATCTGAAAAAAAAATATATTATTTTTCAATCTTTCCGTTATAATCTAGACGTTTGATTTTTCTCTAGAACATTAAATAGTATGTAAAAAAAAATCTTGAAATAAGGCTGTTTTCAGGATAAAATTCACTACTCTCCCTAAACTACAATTAATATTTACACGGTTCTTTCAACAAAAGATTGGTAATTCATATACCTAAAATCTAGACGTTTGAAATTACAATACAATCTTTCGTTTTGATACTATACTAAGTACCAAAGTTCTCCACTCGGTCCGCACTGCAGCCCGCGCCGCTCCCAGTTAGTCTCTATGCAGCATTACTTCATATGGCGCTTAAGCACATCTTGGTACCTGAGGATCTGCCAAAGGACCAGGAAGTCAGGAAAAGAAAAGACAAAAAGGAAAGAGTCAGGAGTGAGGAAGTGCCATGTATTAGATAGATAGATTCATTTATTCCCTTTAAAAAATAACATTATTATTCTACATAAAAATAAAATAAAATGGATTCATTAAATCGGAATTACTTAAAATATTTGAACACTGTCGAGCACAGAGACGTTTGTTACGTTGACAAGTAATTTGCAAATACAGTAGAATCCGCTTATTACGACTCCGCTTATAACATTTGACCGCTTGTAACGACTGCTAAATCACCGACGTTAGGATTCATACCAAACATTTTCAAAGAAAATCAGTCTGGTTTGTGCGACGTCCTGTTAGTGCGACGTAATATCGCCGGTCCCTTGACGGTCGCTGTATCCGGATTCTACTGTATTAGGAATGTTTTATAAAAACAGAAACTCATTGTCACCGTTAAGCTTCGAGTATTGAAAGAAAATCCATTAGAACCAATTAACTTTTTCCAGCACAATAACAAAAGAACAACGGCAAAACAATGGCGCTTTTTTTCATTAAATCTCATTAATCAAGACAAAATAGCTCATACAAGTCAGTAATAAAGTCTAAAATGCATTAATTTCGACTTGAAAACAAATTACTCCAGTCGGAATAAGACGCACATTCAAGTTTGTTATATTATCTTACATTATTTTAACAAATAAAAATATTTCAACAACTTTAAATACAAAATTATACGGCTCAACGCGAATCCTTCAAATTAAACTTTATTGCAATTCAGTAAGGTACTATGTTGAACAACATCAAGTTTATTGATACGCGTTGTTGAAAGTTACTCAGAATAAGTAAGGGATTTAATTTTGTCCTTACGAGGGCGTATGCCGTCGTTCAAGAATATAACCAGCCAGTATTAGCTGCGAAAGGAAACACTTATCTGACCGACCCGAGATACTGTAAACACGACCTTGAGCGCTAGAGAATAGAGGTTCCTTTTAAATGACTTTACATTGTAGATATGAGGTTGAAGAAATATAAGAACTTGATGTGCGTATATTCGTTCGCGAGCGTTCCCTTGCCCGTATGTTGTAACTTAAAGAGAATGAGTGGAAAAGATAATGGAATTTACGTCTATTTAATTAAGGTTTTATTACAAGAAATTAACTGAGTGAATGAGACACTGCACTCTTATCACATTCTTCTGTTTGACGAGTTTTTAATTAAGCCCATATCAGCGCGCGTGGTAGAAACTAAATGAAATAAGTTTCTGTCAAAAAATAGTACATTACTTAACAAGGGCGGTAAAACAAATAATGTCTCAGATCGCAGGTATTTGACGCCCGAGCCGAAGGCAAGGGCGATAAATATGCGATCTGAGGCTTTCTTTATTACCGCCCGTGTTAAGTACAAAATTTTATGTCACCCCCTGGCCAGGAAGTGGGATTTCCCGCGCGCGGAGCCTGCGGTAATTGCCGCTTTATGGCTAGGTGTGACATAAAATCATTTTTGGTACAAGCTTTTATTGCCGACTGTACCTACTTTTTGGCACAGTCATCAACTACTTGTGGTAACGGTTCCAATGAGCCCAAACACGCTGGGTTTATCTTGTGTAGTTTCGGAGTTGCTACCATTATCAGATCTGCTCGATGGTACCATATTATTTATTTATCGTATGGCATTTATTTCGAACCGTGAGATCTTCGAGAAGACAGTACGGTTGCCAGTTTTTGTTGCTCTTTTAGAACCACCCAGGGGTCACGTGTAGGGTAGCTGTGGGTACTTTCCCTACGGACGTGGTGCAACTTGGACCCCTCTTTATCAAGTGAGTGGGCAACTTGACTGTTAGAAGTTCTCAAGCCGCCCGAAGGCCTCCAACTTGGCTTAACGACTGCTGCCATAGACAGCAGCCGGGATCAACGGCTTAGCGTGCCTTCCAAAGCACGGGAGCGCTCAGTTAGTAACCACTCAAAGCGGTCACCCATCCATGTACTGACTGCGGCCCACGTTGCTTAACTTTGAATAACGCTTGCGGCACGCAGGCGCCGCTGGGCCACGAGCGCTCGTACCATAGTAGGTAATGCATTGTCACGGTACTTACATAATTGGGTCATAAAGACTTGAAAAAACAAAAGTCGTCCCTTCTGTGGTCAATAGTTAACAGCTTATGAGCATGTAAGTTATGCTTTTATCACGTGTATTAATAGAAACGGAGACGCTGTTGATGCGGGTTACTAGATCAATCTAAAATTAAGCTTTTTAGCCCTTAACTTTTAATATGTCCACAGGAAAGGCGCGGACCTAAATCTCTTTATGACCCAATCACCTATGCGCTTCGCTTTATTCGCGCGAAATTGCGATCAAACATATTGAACAATTAAGTCGCGCGACCGCGTCGCGCGATTGTCAATTAGAACACGTACGCGTTCAATATGTTTTATCGCAAGTTCGCGTTGTATTAGGACGATCCTTAAAGCCACAGTTTGGTTAAAATAAAGCTATGTGGTTTTCGTGCAATTAGCCTGGTCTCGTTAGCATTAGATTTCCTTTGTCTGCCGCCAACATTAAGATTTCACTTCATTCTAAACAGAAGTTAACCCGTTCCCTATAGGAACCGGGTGTAGGGTTGCCACATTTATACTTATTTCTTCAGATTAGCGAAATACTGCTTCCGTTTTGCGATTTTAAGGAATCGGAAACGGAAAATTCTTCAGCGCGTTTTTTAAAACTTGATTAGCTAAAATTAGTGAAAATAGTACAGTAAAATCATTGGAAAACGTGGGTTTTCACCCATTACCGTTCAAATTGAAATCTTTAAATGAACGAGGTATAGCGATGGGCGGCTTGTAACTGTCAAAAGTGAAAGTTTACTTTAAATTTCACATAAGTTAGGTACAGACATTTTTGTTATATTTTTGGTTATGTTACTAAGCTACCTCTCTCTCTTCCATCTTTTCACCTCCTGACAGCCAAATCAGCAACTTTTTTTGTAATGCCGAAAACCATAGATATACAGGGTGTGGCCTGTAATAGGAGCACAAAATTAAACGGTAGATTATTAACCTTGCTTGCTACTATTTCCACATGGTTACATTTGAAAAAAAAAAATCTGCACAGACAGTTGTCTCTTTTGGAGTAATATTAATAACTTTATTTTTAAACACATTAAAAAGCCAAAAAATACCCTGTCAGGCCATTGATTCGTCCACACATCGTTCCTCTTCTGTTTTCAATGGCTTTGGCCTTTCTTTAACTGTGAAGAACTAAGAATTTCCCGGTTATATTTTTTCTCGGTCTTATTCGGGACTGCCCAAAAAATGTTTATTTGATTTTCTATACAACAACCCTAACCTGCGCGCCATTTAACTTCCAGCAATAAAGATTCTTGTTGAATTTACTTGAGTTTCGGGGGCCGAAAATCTTGAGTTACGTTTGAGTTTTAAACTTTTAGATCAACGAAATTGTGTAATCCGTGTCTGGATTAGGCAAGTAGAATACCTAATGCCAAATCCAGCTGTTTGCCTGTTGTTGAATTGAAAATATTGCATTTAGCCCTAACCAATAACTCTATATTCCTAAGAGGGAAGGCAGAACTGACATTGATGTGATATTGAAGTGATAGATTGCTAACCCATCCACCATAACACCGTAACACGTAAAGTAGCTTTTTGAAGGAATTGCTTTGGAGCAATTCGTTCAACTGAAGATTTTAAGTATATCTTGAGTAAGTTGTTAATTAAATTCAATTTCACTTATTAGGCAATTAATACTTTTAGGTTTTAGGTCATTAGATAAGATAACTTTGGTACAAAAATGGAAGTGAGTGTAATATTTCGCCCATAAACTTAACGTTTGGCGAATTGTGTGACAATTCAAAATGTACCACACTTCTTTTGGAAATAAATTAAAAAAATCCCTTCTACAACATGTACGCAATTACGCACGTATATAAGAATATTTAACAAAAATAACGTAACGTAAATTCAATTATAATATATTGAGTGAAATTTCCAGGAATTCTAGGTTTAATGGTAGAGAAAATGTGTTATTAAAGTGATAGGTTGCTAACCTGTCCACCACAACACCCTTCTACTACATAAGCTGCCAAGCGAAATGCCACGTGACGTAGATTGGCATAAAAAAAAGTTTGTCAAAAGTGACATTTTTCTCGCATCCTGTATGTTTTTTTCCAAAATATTCTATAATTTAAAATCGAGGGAAGGTCTCCTAAGACTTATTTCGCGTAACAGCACGGAATCTAGTAGCTGCCTTCACTGACCTAAAAAAACCCACCTGTATGTTTGTGACACAACACGAACCAAAGTTTAGATTGAAAATACATTTTCCTGATATATCCGTTACGTAACACAAAAGTTTTCTCCCGATAACTGATAGGATACGAGGGTGAAAAATTTTAAGCAAGTACAGATACAGTTAGAAAGAAGTTGGCTATGAAAGGCTTTATGACATTGCTATAAGGCTGAATTTTCCCTAACTTGAGTAAATGGCTTTTCAGAACATCTAGTTATTATCTAGTTAGTTATTTCGTATACCGTGCGTCAATAGTAAATGGAAATTATGTAAACAAATATGTCTGACTGACAATTCATTTGTCGTCTATGGATTTGTTGTAAAATAGTGACGAGGAAAGTCTATAACAATAATTAAGCAATCCACTTGACACTCGAGTTATTTGATTGAATATTCATTGCGAGTATTTGTGGCTCTTAACTTCATGGCAGCAAATAAAAATAAATGGGCAAGGAAAAATCATAACAAAGTAAAATATACTTATACAGGTGGTGTCATTTCCAGCAGCTATAGGTATCAGCGTCTAGCAGCGGAGTATTCGCATGGAATATCGAGCTGAAGTGCGTAGCAAACGCATGTGCCGCGTCTTGCTCTGCCAACCGAACACCACCTGATGTATAACAGATGGGCCGTCGATGACTACGCCTATCTTTGACATATTTCCAGAAGGCAGCAGGGTCACGACAAATTGATAGCTCCTTTTTTCAATAAGTACCTACCGGTCATGCGCTGAAACCATCAATTTTTTTACTAAGGTTCGATAGTACCTAAACAGTTCCTTATTGAAATCAAGCCCTTTGGTCTTGTATTTAACGAGATGAAAATGCTTGAGCTTAATTATAGTTAATAATTTCAGCTGTGAACCAGACTGGATAATTATAGCGCTGATGTGAGTTGTTCCCGTAATTACGAAGTAATGAAGGTAAATTGGTCTGTTTACATCATTTCCATTTTCTATTGACGCACGGTTTTAGGTACCTATATGTCTTAAACCAATGTGCTAGCCGTATAGGTTTTATTATGCTTTCTCTCTAATGAAGTCAGGTTGTAAAGACAAGGCGTACGTTACGTGGTTTAATACATTAGTAGGTCATTATGAAATTGAAGGTGTGGGTAGGAATAGTGATTGTGGAATTTATAATCATTACTATATGAGGATCTATTAAGGCGCTACAGCGAGAAATTTAGAAACTTTGAAACGCTGTCGTATCCAGACTAGCAAACAGTAGGGGCTGATTTTCAGATATATGATTCTTGACTATATGATTGTGGTACTGACAATAGCCGAAACATGATTGCTTAAAACTTTCTCGATAGAAAAAAATCCAAAGTTGAGTCTATATTTTTCCTTTTTTTACTCAGCCTACTAAAACAACGCATTATTAAAAGTCACGATTGAGTTAATATGATGGTATTTTACCTTATCGAAACTTTGTCAAGAGGAAATTTAATAAACCTGCACACAGTCAGATATTTAACGAGATTTGTCTAAAAGGCAATTCTCGGAGAGTGTTGCATCCCGTTTTGTAGTGAGCGAAAAATATAAAGGCGTCTCTTTTAATCGATATAGTATAGGTATCGCCTTAAATTAAATTAAATAAAATGTTTATTTATTTCGAACCATACAGTCCATATCTTAGGAAAGAAACACAATTACAATTAAATTAAATTAAATCAAATTAAATTAATCAATTACATTAAATTAATAGTACATTACTTAACAAGGGCGGTAAGACAAAGAATGTCTCAGATCGCAGGTATTTGACGCCCGAGCCGCAGGCAAGGGCGATAAATATGCGATCTGAGGCTTTCTTTATTACCGCCCGTGTTTAGTACAAAATTTTATGTCACCCCTGGCCAGTAAGTGGGATTTCCCGCGCGCGGAGCGTGCGGTAATTGCCGCTTTATGGCCAGGTGTGACATAAATTACATTAAAGTTACATTTAAAAGTATATCATTTTAAAATAAATTATTGATATTATTATTAGTTTAAAGTTACATCAATGCCATACACTTTTGTGAGTCAACATGTAAGGAGTTCCAGTGTTTAAGGCGGGGGTTGGCAACCGCGGGTCGTAAGCCGCATAAGGCTCTTTGAAGGGCCAGTTGCGGCTTCACTGATTAAGGGCCGCACGTAGGGCTGCCATCCGTCCGGGTTTTCCCGGATTTGTCCTAGTTTGGAGGCCGTCCGGGGGCCGTCCGGGCGGGGTATCAAGAAGTGTCCGGGGAAAACCCGGACACTTTTCATGTAAGGAAGCACCTCATTGAATTTAAAGGTCTTGTTTTTTAAAAATATTATTTTCGGACTCGTCCGGGGAAAAAATGTGATTGACGCCAAATGTCCGGGTTTTTTTGAATCTTTGTCCGGGTTTGCCGAAATTCGAGATGGCAGCCCTAGCCGCACGGTCCGGCGTCCTAGACACACTCTCACGGACCCGGACGACGTAATCACAGCGCCCATCGAAAGATGGAACGCTGCGCTTACGGCGTCCAACTCAGACACGACGCGATCGCGACAACACAGACACATATAGTCCCTATTCGTCCTGGTACCGTCGCACAACTGCGCTCTCCTATCGCTTTATTGCGCCCGCCCTATAAAGCCACAGTAAGCTTAAAAAATAAAAACCGGCCAAGTGCGTGTCGGGCCACGCGCAAGGTAGGGTTCCGTAGTCGTCTACCCGTTACATTATATGGACTAAAAAGTTCGCAAACTTATATTTACTATGTTTTTGACAGAATTAACAACATTACTTACCTAAGGTATCAATGGAAATTGTACGAAAGTTTGCTTTTGCAAAGTACATTTCTGAAGTTCGACTATTACTCGTTAACTAGTAATGTCTACTTAGCTGTGATAGTTTTCCTTTTAAATTCATCGTATAACCTACTATCATGATTTTTTACACATGCCTAGTAGCCACCGTTTAACTGGCAGGGGGGGGGGGGGGGGGCACACTTGACCATAACAAAAATTATCACTTCAAAGCTTAATATCACGCCAACCGATTCTTTAATCAAAAATGCTTTTCGAAACCTTATAATATTTTTAAAAGAGCTATCCAACGATACCCCACACGATGGGGTTTGGCAGAAAAAAAATTGCACCACCACTTTACATGTAGGGGAGGTACCGTAAAAAAAAAATTTTTTAATGATTATATTCTACCGTTTTGTCGGCGTCATTGATATGTATACTCATGCCAAATTACAGCTTTCTAGTACTAATGGTTACTGAGAAAAACGGGGGTCGGACGGACGGACGGACGCACGGACATGGCGAAACTATAAGGGTTCCTTGTTTACTACGGAACCCTAAAAAAGGCTCTTTGAAGTCCCCTCAAAAGTATAAGTAATTATTTTCACCAATCCTCCTTCGTTGAGGCAACGTACTAACAGAGATTTATCGCATTAAGCTACACGTGTAATTATCGACATTGACAAACAACGCCGAATATTTGTTGTTCACTTGAACGATCGCTCCCGAAACCAGATATCGAAGATTATGTTACGCTGTAATTGTTTTCCTCTTGAGAACTGTATGTCATGCGCTTAGAGCCCACATATGCAAATTTGCCAATGTTTATCGACATAGATCTCAACATCTATAGTGATTTAATATCTGTCCTTTCAGTATATTAATCTTGAACTGTTTTCCTCCAGTCTGTTAAAAGTGAAAACACTATTTGCAAAAAAAAAATCTATACTTTTATTTTTCAAACATAACCCTTCTTTTCGATGTTTTTGTTCGGATCTTTAAAACCCTCCCATCTTTAACAATGATTTTTAGTTTAAAAGTTGTACAATGATAAATTCTCAAATCAGAGAAAAAAGTTTATCCTTATAAATGTATACGTTTAAAATAAACATCAATATTTACTAAAAGTACGCGCTGAGCTTGCGTAGAGAGCGGGATGGTTAATTGCAAACTCACGCGTGTTAGAGTGGGACTTTTGCAAGGGAACTGCGCCCTCTTAAGTTAATAGTAGTTTATGTCACACCTGGACATAAAGTGGCCATTATCGCACGCTCCGCGCGTGAAAAAACCCACTTTCTGGCCAGGGGGTGACATAAAATTTTGTACTTACCACGGGCGATAATAAAGAAAGCCTCAGATCGCATGTTTATCGCCCTTGCCTTCGGCTCGATCGTAAAATACCTGCTATCTGAGACATTCTTTGTTTTATCGCCCTTGGTAAGTAATGTACTATTATGCAACTGCTACATAATGAGAGGCATTAAAACTTGAGTGTGGTTTCATGAAACGAGCCGGAGGCGTGTTTCATAATAAGATCACATGAGTAATCACATTATGTACTGTCAACCAATTTGATTTCTTGGCCATTTCGTAAATATCTTGTCACAGTGACATCAATATGAGATTTATATCGGCTCGGAGACGCTCTAAGGAAGCGTCCTTATAAATATTTGCTCATGTTACCTACTGGCCACACCTAGGGCTGCCATCTCGAATTTCGCCAAACCCGGACCAAGATTCAAAAAAACCCGGACATTTGGCGTAAATCGCATTTTTCCCCCGGACGAGTCCGTAAATAATATTTTTAAAAAACAAGATCTTTAAATTCAATGAGGTGCTTCCTTACATGAAAAGTGTCCGGGACACTTCTTGACACCCCGCCCGGACGGCCCCCGGACGGCCTCCAAACTAGGACAAATCCGGGAAAACCCGGACGGATGGCAGCCCTAGCCACACCTTGTATAGACTTTTAATTGTGACTAGATACGAAGTAGCCTATTATTATTACAGTAGAAATAAACAGTGCCCTGTATTTATTTTTACTGCTTAAGTCAAGGGCAAGGGACTAGACTAGATGCAATAAAAAGGGGATAAAGTTTATTTTGCTCCCGAGGGCATTTTATTATCAGCGGTTTAGGGAGGGTTTCATTAGGACGATAAACTCATCTATAAATGCCTATTTTAGTTAAGATATTTTGTTGACCTGTCATTGGATTTTATGTCTTATAGCATCCAAAATGGAGTCGCTTTTTTATATAAAATCTAAGTGTAAGTAATGGGGTATTTGACACAGATTAAAATTTATAACATACTGTGGCTACCAGTGGCGGCGCGTCAAAATTATTCTTAGGGAAGCCGGAAATAATTTGCCATTCTTATTCTTCAAAATTAGGCAACAGGGGGAAATCGAGTTGTATGGACGCTCCGCCACTGGTGGCTACCTATATGAATAAAAAAACCATCAAATTGTCAAAATAAATAGTAAATTAGTTTTTAAATTAATCAATATTACAAAAAGATTTGAGACCGTAAGAGATTCGCAAAATAGTACATTACTTAACAAGGGCGGTAAAACAAAGAATGTCTCAGATCGCAGGTATTTGACGCCCGAGCCGAAGGCAAGGGCGATAAATATGCGATCCGAGGCTTTCTTTATTACCGCCCGTGTTAAGTACAAAATTTTATGTCACCCCCTGGCCAGGAAGTGGGATTTCCCGCGCGCGGAGCGTGCGGTAATTGCCGCTTTATGGCCAGGTGTGACATAAATGTTATTTTTATAGTCCAAATGTAAATGGAAAATTAACAATAGAATTCTCATGTTTCTATAAAATAAGTTTCAATATCGCCTTTGAACATTTCAAACACTTTCAATCGCAACTTGCCTTATGAACACTTGCCTCTGATTTTTATCACGGTGACTGAAAGTAAGTCAAATTGACGACTTGCCAATTCGCATTGGTCTGAATATACTGAGTTTCCATTTAAGGCGATATATCGATTGTAAGAGACGCCCTTATATTTTTCGGTCACGACAAAACGGGATGCAACACTCTTCGAAAATGGCTTTTTTAAACAAATCTCGTTAAATATCTGGCTGTGTGCAGGTTTATTAAATTTCCTCTTGTCAGTACTTAGATGAGGTAAAATACCATCATATTAACTTAATCGTGTCTTTTAATAATGCGTTGTTTTAGTAGGCTATTTAGAAAAATCTGGTTAAATATCTGACTGGGTGCAGGTTTATTAAATTTCGTCTTGGTAGAGTTTAGATGAGGTAACTTTTAATAATGCGTCGTTTTAGTAGGCTGAGTAATAAAAGGAAAATATAGACTCGACTTTGGATTTTTTTTCTGTCGAGAAAATTTTAAGCAATCATGTTTCGGCTATTGTCAGAAACACAATCATTACAGTCAAGAATCATATATCTGAAAATAGTAGTGCCCTCTTGACAATAGTCATATTCCTACTAATTGGTTTATCTTCAATACTTAAGGCGCTACATTGAGAAATTTGGAGACTTTGAAACGCTGTCCAGCCCAGACTAGCAAATAGTAGAGGCTGATTTTCAGATATATGATTTTTGACTATATGATTGTGGTACTGACAATAGCGAAACATGATTGCTTAAAATTTTCTCGATAGAAAATAAATCCAAAGTCGAGTCTATATTTTCCTTTTTATCCTCAGCCTACTAAAACAACGCATTATTAAAAGACACGATTAAGTTAATAAGATGGTATTTTACCTCATCTAGGTACTGACAAGAGGAAATTTAATAAACCTGCACACAGTCAGATATTTAACGAGATTTGTCTAAAAAGCCATTCTCGGAGAGGGTTGCATCCCGTTTTGTCGTGAGCGAAAAACAAAAGGTGTCTCTTTCACTCGATATATCGCCATAACATGTTGAAAGCGCAACGCAATTGACTGGGTATATTTATTGTAAGTCGCGCGCCTTATTGCTTAGCAACAGTGGCTCTATATGATTGCACATTAGACGTGTGCGCCGATTTAAAAATGATCGGCGGCGGCGTTTGCCAAAAAATCGGCGGCGGCGGCGTACTTTCGGCGTGAAATCGGCGTGAAGGTCACGTAAATAAAAATGCGAAATAATTCGTTTTTTTTTTTTTTAAATCGAGATCAATGCAATAAATCTGTATTCATACAAGTAAACCACATCCCTATATAACAAAAAATCGGTAGAAACATGTACAATACTGGTTAGGGAGCGACAAAGAATTCGATATGCGGTACTGGAATGCTGAGGATACCCTGGACAGCCAAACGGACCAATGACCCAGCTCGGTATTAAGACAGGGTTATCCACTGTTTGTCGGCAGTGGCTGCTTTCATACTTTGGACAAGTAATGCGCAGTGGTGCTGATAGTCTGGAGAAACTGGTCGTGGTTGGTGGAATGGAAGGCAAGAGGGCTAGGGGACGCTCATCAACTACATGGACAGATCAGGTTAAGAAGGCCACATCTTCAATCAAATTTCACCAAGCGATGAGGGCTACGTTGGATCGAGACCGATGGAGACATTGGAGACAAGTCCTCAGGGCGGCGAAATCCAGAAGTGATCACGAAGTGAAGTGGCTCCGTTAAGTTATACAGAAGACTGAAGATTACCACTTGTCCCTCTGTTTATTGTTTGTGGGTGATTCGATCGAAACCTGGGTGATACTACAAAACTTTTATGTCATTATGTTTATGGTATGCTCACATACCCACTCCGTCCATGCAGTGCACGGGTCTTCGTGGATAAGAACGGCTTATAGGTACGTAAGCCACACTAGAGCACACAAACGCAGCTAACGGTGGAGTTTAGTGATCGTCGTATCCAAAATACGGATAGGAGGAATATACGTGATGGAATACCAATACCAGTTTGAAATCTATTCACAAAATGTTTATGAATCTGGTGATAGGTGAACAATTCCTCACTTTTACATTGTGAAAGTTAAGAATAAACATACAAAACACTCTATTTTCTCTCTCTAAATTCATCAAATCCAATTCCGGAATTTCCGAAATTTTGAGTGTACCAATTCCGGAATTGTAATATCGGAAAAATTGGCCGAGATTCCGGAATTTCGAGATTCCGGAATTCCGGAATGCAAGCAATCACGATCCTCAGGAATGAGGGACCGACTCAAGAGAGACAGATATAGCTAACAAAAATATCCAGTCTAAAAGCTCCGCCTGGGGCATGGTCCCCATAACGCTAGCCGCGTTACCCCTCTGTATTGCCAGAGAAATTCTCTGTGGAAGGAAAGTGTCAGGTCCCCGAGGTACCGACCAGTCGCCACAACAAAGCTCTCATGAATGTCTTCATGTCAGCCGGCCAGGGTCCAGAGGCACACGAGGGCAGCATCCCAGAGTTTTAGTGGGTAGGCTAGTCCCTTCTGGACTGGAGAGCCCCACATAACCAATGCGTAATTTCTGGTTCTCCCCCGGAGCCTTAGGTTACGTAGTGGTATGCAGTTTTATGCATTTCTCTGGGTGAACAAAAAAAAAGAAAAAAAAAGGGTCCAGAGTCCACTGCAAGCATTGCAAACTCGCAGAGTTACTTACACAATAAAGACGAGTGTTTGCGCTGCTTGAGAGCTTCGTCAGCTCCAGCACTGGCCTGGGAGCGAGTTGCGTGGAAGTGGGATTGCGCACATGCGGTGTTTCACACCAGAGCCCTCCCTAGTTTCCACGGCTCTAACGTGACTCCATCAGGATGGTTACCATCGTCTTATGCCATACCCACTAGTTCTGTTGTCCCAGCACGAAACACACCAAGCTTACCGGGCCTCCTTCAGGCACGCCATATCGCGTCAGTTTCCGAATGAGACAACTACTAGAGGAGGGGGAGGGGGACATTATATTTGATTTATGAATCGATTATTCCCAAAGTAAAAAAATGTCTTTGAAAAATTCTTAATCGTTTTTGAGTAAAAGGATTGTAACATTACAGGACATACGTACAGACAGACGGATATGACGAAGCTATAAGAGTTTGTTTTTGCTATTATTATTTGGCTATACATGCCTAATTATACGATTTTCTCAGCCGGATTTCCATACTCAATGTCGTTCAGACTGCTCTGATAGTATATATAAACTAAGAAAAATATTCATTGTCACACAACAAATTTAATATTAAGAAGTGTACCACTGTACATACATTAAAACAATAACAAAGCAATAAAAAAGTTAAACAAAACGTTAGTTATACTCTTTTATCTAATAAAAAGACTCTTTGGCATTCAGTCAAGGTTACGCCGATTTCACGCCGATCATTTAGTCGGCGGCGGCGGCGTGGCAAAAAGGCCGGCGGCGGCGGCGCGCCGGCGCGGCGCACACGTCTATTGCACATACAATAATCGATTATCACAAATTATATGGCAATGTTATGTTTTTATTCAGGTGCAGACTCGAGGTCACTGGATTTACGTTGACTATTATTTTTATGGGAAATCAGTTATTCATGGATTGAGGTATATTGAAATTTAATTATAGATAACTCAATTGTACACAACAATAGATGTGATAAGCGGATATTGTATAAGAAGTTATCGACGATTAATAGTTCCACTGATTCAGTTTGTTTTTTATTCGGGTTCCGTTTCTAAGGTTGTTGAGAGCTATTTACTGTAAATTTTTCTTGTCTTCGGAATCCGGGGCTATTACGCACAAGTACACTGGGCACGCTGCCCTCACAAATTGATGTGGGGCAAATAGGGATGTTGACACCAAATAAGAAAATCGATGGATCCGAATTTTCTCGAAAAAGGATCAAATTCTCGATGAAATAGCGAAAAAAGTGATTCAAAAGAATAAATAATTACATAATTATAAGTCTTCAAAGTTTTAGGAGGCGGCATTTTCTGTCCCTGTTCCGCAAAACACATCTCTATATTGAACGATCGTCATTTACTATGGCGCTCGAGGTCAGTGACGTCACTGATCTGTAGCGCTTACTCTCTCGAACTAAAGATATTCTAACGGTTGTAGTTTCGTTATTTTTTGAGATATTTGAATAGGATTTTCACTGTTTGGCCTAGGTTTATGTATTCTTTCGTATGAAGTAATAATATTTTTTGAGTCAACATCCCTATTGATTTTTATGTTTATTTAAGTAATTATGTTGTACAGAGCATTTATAGTCCAAGTAGCGAAGTACATAACAACTGCATTAAACTGAGACCTGAGAGGGTCCAACGCACAGCGTTTTAGTGTTGTTCGTTTAGTTTTAGTATGTTTGCAGTAAGGTTTGTTGGGATAATGTCCGGTCTTATCCCAACATACCTTAAGGCGCTACACTGAGATATTTGGAGACTTTGAAACGCTGTCCTGCCCAGACTAGCAAACAGTAGGGGCTGATTTTCAGATATATGATTCTTGACTATATGATTGTGGTACTGACAATAGCGAAACATGATTGCTTAAAATTTTCTCGATAGAAAATAAATCCAAAGTCGAGTCTATATTTTCCTTTTTTTCCTCAGCCTACTAAAACAACGCATTATTAAAAGACACGATTAAGTTAATATGATGGTATTTTACCTCATCTAGGTACTGACAAGAGGAAATTTAATAAACCTGCACACAGTCAGATATTTAACGAGATTTGTCTAAAAAGCCATTCTCGGAGAGGGTTGCATCCCGTTTTGTCGTGAGCGAAAAACAAAGGCTGTCTCTTTCAATCGATATATCGCCTTAAGGAAATGTTAAGAAATATTTACCTACAACGGGTACCGGACGTGAGACGTGAGCATAAGTGTAAAATAAAATAAAAACATCGTTACCACAGACAAATAGGTCCGACTCAAGCTTGAACATTTTGAATGCATTATGTTTAAGGGCCTATCGTGCGTGGTAAATTCTCAGCGCCTGTCAAATTTCAATTTTTTTAATAATTTACCCAATTAACCCACACATGCATTATTCACGCACACTACCTCATTTTGCTGGGTCGGGTCATTGACCCATGTTTATGTCAACTTATGACAATATAGATTTTGAATATTTAAAGGTTTCTTGGTGCATAAGAGAGGTGTAACAAAAATCGTCAAGTTCTGATCTGTAACCAAAACTCAAGTATTAGTTGTATCTGAAAATGTCTTGAATTTGGAATTTGTGGTAGTAAAATACTCAGTTCCTTGTTTATAAAATAAAACTTGTCAAACCCCTGTTTTGTAAAATGTATTTTGTTTTGCCCTTTCCTCACAGACTCATTTTTATACAACTTAAAACAGAGAAAGAATTTTCCTAATCGGTTCGTGCATGTTATGACTGTTTTATGTTTATGACTTAGGTACTTATTTTGAGAGTTTACTTGGTGATTTTCATGATACGAGTATATGTTGTACCTTAAATAGGTTATTTTAAGCACAACTTTTCATAAATTGATTATTTTCTGTTTATCAGTTGGTTAACTCTAAAATGGACACTGATTTAATGCAAGTTTTAAGAGAAGAAGCGGTAGTTTTATTACAATATATATAATAACTACTGAAACTATTTATACGGCTAATCAACTTTGTATTTGAGGAACCAGTACCTAACCTTATAGGTAGTTCTTGTTATTCACGACCTCCCGTCGTAACCCAATCCGCAGAATTGCGCATAGAATAGTATGGTATTCCCTGCGCATCGTCGTTATCGTGAATGACAAGCACTATAAAACCTAATGATATAACAAATATCATCAAGAAAGTCATTGTAACAGTCTGCAATTGTGGAACTTGGCCGGACCACTACTGTATTAGCTCTGACAAATTAACTTTTATACACTTCTTATAAGGCCCATAATTGAAAGGAATAATTAGCAGGATGCGTTTACATATTCTTCTAGTGTGAGCAATCGTGCCGTCGATGACACTTAACTGAACATCCGTGAACCTTATTGCAACGACATAAGGTTCAATAATGGTTAACATTGCGTCTATTTTCATCAATAATAAAAAGCAATTATTATTATTTGCTATTCGTTTACTATAACGTCGAGACAATTATTGCGATGCGACATAAGTACTTACTTGTACAAAATCAAAGCAACGGGATTTCCAACGCATGAAAGCTTTAGATAGAAACTAGCGCAGTTTAATATTATAAGTAATTACTGCATATTTGTTTGTTAGACATCGTCATTGTCACCACATCCCCAACAACTACTTGGTTTATTATTTATAAATGAAACATAGGTTTATTATTTTCATTCTAGGTATAATTATATTATGACCAGGCGGCTTAGACACTACACAATTTAAATCCACATCACTCAAACTGGCGAAGAAACTCCGATATTCTTTCTTCTGCTCCCGCTGCAAGAGAGCACTCTAGATCTGTTTCTTGGTATAACGCTGATATTTTATAAACTTCTGTTCAAAGCACCATAATAATTGTGCCTGTTTGTACAGATTCTGGGATATGTTTTGTTTATGCAGATTCTGCGATATATTTAGGTAATCATTGTTTGACGTGAAAGCGCCGTACATATACACATAAAATATAACATTAGATTCGTTAAATTATTGAAATATAAAAATACAATTTGTTTACAAATTTTAATTTGAAATATGATGAGTGACATAAATGTCATAACGTTCCGTTCTGGGTGGCCAATTTATAAAAAGTAAATTACTTTGAACTGAAATACATCGGTAACCTTTTTACGTTTAAAATGCCTTTTCGTAAAGGAAATCATTATAATTTAGTTGCATTAGTAAACATTGGGGACCAAAGATTGCATTTTTATGTTATAACGAATGGCTAATACTAAAAAATCCATGTTAAAAGAATCTTCAATAGCCACACGTCAACATGTATTTACCCTACTTCAATTAATGCAATCTTTGTGTGTGGTATACATTTTGTATTTGTATACGAGCAAGCTGTCAAAAAGCGTGTTTTTATGAGATGTCAAACTGAGAAAAGCAGCATACGTCTGCTCCCATTGAGGGCCGGAGCCCATCTGCCGGCAAGAAAACTACGGCGGCCGGTCAAATTTTCGGAATTTCCTTTGCATTGTTAAAAAAATCTCCACATTTTGCAAATGTTAAACACATAAGACCTAGATAACATGTAGTTTTGTTACTATTCAAAAATTGAAGACCTTTCATAAAGTATTAACGTTGTAGTTTGCGTTTATTTCCTTTAGTAGAGCTAACTTTGGATTGAATTTTTATGAAGAAAACTATATGTAATTGTATTTCTGAAACACATGACGTGTAGAGTGTATCCTTAAATATCATATATAGGAATTACAGAATTCAAGCTTTAGTAATAATAATACAGCAAGTGATCCAACCATCGCAATTATTCAGAAATTTGCTCGGTGCAGTCTTAATGTTTTATTAAATTAGCAATATACTGGACACACTGTCGTGTTGTCCTTGTGCCGTATCATAAACAGTGTACTTGTAGGAGTATATAAGCGGAACAGTGCATTCAGACGCCATACCAAATTTACAAGCTACACAACTTTATTCTCTAATACAGGTGAGTGATTTCATATTATATTCTAATCACATACTTAAAGCTTTAAGTCTAGTCTTATTAAGCTACTGGATCCAAACCTATGACCTTACGAAGTCGTAAAATCAGTCTAGCCAAGTGGCTTAGAACATAATTTATACTTATGTTGAGTACCTTTATCTCACGTTCCCGGGTGAGCCATGGTTGTGCATTTCAATGTGAACTCTGTGAGATAGTACTGTCCCCTCCCCATGAATTTACAATGTTTGCATTACCGTACTCGCTAGCGACTGCGTAAACGATTTAGTATGGACAAAAAAGTATGTACAGCGCCTCTGGCGGTTACGCAATAGAACTAAGAATCGCCATACTAAATCGTTTACGCAGTCGCTAGCGAGTACGGTAATGCAAACATTGCAAACTTATGGTAAGGGTACTGTAGTCTAAGAAATAAAAATAAAGTAAAGTAAAAAAAGTAAAAAATATTTTTTAACCAAAAACACTTTTTAACGCTTTTAACATTCAGCCGGCAACCCCCACACTAGCATAGGATAAGTACTACGTACAGAAGTTGCACTGTTTACAAATCGCCAACTTACAACCCCAAATTATAATAGGTAAATAACAAATGTTGACCACACCAAGCGAATGACGAGACGACGCGACCGTCCGGTAGCAATTCGCGGCCGCCACTGAATAAGTACCACCTGGGGATGTACTTGCAGCGGCGCGGCGAACTGACGGAGTGAAAGCCCCCTGACACTAGGCTATGCCTGTATCGTGGGAGTTAGACACATGAGCAATTTACCTAAAAATAGAGCGAATGATAATGCCAATGCAACTTTGAATGTTTTTTAGTTTAGTCAACATGGTCCGAGCAGTTCTATTAGCCATCGCTGCGGTGGTGATGATGGTATTCGTCTCCTTCGCACAGGTTCGTTGTCACTTCCCTTTATAGAGCGCTCCTCTACTGGCCCAGGCTTGGCAAGTCTACGGGATTGTCCTAATTGGCGCACGAGTACGCGATGATCGCGCGATCGCGCGACTTTTACTTAGAACGTTTACTAGAAAAAGTCGCGAGTTCGCGTGATAATCGCGTAGTCGCGTTTGTTTTAGGACGATCTCTTTAGGACACCTATTCGAGTTCAATATATTCGCGAATTTCACTCGCGCGGTCGCGCGATCATCGCGTAGTCGCGCAGTATTAGGTTAGGACGGTCCCAAACGCCGCAGCAAGTACGGTCGGCCTCACAAGGGTTATTAAAACTTTTGTACCCCGACCCTGTCGTTTTGCTGTCATGTTAAAACTGCAATTCTAAATTTCCGACGGGTGAAAGCGAGTACCAAAGTGCGCAGCTACTTGCGAGGTCGACTGTAAAGATGTTTTCTAAGTATTAAGGTAAATTTTGTTTAGTAACTAATATAAAAAAAATGTGTTCTCATCACACCTAATACATTATATATAAGCTCTTTCCATCCATCCTGCCTACTAAATATATCTGCAATAATTGTATCTTAATTTTAACCTATTGACATCTTCATTATTTTAGGTATTTATAACTGGTTTGACATTATTATACTTCTAAATTATTGCTAAGTTTAATGTAATTTGATAATATTAAAAAACTGACGATCACAATTTCAATTCCTAAAAATTGACTACGGGTAATTATAAGTGACGTATATTGTGAAATAAATAAATCTTAATCATAATAATCGACTTACACATTTATTTACAGAGTTATGAACCGTAAGTACCTACCTATGCTCCAGTATAATTAAATAGTCTTCATCGTCATCATTACTTATCAGCCAAAAGACATCCACGGCACGTTTGACATTAGGCCCCCCTAAAGAGTTCTACAATGGCTGATCCTGCGCCATCCACATCCAGCGGACTCCGCAGTCTCCGCACCCATTAACTGAAAAAATACACGAACAAAGATAGGTACTTAGTAGGTTGAGACGCTGGTTTCGTGAGAGGAAAGCTAAGCACCCATACATCGACGACCGTTTAGCTTATTTGGTAGTGACCCTGCCTACGAAGCTGGAGGTCCCGGGTTCGAATGCCGGCCGGGGCATTTATTTGTGTGATGAGCACGAATATTGGTTCTTGGGTCTTGGATGACACGTGACACGCGAAGGAACGTAAGCGATGTGTGCGTGCGTTGTCAGTACACGCGTCAATTGTTTGCGCGGGTGCGTTGCGCGTGGCGCGGACGAATCGCGAGACGCGACGGCACCCAGGCGGGTCTCGCAGGGACGAGGTAACTGACCTCGGTGCGGGGGGTTCGTGTCCGTTCATGTAATACTATTATACTATTCTGTGGCTTAACTTAAGGAGGGTCTAAGAATCTTACTAAATCTAACAACCTAACAAGTGCATTTTGACACTGACATAGGTATCTTATTTCATTGAATATTCTTCTTTCACGCTAACGGAATAGAGTTTCTATTACAAATATACGGTTTTTAGACAGTGTGTATGTAGTATAAACTGAATTACATTGGTATTAAAGTGGAATATCCAATGGAGAGTACATGTCAGTGTCATGCTAAAGTAGTCCTTATGTTCACAGCCCATTCAACAGACCCCCGAGTGTGGGCTCACGTTCCGCGGATATGGATAGCGCACGCCGATGGTTCGTATTCAATTTTTAATTTACCTGTGCGTGTGCGGAAACCCAGACCAATCAACCATATGGTTCTGGAATGCCCGGTTACCAAATTCTCGGGACAGAAACAGGATTTCAAGAACCTTACCCCACTTGCTGCTGAGTGCCTTAGGAGGACTCATCTCAATCTTTAATTTAATCTTATGTGTATTCTTATTGTGAATATTGACAATATTTCATAATTTCCAAAAGTCTTAATTCGAAAACCATTTCGGTAAAAACTTGTGAAGTACACAAAAAAACATTTCTTTAGATCTTTTTCTCCGTTAATTTTGGAAAAAATCGCAAATTACTGTAAACCGAAAGTTGACGTCATCTTCCTCGCTGTATTCAGGAAGACCTTAGTACAGAGTACATCAGTACAGACAATCGCTGCTCTGGAGTGGCTCTGGATTCTTGTTGGGAAGATGACGTCATATTTTACTTGCGCCCTTTTGGAATGACCTACTTTTCAACGTGTTTTTTTGTATGAAATAATGAGTTAAATTGAAAAAGAAAAAATACGGGTGGCTTAAATTTTTACCTATTTTCTAACTAGTTCATAAAATAAAGTAGTTAAAAATATGAAATATTGTCAATTTAATCTAGTTACATTGAATCCAGTGACTAGAATGCCATACGATAAATAAATAAATTTACCTGTCAATCTTTGTATATAAACTGGGGTGACTATGGTGACTAGACACAAAAACTGGGCCACTTTTATACGATTCGCTTTAGTATTTTACATCGGATTTCCAATGTGCAACCCGCCATGGTTGCCCTCGATTGTAGTTATAATTAGATAAAAAATTTTGTAAGTAATAAAAAAAAATGTGAACTTTTTTTCAAAAAAATGTGTTTTGTTTCATGCTTTGAACTAATTTAATGATTCAATTTCGTGTGCTCGTTCGATATCGGGTCAAATTGTCAAATTCAAATTCAAATTCAAACATTTATTCTGCAAATAGACCACAAGGGCACTTTCACATGTCATAATGTTAATGTCAAAATGTATATTATATGTATGTCACTGCCGCCACTTTTTTCATTCAACAACCTGTGTCCTTGGCCCGTGTCAGGACACGCTTTGATAGAGAAAGATAAGAGGAAATAGAAAAGAAAATCTATGAATGCAGTTTAAATTGTTTTTTAAATTAAAATACTTAATGTCTTCTCTCAGCAAAATATCCTATCTACGATATTTAAGGTACCTACTTTCCCTTGATGTCCCATAGTCTTGGGACACTGTATACTATACCCATGGCTTAAACTGTTTGTTTAGTATTTGGATACTACTGCTTACTGTTTTGTGTATTACAGGCAGTCTGATATGGAATCAGTTAACGACGATGACTCGTTTGACTCGTGGGAGAACGTGAACGGTTAAGTAGTAAGTTCCTTCCTGCATTTTATTTTTACAACTTTTACAGCTATTATCTCACCAACGGTTGACTTAAGGGGAGGTATCCCCAACGCAAATGTCCCGCTCTAACACGCGTGAGTTTACAATTGACCATCCCGCTCTCTACGCAAGCTCTGCGCGCAGTTTTGTAAATATTTAGCTATAGTCATTAAGCCAATCATTTTATCAAAGCAAACCCTGTGAATTTGTCTATAACTATTTACGATCTTTAATTGAGTACAGAAATTAAATGTTAAATATCAGTAATATAGCCGTAGTATTGAAAAAACATTCCAAAAAGGGGTAACTTCGCGATTTTTTTCTATCGAGTGAAATTCATTAGGTCATGTAACTGACTGCGATTTTGACTAGACAAGATCCTTATGTAACACATATATATTTTTTAGATTTTGAGACACTATATTCTATGTCTCAGATGGTTTTAAAAAACTCAAAAGTGGTAATACACGGCCTTAACAAGAAAAGTTTTTAGAAACAACTTTATCATTTTTAAAGGCTTATCTACTTATATATCGTATCACACACAACACGACTATTTGTATGGAATTTAAATATATTATGAGAAGTTAATTAATATTTTTCATAACGTCATGTAATTTTTTTATGTAGGCAGCTCCATGTAGTCTGTGACGTACGGACGGACAGACATCACAAAACTATAAAATGTTCTTTTTCCGCCAGTTTCATTACGGAACCCTAAAAAGTATCAGTGCCAATCGCTGGAACGGTTACTTTAATAATTGTTGCTTTCTGAAGATCTGAGTGATATTAAGTTGTTTTTTTCTCTTTTTTCCAGATTTGGACTAGATCAGAGAACCAACTCTTCATGCCAACGATTCTTTAAATAAATGTTGTAACACTACATGTGAATATTGTTTTGATTTGTGACTGAGTAGTTGCGACTCTCAATCGGAGGTCGTGGGTTCAAAACCTGGCTCGTACCAATGGGTTTAATATAACATATTCGAAAGATATTTTCATATTTTCGATTCTGAGTAGAAAAAATCCCGATTTTATTAATATAAATAAAAGTCGAGTGTTCAACTTTCCTTGTAATGGTCCGTTTACGAATTGAGACTACACAAAGAATATGTAGACTATAACAGTGTGCTTTTCAACGACATTAACGTACAAATTTTCCACTGCACTTCATGTACAAAATCGACAATTTGCTGCACAACGTAGCAACTGAGAAGGTATATTGCTCTGTCGCGGAAAATAGCGTTAGCTCAATGTGCAAGGATTACATAAATCGCACCCATATTAATCGAGAGAACGTTAATTACAAACGGTCCTTTTGAGCTTTACCCAAGGCAAGGCATATAATAATTAGTACCTACAGATGTATTGCAATAGTACATTACTGCAGAGACCAGTAAGTAAGCTCAAAAATAAAACAAGTTGTATGAATTAAAAAAAAAGCCTTTTATTTCTCGCTAATAATTTTTACAAGGCGGCTGGCGCCGGGCGGGCGAGCGGGGGACGCGCGCGCCGCCAGCTCCAAACTTATGATATGTAATGGGATTTATATAATTACTTCCTGGACAGTAGGTGTTACTTCCTGGACGCTTCTGGCAACTGTCCAGGACGACCCACTTTCGGATACCATCTTCACAGATGTTATGAGAACATTACGAGTATATACTATTTTTGAGAAAAATGATTTTCTTTCGGGAAAACTCTGATATCAATCGGAATACGATGGCACCCGAACCGTCAATCAATGATTGAATTAAATGATTGACGTTTTCATATCCATTATTATGGAACTTTATTGTTTAGTGTCAAATGTCAAAGTGTCAAAGTTACCCCTACGGCTGTAAGATGGGTACTGAAGCTAATTGAGAGAGCAAGATAAATACGAACTTTTCCGATAAAGTACGAAGGAAAATCATTTTGAACTAGGTACAATCTGGGGGCCGATTTTTGAAAGTCGAATGCTCGACTTTTCACTCGAGATCTGTCAAAACATCATAGTTTTTTGACAGATCTCGAGTGAAAAGTCGAGCAGAGTCAATTTCACCAAACGGGCATTTTTGTCAAATTCCCATGGAATTTTGAAATACCAATAATATATAGAAAATTTTATGCTGATAATTTGATAAAAAAATTAATAAACACAAATTTTCTTACGGGGTACTTATACATATAAAATTACGGAAGTTATTGCAATTTGAAAATTTGACCAGGGCACGGGAATTTATCTGTCCATGGGAATTCCCTTTTCTTAGAAAAAATTGTATTAAAATTATTATTTACCATCTAATTTATCAAGAATTATACAGTTCAATTGTATCGAAGTTATTTAGCCTAATTTTACCAATCATGGGTTCAAGTTTCAACCGAGGAAATTTATATTAATCAAAAATCATATTTTAAGTTAAATTTATCTTTATACAATCACATCGCAACTTCTTTGCAGAAAATCATACAAGTATTAATATTTAAAACTATCACTAAATGCAGATGTACATATAGACGCTCGCAACTCCAAAAGCGTCACGGGTACGTTGCTGACCTTTTATAAAATTTGAGATGTCTGCTTACTTGTTTGCCACCGTCGTTGTATATAAAATGCGTATGTATCGATATATACCTACATGATTTTATGTACATAATGTTCATTGACTTTGTTTATTGATTCTTTTCAAATATTTAAGAAGGTAAGTGTAATTGTAGCAGTTGGCCTGATTTTTTTTAATAAACGCATAAACTACAACTCTAATCGATATACTTAGTACAAATTATATTTATTTATGCATTTCATCCATAATTATTGTTATTAAATGCGGTTTATTAACAAAATAAGTGACCCTTCCCAATTCCCGTGCCCCAAAATCAGCTGTTTTGGGTAAACAAGCTATGGGAATTAGGACACGGGAATTGGAAATCGATATAAAAAAATCATAAAAAAATCAAATCACATGTTAATAATATTTTAAGTTATCGTTTATATAGAGACACCAAAGTGCTTTATAATGCATACATATGTTAATGATTACTTATGTAAGAATTTGAATTTCTAAGGGCCACCGAAATTGCAAGCAAAAGCAAAAAAATTGTCGCCCACCCAGAAACCGAAGTACTTAGGTGGTTTACTCGAACTTAATGCGGTTTGCTATATATAATTTTTTAATATAAAATAGCTGACATTTGAGAGCACATGTGAAGCAGGACGCGAAGCTGATCAAATGTAAACGATGGCTGGCAGGGACCTTTGAATTTTGCCGACAAAATTTAACTATCGCGCTCGGACGATTTTTAAACGTCAATTACAAGTTATTCACCACAGTGAAGTGAATAGTGTCTGTGCTCAGTGATAGTAAATATAATCGAGTTAAAGTTTTTGAGACGAAATCAGTGATTCTAATGTACAGTTTTTGATAGGAATTTTTGATTGATTCAAAACTCGATGCCGGACAGGGCACGGAGTCTTAATTTGAGCGTTTAGGTATTTTTTAATGTATTTTAAAAACAAATAAGTCAGTGAATTTGAGTGGACCTCAACGTGGAAACATGTATTCTTTATGAAAATAAATAAATGGTACGTATTATCTCATGCTAGACTACGATTTTCAGCTCGGACACAAAAAAAAACGAGTTTAGAAAATGACCCAGCATTCGACACTCAAAAATCGGTCCCCTGTACTGCTTTTTACTGCGCTTCTTTTCGCTTCGAGTGCTTCCTGAGCGCAGAATACGAATGCTGTAACTGTCTCGCTTTCGCGCATAATTAATACTTTTTTTTTACCTGTCTGTGGCTGTATAGGCCGGGCCCAATAAAGCGATAGGAGTGCGCGATTGGAGAGTGGCCTGGGGAAAATCTAGGGGAAACCTCCGACACGACCGATCCGACCATCTGTACAGTCAGCATCAAAAGTACCGACACATCAGTGGCGGCGCGTCAAAAATATTTTTAGGGAAGCCGGACATAATTTGCCTTTCTTGTTCTTCATGAACCGTAGTTTAAAAGAACTGGACTGGCTGAAAATTAGATAAGCCGGTGGGAATCGAGTTGTATGGACGCTCCGCCACAGCGACACATATGAAGGCGTCAAAAGTCTTTATTACAAAGGAATACTTTTGACATCATCATATGTCAAGCTACCTACTTTTGATGCTGACTGTACGTAAGTACTATTAATTATTCTGTGGTCCTGTGCCGATGCCGGAACGTGGTTTCACTATTTCCAGGAAATAATAAGCAATAGGTATTGTATTGGAAGCCTTAAGTATTGCTCGTTCCTAGAAACTGAGAATTGCACTGAGTTCTAGCTTTACTTGCTGCCATACAAACAATTGCAGTTTAAGAGTGTTTTGAATTCAAATCAAATTTAGGCGACTTCCTGATTTGTCGGTGCGGAGGCGGTACGATATGAGAAAACTGTCAAATGTCAGTGTCAACTGTCAGTCAACTCAGTACCACTTTTTACTGCGCCCCTACATTTAAATGAGTGCTTCCTGACTGGCGCGGGATGCGCGGAGGCGGGACGATGCAAAGACAGTACTGGTCCGCTTCTGCGCATGATATTACTACTGCGCAAATGTAATACTGCCAGTATTCCGTCAAGCGGGAATCTTTGCGATGTCAGTAAGTTTACGTCAAAGAAAAAAATATCACATATCGATCCTGCCCCGCCAAGTCAGGAAGCCGCCTTGGCAAATTGATAGTTGCATGTGTAAGTTAGTAAATTTTATTTATTTAAATAGAAGAACTTAATCAAAAAAACTGGCTAATTGCGAGTCGGACTTCGCACATTTAGTGTTCCGAACGAACCGCAAAATTAAGTTGCTTTTCATAGGGATATTTGTTGGTGAAGTATACGTGATAAATAATAAATATTAATATCACCAAATTTAAAAATTCAGAGGTCAACGGGAAGCTAAAAAAATCTTTTGTGACAGACGACGGATGAACGGACGGACGGATGCGTGAGCGACAGAAATAGGATACTATTTGGACCATTCGGGTAGACATTTTAGTTTGAAAATAAATTTGGAGTTATATTTCAGTTGATATTTCCTACTGGAAAATGCAAAATTGTACGAGATGAATTTATTGTTACAGACCTACTTCTTGATTAATTTTCTGATAATTTTTCTTTTTAAACTAACATTTGTACACCAACAATATGAAAAAGACGCACGAGTCCTACTTTATCTACTTATAAATCATTAATTAGATTACAGCTAAAACCGCTGATTCACCTAAAAGCGAGATAACCAAGCGATGTACAAACAGCAACACTGACCAATAGTAGCCATTAACCCGTTCCAGTAAGGCTCAAGATGCGTTAGCGTAACGCACATTGTGTGCATGGATTAATTCGATAATCCTCAACTTTTCCCCTAGAGGATTAAGATTACGCATGTGATAAAATGATAGATTTTTTTTAAGTAGGTGGCTCTTTGCCGGAAAATAGTCACGCCTGGGTTTTTCTGCATTGAACCAAACAGATTGGCATCGCTGCAACCAGAAACTGCCTCGACGCGAAAGGTTCAAGTCAAATGTCTCTACGGAAGCCCGCTCTCTACGGAAGCTCAGCGCGTGTTTTTAGGGTTCCGTAGTAAACAAGGAACCCTTATAGTTTCGCCATGTCCGTCCGTCCGTCCGACCCCCGTTTTTCTCAGTAACAGTTAGTACTAGAAAGCTGTAATTTGGCATGAGTATACATATCAATGACGCCGACAAAACGGTAGTATAAAATCTTAAAAAAAATTTTTTTTTAGGGTAACTACCTCCCCTACATGTAAAGTGGTGGTGCAAATTTTTTTTCTGCCAAACCCCATCGTGTGGGGTATCGTTGGATAGCTCTTTTAAAAATATTATTAGGTTTCTAAAAGCATTTTTTGATTAAAGAATTGGTTAGCGTGATATTAAGCTTTGAAGTGATAATTTTAGCTATGGTCAAGTGCCCCCCCCCCCCCCCCCCCTGCCAGCTAAACGGTGGCTACTAGGCATGTGAAATCATGGTAGTAGTAAATACGATGAATTTAAAAGGAAAACTATCACAGCTAAGTAGACAGTACCTGGGAGACCGAGCCTTGCTCGGTGTTTTCCCGTAAACCAGGCAGACTATAGCTCTACAAAGATGTAAATAAAGATATTAAGTAGATAGACAGACCTATATAAAGCTGCAACCCGACACATTTCTATTGACATAATTGGGTCATAAACAGATTTAGGTTCGCGTCTTTCCTGTGGACATATCAAAAGTTAAGGGCTACAAAGCTTAATTTTGGATTGGTCTAGTAACCCGCATAAACGGCGTCTTCCGGTTCTATAAATCCATGTAATAAAATCATAACTCACATGCTCATATGCCGTTAACTATTGACCACAGGATAGACGACTTTTGTTTTTTGCAAGTGTTTATGACCCAATTGTTCTCCTAGTGAGGTCCCTCAGGTCTAATACGATGTCTGGGAAAAGTGTAGGGGGTGGCTCCGTGACTACCAGAGAAATACCTCTGAAAACCTCTGAATACCTCTTTTATATCTTCTAATGTACACCATGTTTTAATGTAAAATAAATAATTGATTGATTGATTGAAAACCAAAAAGTTGGCCAACGGCCTGGCTAAACGGTAGATGGGGGGATGCTCGACCAAATTTCATAGAGAACTGCAAGCCATTTGGTGAGGTGACTTTTTTTGGCGATTATTTTTTGGCAAAAATTTCAAAATGGTCCTAGCGCGTTGAGATTTCGCATGCGGGGACTCAGGGGGCAAAACAACTTTTGAGTAATTTTTGCGAGCCCGAAGGGCGAGCTTCAGGCCGCCAGGCTGCAGGCATTCAAGTGGTCAGGTGCGCCCCCCCCCCCCCCCCCCTCAAATGTTTGGCGAGGCCGAAGGCCGAGCCGCGGTAGTACCAAACCACCGAAAATCCTATATAAATACAAGGTTTCGCGAGCCCGAAGGGCGAGCTTCAGGCTGCGAGGCCGCAGGCCGAGCTCGGTCGAGGGTCAAAGTCCCGGAACCCCACCCCGAGTGCCCAAGCGCGCTCCCCCCCCCCCCCCCCCCCCCAAGTAATTTTTGCGCGATCTATACGGGAGGAAAGGGTTGCCTAACTATTAATATGACCCATGTATCTTACAAGCAAACCTGAGGGCCGAAGGCCTGAAGGTGAGCGGTAAGGTTTAGCGAGGTCGAAAGCCGGGCTCACGCGGACACTCGAACCTGAGAGCCGAAGGCCCGAAGGTGAGCGGTAAAGCTAAGCGAGGCCTGAAGGCCAAGCTCACGCGTACACTCGCGTACACGCGGAACCTGAGGGCCGAAGTACCAAAGGTGAGCGATAAGGCCGACCTCACGCGTACACTCGAAGTTTAGGGCCGAAGGGCAATAAAGGACAACTAAGGACAAATTTAAGATAAGATAATTTAAGATAATTTATTGAACATAATAACAGACATACAAAAACAGTTTGTTCGTAAGCAGCTGCATTAGTATAGACTGTGTCGCAACAGCAAATACACAACAACAACACAAATGTTTTTCCTCAGGTCTGCCTTGGATGCGTACATTAAACGTTTTTCTCAAAGGCTTCCTAGGCATTTCAAAGTCCTCACGACACTTGCATATAGGTATACACATTTTAAATAAACATTATTATTGAATTCCTGGCTACTCGACTAGGTAATTCCTTCTCCGATCTGTTTTAATAACGCATTCAGTAAATAAATGTCAGTGCGAAATAAAATGATAACAATTTCTTCATCGAGATTCAAAATATTTTTTTTTTAAACCACGATCAAAATAAACTAAAAAAATCAAAATAAACATAAATAAACGTGAAACCCGACCACATAACGGGCTATGATGGTGCGAGAAAAGGACGCAGCTATGCGGTGGAACGAGACAAAATTGTAAGCATATAAGAACGATTTTAATACTCATTGCAAGAAGCTTAGGGTTGCGTGCTGAACATTCGTTTGAAGCCTGATAATATGGCTTTGAATGACGTCACGTTATATTGCATCTCTTTCATTCTAATATAAGATTGATCTAATGAAAGAGATTAAATATAACAGTGACGTCATTCAAAGTCATATTTTCTGGCTTCAAACGAATGTTCGGCACGCAACCTCCAGGATCTAACTAAACTTTTTGATTCATTGAGATTATTTGACACCGCAGAACGTGCCCATAGATATAATATATACTCTGTAGTTATAGATGCGCCAACGAGCGACCGGGGCTATTTCTTTCTCATACTTTTGCTCATATTCATATAAAATTTGTACTACGCAATTAGTCCGGTTTGCATGTCCAATGTATTGCTTATTGCTTATGGAAATTTGCATTTGCCTGTAACCCGACCATGCAAAAACGTCCGGTCGGTGATAGGGACAAAACATCTCGCCTCTCTCTCTCTCTCAGCCTCTTTTCTATTTCCTCTTATAGGAATCGCAATAAGACTATCTTTCTCTAGCAAAGCGTGTCAGCCCCTTGAACGTGTCTGATAAAAAACCTCGTAAGTCGTTGTCATGTGTCATTCTTTATACCTCAATGCTACAAATAACAAAATATAAACTCGCCTCACCATACGTCCTTATATATCTTGACCCTGAGATTCGTGACAACTATGTGCATATTCGTAGGTCAGGCTTATACTGGTTCTTCTGACACTAATTTTCCGTACGTCAGCAGCCATTGTAAATATCAATCAACAACAAATTTAAAAACATGAAAACTCGAAAACACGCATTTTCTCAAATATAAGACTAAGCTAGATCGATTGCTCGTCCACGAAAACCCCCACATACCAATTTTCATCAAAATCGTTAGAGCCGTTTCCGAGATCCCCGAAATAAATATATATACATATATATAAATAAATAAATATACAAGAATTGCTCGTTTAAAGATATAAGATTAATAGTTAACGAGTAATAGTCGAACTTCAGAAATGTACTTTGCAAAAGCAAGCTTTCGTACAATTTCCATTGATACCTTAGATAATGTTGTTAATTCTTGTAAAAACATAGTAAATATAAGTTTGCGAACTTTTTAGTCCGAGTGGTAGACGACTACGGAACCCTACCTTGCGCGTGGCCCGACACGCACTTGGCCGGTTTTTATTCGTAAATATTGATGTTTATTCTAAACGTGTACATTTTTTATAAGGATAATCTTTTTATCAGGTTTGAGAACTTATCATTATACAACTATTAATCCAAAAATCATTGTTAAAGATGGGACGGTTTTGAAGATCCAACCAAAAACATCGAAAAAAAGGGTTATGTTTGAAAAATAAAAATATCTAGAAAATTTTTGCAAATCGTGTTTTCACTTTTAACAGACTGGAGGAAAATAGTTCAAGATTAATATACTGAAAGGGCAGATATTTTTAATCTTTATATATAGTACCTGGGAGACCGAGCCTTGCTCGGTGTTTTCCCGTAAACCAGGCAGACTATAGCTCTACAAAGATGTAAATAAAGATATTAAGTAGATAAACAGACCTATATAAAGCTGCAACCCGACACATTTCTATTGACATAATTGGGTCATAAACAGATTTAGGTTCGCGTCTTTCCTGTGGACATATCAAAAGTTAAGGGCTACAAAGCTTAATTTTGGATTGGTCTAGTAACCCGCATAAACGGCGTCTTCCGGTTCTATAAATCCATGTAATAAAATCATAACTCACATGCTCATATGCCGTTAACTATTGACCACAGGATAGACGACTTTTGTTTTTTGCAAGTGTTTATGACCCAATTGTTCTCCTAGTGAGGTCCCTCAGGTCTAATACGATGTCTGGGAAAAGTGTAGGGGGTGGCTCCGTGACTACCAGAGAAATACCTCTGAAAACCTCTGAATACCTCTTTTATATCTTCTAATGTACACCATGTTTTAATGTAAAATAAATAATTGATTGATTGATTGAAAACCAAAAAGTTGGCCAACGGCCTGGCTAAACGGTAGATGGGGGGATGCTCGACCAAATTTCATAGAGAACTGCAAGCCATTTGGTGAGGTGACTTTTTTTGGCGATTATTTTTTGGCAAAAATTTCAAAATGGTCCTAGCGCGTTGAGATTTCGCATGCGGGGACTCAGGGGGCAAAACAACTTTTGAGTAATTTTTGCGAGCCCGAAGGGCGAGCTTCAGGCCGCCAGGCTGCAGGCATTCAAGTGGTCAGGTGCGCCCCCCCCCCCCCCCCTCAAATGTTTGGCGAGGCCGAAGGCCGAGCCGCGGTAGTACCAAACCACCGAAAATCCTATATAAATACAAGGTTTCGCGAGCCCGAAGGGCGAGCTTCAGGCTGCGAGGCCGCAGGCCGAGCTCGGTCGAGGGTCAAAGTCCCGGAACCCCACCCCGAGTGCCCAAGCGCGCTCCCCCCCCCCCCCCCCCCCCCCCAAGTAATTTTTGCGCGATCTATACGGGAGGAAAGGGTTGCCTAACTATTAATATGACCCATGTATCTTACAAGCAAACCTGAGGGCCGAAGGCCTGAAGGTGAGCGGTAAGGTTTAGCGAGGTCGAAAGCCGGGCTCACGCGGACACTCGAACCTGAGAGCCGAAGGCCCGAAGGTGAGCGGTAAAGCTAAGCGAGGCCTGAAGGCCAAGCTCACGCGTACACTCGCGTACACGCGGAACCTGAGGGCCGAAGTACCAAAGGTGAGCGATAAGGCCGACCTCACGCGTACACTCGAAGTTTAGGGCCGAAGGGCAATAAAGGACAACTAAGGACAAATTTAAGATAAGATAATTTAAGATAATTTATTGAACATAATAACAGACATACAAAAACAGTTTGTTCGTAAGCAGCTGCATTAGTATAGACTGTGTCGCAACAGCAAATACACAACAACAACACAAATGTTTTTCCTCAGGTCTGCCTTGGATGCGTACATTAAACGTTTTTCTCAAAGGCTTCCTAGGCATTTCAAAGTCCTCACGACACTTGCATATAGGTATACACATTTTAAATAAACATTATTATTGAATTCCTGGCTACTCGACTAGGTAATTCCTTCTCCGATCTGTTTTAATAACGCATTCAGTAAATAAATGTCAGTGCGAAATAAAATGATAACAATTTCTTCATCGAGATTCAAAATATTTTTTTTTTAAACCACGATCAAAATAAACTAAAAAAATCAAAATAAACATAAATAAACGTGAAACCCGACCACATAATGGGCTATGATGGTGCGAGAAAAGGACGCAGCTATGCGGTGGAACGAGACAAAATTGTAAGCATATAAGAACGATTTTAATACTCATTGCAAGAAGCTTAGGGTTGCGTGCTGAACATTCGTTTGAAGCCTGATAATATGGCTTTGAATGACGTCACGTTATATTGCATCTCTTTCATTCTAATATAAGATTGATCTAATGAAAGAGATTAAATATAACAGTGACGTCATTCAAAGTCATATTTTCTGGCTTCAAACGAATGTTCGGCACGCAACCTCCAGGATCTAACTAAACTTTTTGATTCATTGAGATTATTTGACACCGCAGAACGTGCCCATAGATATAATATATACTCTGTAGTTATAGATGCGCCAACGAGCGACCGGGGCTATTTCTTTCTCATACTTTTGCTCATATTCATATAAAATTTGTACTACGCAATTAGTCCGGTTTGCATGTCCAATGTATTGCTTATTGCTTATGGAAATTTGCATTTGCCTGTAACCCGACCATGCAAAAACGTCCGGTCGGTGATAGGGACAAAACATCTCGCCTCTCTCTCTCTCTCAGCCTCTTTTCTATTTCCTCTTATAGGAATCGCAATAAGACTATCTTTCTCTAGCAAAGCGTGTCAGCCCCTTGAACGTGTCTGATAAAAAACCTCGTAAGTCGTTGTCATGTGTCATTCTTTATACCTCAATGCTACAAATAACAAAATATAAACTCGCCTCACCATACGTCCTTATATATCTTGACCCTGAGATTCGTGACAACTATGTGCATATTCGTAGGTCAGGCTTATACTGGTTCTTCTGACACTAATTTTCCGTACGTCAGCAGCCATTGTAAATATCAATCAACAACAAATTTAAAAACATGAAAACTCGAAAACACGCATTTTCTCAAATATAAGACTAAGCTAGATCGATTGCTCGTCCACGAAAACCCCCACATACCAATTTTCATCAAAATCGTTAGAGCCGTTTCCGAGATCCCCGAAATAAATATATATACATATATATAAATAAATAAATATACAAGAATTGCTCGTTTAAAGATATAAGATAAATAAATAAGATATAAGTACACAATTGGTGTTTGAATCTGTTTGAAACCCACGATACAGGCTTTGCCTAGTGTGGGTGTCATAATCGCCTTAGGCGACTTCCTGATTTGTCGGTGCGGAGGCAGTACGATAGTGTCAAATCTCAGAAGACTCGGTACCATTTTTTACTGCGCCCCTACATTTAAATGAGTGCTTCCTGACTGGTGCGGGATGCGCGGTAGCGGGACGATGCGAAGGCGGTACTGCTCAGCTTCTGCGCATGATATTACCACTGCGCAAAAGTAATACTGACAGTGTTCCGTCAAGTGAGAATATTTGTGACGTCAGTAAATTTACGGCAAAGAAGAATATGTCACATATCGATCCCGCCCCGCCAAGTCAGGAAATCGCCTTAAAGACGTGAGTGACAGGTTTATTATATTCCAATAGAAACGTATTTCTTGGTGTGAGATCAGCAGGTAAAGTGCTCCTTCCAGTTTACAAGCAGCACTTTTTACATACATCCTTGATCGCATAACTCGGCAGCCTTAGGCCACTTCCTGACTTGGCGGGGCGGGATCGATATGTGTCATTTTCTTCTTTGACGTAAACTTACTGACGTCGCAAAGATTCCCACTTGACAGAATACTGTCAGTATCACATTTGCGCAGTAGTAATATTATGCGCAGAAGCGGACCGTACTGCCTTCGCATCGTCCCGCCTCCGCGCATCCCGCGCCAGTCAGGAAGCACTCATTTAAATGTAGGGGCGCAGTAAAAAGTAGTACTGAGTTGACTGTTAGTTGACACTGACATTCGACAGTTTTCTCATATCGTACCGCCTCCGCACCGACAAATCAGGAAGTCGCCTAGCGGGACAGTATTTCATAATTACGACACGGGTAATTAGTGCACGCCGTAAAAACATATTAAAACTGACCGAGGAAGACTTTCGCCGTCGGGACTTCAGGTGGAGAAACAATGGTGGTAAACGCGGGTTTTTTTGAAACTGATACTAATATGTTCCATTAGAACAAGGGTCGGCAAAAGGCGATCATTTCCGTGTATTAGTAAATCATAATTATATGAATTGGTGGAGAAATAATGGTCGTAAATTACCTTACATATTGCGTTACCTGAACGCGGGCATTTATTGAAACTGATACTAATAAATGTTCCACCAGCCATTATTTCCATGTAAATATTAGCAAATCATAATTAACTGAATTACCTAGCTGCGAAGTTAAATTTCCTAACTCAGGACCTTCTATGTTACTAGGTCCACTGCTTAAGGTAATGTCATAGTTAAGATCATGAAGGGGTGTCAGTTGTACATACCGAGTTGTCAATTTACTTTGTTTTACATTGCTGTCAATTTAAGAATGGTGATGGAAATGAAGAGAGTTTAGCTTTAAGAAACTACGTTTAAATACCCGACATAAAGAAAAGCCCGTATGCCTGTACCACGCGGTATAAATACGACATAGAAGTAGTACCGGCAATATACTCGTAAACATCTCACGAGCGCAGGTTGGTCAATGTTTAATTGACAACATTTCAAATTTTCAAGGTGGCCTTTTTATGTCCGAGATCGATAGAAAATGAAATTTTAAGGCCTTTTTAGGTCATTATACTCGATTTCGACGAATTCAGGGGTAAGGCTTACAAATCTTATGTTTATTTTGAATTTTAAGTAAAAAAAAAGTTTTTTTATGTGAAAATTCGTTATTATACTCGATTTCGACTACATCAGGGATAAGGATTTCAAATTTGACATTTATTTGGATTTTATGGCAAAAAATAGTAGATTGTTAACCAAGGGTTGAAAGCGACCCATTTCAGACGAGATATTTTGGTGCTCGAACGTAGTGAGAGCGCCAATAGTTCGAGGCTGAAATGGGTGGTTTCACCCGAGTTAAACACTCTGCTTTTCATTCCGAATACGAGAAAACTAAAAAAAATTTTTTTTACTTAAAATTCAAAATTAATATAAAATTTGAAATCCTTATCCCTAATTAATCGAAATTAATGATTTTTCGCAAAAAAAAAATTTTTTTTACTTAAAATTCAAAATTAATGTAAAATTTGAAATCCTTATATAATTAGTCAAAATCGAGTATAATGACGATTTTTCGAAAAAAAAAATTTTTTTTAAGTTTAATTAAAAATTAATATAAAATTTGAAATCCTTATCCCTGAATTAGTCGAAATCGAGTATAATGAGGATTTTTCACAAAAAAATCTTTTTTTCCCTTTAAATTCAAAATAAACATAAAATTTGAAATCCTTACCCCTGAATTAGTCGAAATTGAGTATAATGACGATTTTTCCCAAAAAAATTTTTTTTCCCTTTAAATTCAAAATAAACATAAAATTTGAAATCCTTACCCCTGAATTAGTCGAAATTGAGTATAATGACGATTTTTCACAAAAAAATTTTTTTTTGCTATAAAATTCAAAATAAATGTCAAATTTGAAATCTTTACCCCTGAATTAGTCGAAATCGAGTATAATGATGATTTTTCACAAAAAAATCTTTTTTTCCCTTTAAATTCAAAATAAACATAAAATTTAAAATCCTTACCCCTGAATTAGTCGAAATTGAGTATAATGACGATTTTTCACAAAAATATTTTTTTTTGCCCTAAAATTCAAAATAAATGTCAAATTTGAAATCGTGATCCCTGAATTAGTCGAAATCGAGTATAATGACGATTTTTCACAAACAAAAACTTTTTTTTACTTAAAATTCAAAATAAACATCAAATTTGAAATCTTTACCCCTGAATTAGTCGAAATCGAGTATAATGACGATTTTTCACAAAAAAATCTTTTTTTACTTAAAATTCAAAATAAACATAAAATTTGAAATCCTTACCCCTGAATTAGTCGAAATCGAGTATAATGACGATTTTTAGCAAACATTTTTTTTTAATTTAAAATTCAAAATTAACATAAAATTTGAAATCCTCATCCCCGAATTAGTCGAAATCGAGTATAATGATGATTTTTAGCCAATTTTTTTTTTCTTTTTTCTTTTTTTTTTACTCAAAATATAAAATTGGAAATCCTGGTTGGCATTGGCTGATTTGGCTGTCGACGTGTTTTGTGATTGGTGGATTCAATGTATGATGAATGGTGGATGTGATGAGGTGAAGCATTTGGATTGGTTAATTTTAAATGTTTTGGAATCAAAAATATGTATACATGTTAGCCCGTGGGGCGCAATGGCCCACTTTCAACCCGCTCCTTAGGTCAAATATGACCCACTTTCAGAGTATGAGGAATGAAAAAACTTTTTGGGAAAAATCATCATTATACTCGATTTCGACTAATTCGGGGATGAGGATTTCAAATTTTATATTAATTTTGAATTTTAAGTAAAAAATATTTTTCTTTTTGCGAAAAATCATTATTGATTTCGACTAATTAGGATAAGGATTTAAAATTTTATTTAAATTTTTTTTTTTAGTTTCCTCGTATTCGGAATGAAAAGCAGAGTGTTTAACTCGGGTGAAACCACCAATTTCAGCCTCGAACTATTGGCGCTCTCACTACGTCCGAGCGCCAAAATATCTTGTCTCCATGGGTCGCTTTCAACCCTTGGGTTAACAATCTACTATTACCGCCTGGCTACATCAGTGGTTGTTCAACTAAATATTTTTTATTTATATTACGTACAATACACATACTCTTTATTACACACCGCAATCAAAGGACACAAGTACATTTTCCATAAATATTTTCTTCTTCCCCTTTGTTTTTAAGCCTCGACTTATCTTAAGACCCTTGTTGGAACCCCAATAATAATGCAATCAAACTCTATTTACCCCAATCTGCATTGAAATTTGATTTTTAGTCTCCACGTAGCGGAGCCGAGTCCGAGTGTCTCGTAAACATGTAAATCAGATCCGTGCAATGCCGGGTTTCCACGCAATCCGCCATTTGACAAATAGTAGTTTATGCAAACTGTGCACAGTCAAAGGCATAAATATGTATACACTTTTGGACCTTATTTCAATGGAATAAGGCGAAAAAGTGTATACATATTGGTGCCCTTGACTGTACATACGTATAATGTTACACTCGCCGCTATCGGACCGCCCATTCGATTCTGAATGCTTCCGTAGATAAAACAAAGCCCGCGCTTTAGATGCTCTGTTGCTCTGTTATTGAACATGTACAGTCAGCATCGTAGTTTGACATATGAAGATGTCAAAAGTTCCTATTCCCTTGTAATAAAGACTACGTTTTCATATGCTAAGTATTTTTGATGCTGACTGCACAATATAAATGTAGGTGTACGAATTCTGCGATATATATCGTTAGAGTTTGGCTACTTTAACTCTACCAAGCAAATGAACTGTCAAACAAATATTTGGTTTGGCAACACTACCTCACACGTCACATTTCCGTGACATTTCCATAGAAATATGACTTATAATGCACAGTGTTGCCAAATTATATTTGTTTGACAGTTCATTAGAGTTAACGTAGCCAGACTACATTGTCTTCATATATCATGTTATAAAGGCTGATTTGTATACATACATCTTTGTTCAAAACCAAGAAATTACTTAGGATTATTACAGATGTATGTCGGTCCTACGCTTTAACTAAATTAAAATTTGTAAAATATGAAAAAATACTCATGATTAGTTATAGATCTTTTCCTTAAACCGCGTCTCATTGGACATAACTTTGCGCGCCATAATCTATATAAATTAGGCCAATATAGCAGCAGGTAAGTAAGATTTTAAATAAGCTGGAAAAAATGCTAACTATATACCTATATTAATAGAATGTCAAAAAACATAAGTATACATTTGCTACCTATTCCTCCAAAACCACAAATGCTAGTTACAGCTCTTTACAAAACATTAATCGAAGACGTGGACTATTTAACCTTGACATGTTTTCGAGAACCCTACAAGTTACCTCCGAATCCTAGAATGAAGCACTCTTGAAATATTTATACCGGCCGAGAGCTCGCTGTGGATATGGCCACTTCACCATGGAGTGTATTAGGCTATGTGGATTGAAGTAAAATCCGAGTGGTGTTTGACGCACGCTCGCTTCCATTTGAACAAACCCTAAAGGTCTAAAGCTTAGTCCGCAGTCCCGCATGTATGAACACGCAAGCAAATTCTGGCGCTATGTAAACCAGCCTGTGACTATTTTTATTCTAATGCAATCCGAAGTTAGAAAATAGGTAAAAATTTAAGCCACCCGTATTTTTTCTTTTTCAATTTAACTCATTATTTCATACAAACAAACACGTTGAAAAGTAGGTCATTCCAAAAGGGCGTAAGTAAAATATGACGTCATCTTCCCAACAAGAATCCAGAGCCACTCCAGAGCAGCGATTGTCTGTACTCTGTACTAAGGTCTCCCTGAATACAGCGAGGAAGATGACGTCAACTTTCGGTTTACAGTAATTTCCGATTTTTTCCAAAATTAACGAAGAAAAAAAATCTAAAAAAATGTTTTTTGTGTACTTCACACGTTTTTACCGAAATGGTTTTCGAATTAAGACTTTTGGAAATTATGAAATATTGTCAACACAGTCGTGACGTCACACCTGCTTCCTCGCACTACCGTTGTATGGATAAAAGCGAATTTGCCGTTTTGCCCGTGAAATATTGCGTTTATGTACAGAGTTGCCATACAATTATTTTTTTATTGAAACATGAGAATTCTATTGGTAATTGTCATTTTACATTTGGGCTTTAAAAAAATAACAAGATGTTTGCGAATATTTATAGACCCATATATTTTTATGGGTTTGATTAATTTGTCTAATTTACTGTTAATTGTGATAATTTGACGGTTTTCAATCCATATAACCACGCTATGTTATATTTATAACATGAGTCATCTACCCAATTGCTGATTTATTGTGGTCACCACCTATAATTCTTGGTCAAGACCATTTTTGATACAAGCTGTAAAGTACCTCTTCTCGAGTATACAAGTGAGACAGAGACACAGATTACCGGTTCTCATCACTCATCAATCTCATCATCATCACCATTGCTCATACTCATCATACATCACTCGGGGCCAATTTATCTCAGCCATCGATCCAGTTCATACGTTTTCAACCCTCATATCTGCGCCATTTTGATCAAGTTGCATAAAAAGATATTGAACCTGCTCACAAAAAATCTCGAAAATCGGTTGAGAAAACGATATAAACAGACACAAAAGCAAATTTGCCCAAGTTGAAACGTACCTACCTATACGCTACGCTCGCTATTCACGCTCGCTCACTTTTCATTATCTCAAACATTAAACTTACGAGTATTTCATTTCTCTAATCCAATGAAAAGAATACGTTTCAAGATATCAAAAGAACGAAATATTTTTACGAGGGATCTTTTTAATTAACGGTTTTATACCCATCGCAAACAGTCTCTAATATCATTGAGTGTTCTTAGTAGGAGCAATCTATAATCAGAAAGATTTTTTTCTACTCCTGTACTTTTAAATAAATAACTGTACTTCTAAACAAATCGCGTAGGTTGCACAATCGCTAATAAAGGAATCAAGGTGTATGAAAAGTCTAAAAAACAATTTACTATTTGAAATGAGTCGTAGAAAAAATATTGTACGCAACGGTGTATAATTGGGAGGCGATTTTTGAGTGTCGAAAGCACGACTTTTCACTCGAGATCTATCAAAAAACTATTATCTTTTGACAGATGTCGAATGAAAAGTCGAGCGTTCGACACTCAAAAATCGGGCCCCTGGTCTAAAAATGCTCGTGGCGTTTTTACTTGCGATGTGAACCTTCACATCGCAACCCACGCCACTCGCCTTTTAAGACCCTTGTAATACACCAGTTGCATAAAATACTATAAATGTACACAACATTAATTATTACAGTTTATTTTTTATATTCGTTTGTCTGCGACAACATTCGCTGATAGTTTGACTTTGATGATAATTCTCGAATTAATAATTAACTATCTATGAGTAGGTAAATTTTTGTAGGCGCACCTGTCAAGTTGCTTAACCCTTTGACCGCCAAAGCGATAGTGTGTCATAGTGTCCACTACGCCAAGCACTGTTGAATTGGTGTAATGTCTAAACCAACAAAAACAAATTAACCCTTTGACCGCCAAGAACCTATAAAGTGGTTGTGTCGTCGTGCCCACCACGCCAACAACCACTTAAAAGGTCGGAGTGAAGGTGTACTTTGATCATGAATAAAATCATTTATGAACTGTTTTAATTTGTTTTATGTCACACATGGCCATAAAGCGGCAATTACCGCACGCTCCGCGCGCGGGAAATCCCACTTCCTGGCCAGGGGGTGAAATAAAATTTTGTACTTAACATGGGCGGTAATAAAGAAAGCCTCAGATCGCATATTTATGGCCCTTGCCTTCGGCTCGGGCGTCAAATACCTGCGATCTGAGACATTCTTTGTTTTACCGCCCTTGTTAAGTGTACTATTTTAGACATTACATCAATTCAACAGTGCTTGGCGTGGTGGGCACGACGGCACACTATCGCTTTGGCGGTCAAAGGGTTAAGCCGACGACACACAACCACTTTATAGGTTCTTAGCGGTCAAAGGGTTAATGCATTTTGTTTTTACTAAGCCAGTCATATCGCTCACAAATAAGGCGAATACATAGTTTTAGTTTATCAGAGTCGCTGTATACTATACTATATAATTAAGGCAAACTTCCCAATAGTTGACAAATATTGTCCACTTCTAGTATTATGACGTAAGATTGAAAGGTATTGGCTTAGTGTCGAGCACTGAGAGTACAGAGACGTTTACCTTAACAAGGGGTATAATGATACGCCGACATATTCAAATCACTTTATTACAAACATTGAGTACCTATCAAACTGTTCTGTACTGACTTTTATCAAAAATGGGTTTGTTCTTTGCCAGCATCTAAGTAGCCAGGGGGAAAGGACTAATTTACGTACCGTACTGCTGAGTTAAGATGATGTGGCTCAATTACAATGATCTGGTCTCCTTATACAGTCGCCATCATATATGTCTGTACTCTTCAGGGTGCTCAAAAATATCTGAACATGCACTCTAACGCCTTGGCAATAGAGTCGTGTTCAGATATTAGTGAGCACCTCGTTCGTATCGATTTATCTTATGGCGACTGTACATAGACATTTTTTTTAATACCAAACGTCGGTGGAAAACCAACATGCGGCCCGCCTGATGGTAAGTGGTCACCGCAGCCTATGGACGCTTGCAACTCCAGGGGTGTATTGCGCGTTGCCGACCCTTTAAAAGATTTGTACACTCCTTTGTTGAAGAGCCCCATATTGTAGTCCCTCGGGAAAAGCTCACCACCTGGCCTTATAGTGACAAGTACGGAATATACCGCTTCCTGCCCCCTATACCACAAAACGTTACAAGTCTACAATTCAACAAAATTGTACAATTTTCCATAGAAAAAGTTGACAAATTTGTCGAATTGTACGCTTGTAAAGTTTTGTGGTACGGGCCCCTGGGCATATAATTTTGTACTTACCACGGGTGTTAATGAAGAAAGCCTCAGATCACATATTTATCGCCCTTGCCTTCGGCTCAGGTGTCAAATACCTGCGATCTGTGACATTCTTTGTTTTACCGCCCTTGGTAAGGAATGCACTATTTTATGCCTTAAATTTGAATTGCAACAGCGTATCCTCAATTCCTTAAGGGCCGGTGTCAGTCTCACGACTCTTAACCCTTTGACCGCCAAGAACCTATAAAGTGGTTGTGTGTCGTCGTGCCCACCACGCCCACAACCACTTAAAAGGTCGGAGTGAAGGTGTACTTTGATCATGAATAAAATCATTTATGAACTGTTTTAATTTGTTTTTATTGGTTTAGACAATACACCAATTCAACAGTGCTTGGCGTAGTGGGCACGACGACACTATCGCTTTGACGGTCAAAGGGTTAAATAGGCTAAATCAGGTGAACCATATGTTTGCCACTGTTGTAGTAAAAAAGGTGAGTCCGGCATATAATTGAACCATTTCACTCAAGCAGTATGGACTTCGTCGGACCTATAACCTATTGGTCCTTCGAGATTCTCTCGAGTATCCAGCTCGTGTAGGAATAGACGCGGGTGTAGACGTCGGGATAGCCGCGAGCGCAGGGCATGCCCCACGAGACCACGCCCACCACGCTGCCCCCCTCCACCAGCGGCCCCCCGCTATCGCCCTGTAACAAGGAATATTGATTGAGTTGAGATTTATACCCAATGTAAGTGTTTCGTTGAAGCGTATACTTTGTTGTTTTTAAGCTTGGGCGCATCCAGACGGTCTTACGTGTCGGATCACAATCCTGCAAACTGTAAGAGAGAACGAGACAGCTATATGAATTGCAAGGTTATTAAGGGTTGTTAAGGTTATTCATATCCTTATCTTTATCTATTTTATATCTTGCAGTCCTCCTCACTGGACCGTGAAGATGCGCCTTTAACTCGTGAAATCGACATCATAGCGGACTGCTGAGTACCTACACGGTTTCGTAGCACTGCGCCGGCTACGTGTATATTGCTAAGAAAAAGTAGTTACGGTTGAAATTCTTATTGTTGAACGTATTTTAATTAAAATGTTATTGGATTTTCAACCTTATTGTTTGAACGATAAAGTAGCTTTTTGAAGGAATTGCTTTGGTGCAATTCGTTCAAATGAAATGATTTCAAGTATACGTCTTGCGACGCCGTAGCCAAAGCGTAGCGCGTAGCAATGTCGCACTTAACTTGTCTATATCAAGAGATATGCTCAGTTGTTGCTAACAAATTAACAATTGATAATATTTCATAATTTCCAAGTCTTAATTCGAAAACCATTTCGGTAAAAACGTGTGAAGTACACAAAAAACATTTTTTTTTCTCCGTTTATTTTGGAAAAAATCGCAAATTACTGTAAACCGAAAGTTGACGTCATCTTCCTCGCTGTATTCAGGGAGACCTTAGTACAGAGTACAGACAATCGCTGCTCTGGAGTGGCTCTGGATTCTTGTTGGGAAGATGACGTCATATTTTACTTACGCCCTTTTGGAATGACCTACTTTTCAACGTGTTTTTTTTGTATGAAATAATGAGTTAAATTGTAAAAGAAAAAATACGGGTGGCTTAAATTTTTACCTATTTTCTAACTAGTTCATAAAATAAAGTAGTTAAAAATGTGAAATGTTGTCAATTCCATTAATTTTCTATCCGTTTTTTCTTACATACCTTTACCATACCATACCTTTTTTCCTACTAGTTAAGTAGGTATCATGGCACTACCTGTGAGTTCCTATAATTGACAATATTTCATAATTTCCAAAAGTCTTAGTTCGAAAACCATTTCGGTAAAAACGTGTGAAGTACACAAAAAACATTTTTTTGAATTTTTTTCTCCGTTAATTTTGGAAAAAATCGCAAATTACTGTAAACCGAAAGTTGACGTCATCTTCCTCGCTGTATTCAGGGAGACCTTAGTACAGAGTACAGACAATCGCTGCTCTGGAGTCTTGTTGGGAAGATGACGTCATATTTTACTTATGCCCTTTTGGAATGACCTACTTTTCAACGTGTTTTTTTTGTATGAAATAATGAGTTAAATTGAAAAAGAAAAAATACGGGTGGCTTAAATTTTTACCTATTTTCTACCTAGTTCATAAAATAAAGTAGTTAAAAATATGAAATGTTGTCAATTGGCTCTCTGTATCTGCTTTCATATTTAATATATTTATGTCACACCTGGCCAAAAAGTGGCAATTACCGCACGCTTTGCGCGCGGGAAATCCCACTTCCTGGCCAGGGCGTGATATAAAATTTTGTACTCAACACGGGCGGTAATAAAGAAAGCCTCAGATCGCATATTTATCGCCCTTGCCTTCGGCTCGGGCGTCAAATACCTGCGATCTGAGACATTCTTTGTTTTACCGCCCTTGTTAAGTAATGTACTATAACATAGCTGTTGGTTCTCCAAATAAATAAAATAGAATAAAATAAAATAACATATGAAATAGCGTCACCAATTTTCTCCTTCATTGGTGCCGCGTCGTATCAGGACGCTAAAAGACTGGCAGAGAACCGAGAAGACTGGCGATCTCTCCACCGACAAGAGCGTAGCTCTTAAGTTTGATGATGATGATGATGAGATGAAATAGCGTCACAGTGTTGTGTTAGTCATTACGTCATTAGACTAATCTGGCAACTTAGACTTTTACAATTGTAAGTTTTAGCTTTAACCCATTCGCGGCCAACGATCGCTACGTGTGCTACGTCGTAGCGCGTAGCAGCGTTTTCCCGCCTTGTAGCGGAAATCGCACGTAGAGGCATGACGCATATCTGTTGTGATGGGCCGTGAATGGGTTAAGGCGAAACACGTCACAAATTCCCACCGCGCGATGGTGGGATAGCGCTCGGAATTTTCTGGTTTATTATTCGAAATCTACAAAAAAATTATGATTTATTCATTTAGTAATACAAAACACGATTTGATTAAATTGCCTCGACAGAAAAGAGTCGCAAAATAAGCTCTAATGTTACGTTTTTAGACATGTTTCTTCCGACTAAAAACCTGTACCATTTCATTGTTATCCAATATTTCGTTTTTCTTTTGCGTCCTCTTATTACTCATTACATGTGTAATGAATTCTTGGCCTAATTTTTTTAAATATTAATAATACTATTAACTATTTTAAATATTTACGAAAACTACGCGCAGAGTTTAAGTAGAGAGCGGGATGGTTAATTGCAAACTGACGCGTGTTAGAGCGGGACTTTATTTTGGGACGGGTTTCACCTTACGCCGCATCCACGCGCGTTTCGTTTCTGCATGCCATGCAAGCAAAAAAGCGATAAAAACAAGACCATTCGTCACCCAACCTCACTATATCTCAGCTTGCAGAACAGCTGTGCATAACAGTTTGCATGGGTTAGTATTAGCAAAGTTCGGCTTAGTTCAAATCCTCATAAACGTATTCAGGACATGTGGACAGTCGCCAAGTCAAATATAGACATGGGGAAAAACGTTACTTTTCGATCACCGTTATTGTTATTCCCGTTCCAAAAAAATCACATTGAAAAATCACCGTGACTTTGTCACTTCGGTTATTTCGTGTCACGACATTTGCGTGTCGATCGTTCCCGGCAGTTACTGATATTTTTGTAACAACTGATAGTTACTCTGTGACAGCGCACCGCAGTCACAGTCACAGTTAAGCGGGTATTACACTGTCCTGAATCAGGCGTTCTAACTAGTAGAGGGGAGCTGAAGCATCTCGCTCTAACGTATAGGTCGGAACCCTTCTAAGTGTCCTGAATTCAGGACAGTGTAATACCCGCTTAAGTAACAGCGGTCACGAGGCACGACGCGACGCGTCGCTTACACACTGTTCCAGTGATATCGTCGCTAAGTAACAAACGTTATTTTGTAACGTTGTTACTTCGTGAAAAGTCACACTGTTACTTTTTAACGGCGGGATCACCGTGATTTTTTCATCGTGAAGTTATTTATCACCCATCTCTAGTCAAATATACACGGTCTAGAACTTTGTCGTTCTCACGCGCCAAATTAATTCATCAGGGGAGTTAAGCTGACAAGAGGCAGTGTGTTTCAAGTTACAGACGGTTGAGGAATGTATAGATCTTGTATTTTTAATGGGAGACGAATTAGATGCATAATATGCATTACCTTTGCGTCAGTCAACATTCCTTTGTATCGGGTTTATTCAGAAATCAAAGGGGGGGGGGGGAGGGGCTTACGAAAACCTCACCTTTGATCACATTGGTTAAGGGTACAAGGTGACCTCACCGGGTACCTATTTATTTTCTTTACCTACAAAACCGAGAATAATATCTTCTCATGTCGGAAATTATTTTTCACTTCTCATGCTCGAAAAGTGTGTCATATTAGACTTGTGAAGCGGGGCTAAAGTAGTACATTTAAGCCCTAGGGAAAATATGTATACATATTTATGATTTACAAAACATTTTAATTTGACCAATCAAAATACTTCACCGATTAAATCCACCAATCACAGAAAAGTAATTTGACAGATTTAAACATATTTGGTAAAAATATCAACCAACCAGAACCCAGCTGTACTAAAATCGACCAATCAGGAAAGAATTTTTTCAGTTCTTTAAAGATTAAGCGGTGTCTATGGTCAAAGCAATTACTCCTCTTAAAAGAAAAAAAAAGCGCATGATGCATCTCTTTCTTTGATATAGCAAAAGAAAGGGAGGCGAATACGCCAAGCAAACACGCATAGCGAGGCATATGGTGCTGGCCTTAGAAAAAAAAACATGCTGTCAAATTAGACATACACCCGCCAAGAGTTAAATTATTCATTTAAGATGGATAATTAATAATTATCGAAGTGAAAAGTAGAGTGTATAACTCGGGCCTAAAAGCCATATTACCACTCGAACAATTTTCCCTCTCTACGTTCGGGAAAATAACCATCTCGTGGTAATATGGCTTACTTTAGACCCTTGTCAAACAATTTAGTATTTTCAGAGAATGTATAGAAATTACACAACCATTTTTCATCATCTTTTATAATGCGCACTGCTAAGGTTTGGAATTCCCTGCCGGCATCTGTATTTCCGAGTCCTCATCTTTGTCCCCTGGCTAGATGCTGGCCAGGAACAATCCCGTTTTTGGGTCAATCAACTTGACCTTGTCGTTATTGGCTGACGAGCCAGGAGACAAGAGTAACCGAGTTTCTTAGAAAAAATGCTATAATATGGAGTTCTAGCATGCTCAAGAGATGAGCAACGTCAAAATGGGTTTAAATAATCATCGCTAAAAATCATGTTTAGTAGAATTAAAGTCGGTAAAATCACAGTTTTTAAGAGTGACCCAGAAGACAAAACCATCAGTGGCGGCGCGTCAAAAACATTCTTAGGGAAGCCGGAAATAATTTGCCTCTCTTATTCTTCATGAGCCGTAGTAAAAGAACAGGATTGACTGAAAATTAGACAAGCCGGTGGGAATCGAGTTGTATGGACGCTCCGCCACTGATAACCATGGTAACGAGCGACAAGAAATAGTTGATTGACCCTTTTAATTTAATTAAAAGCCACGGTACTTACATGGCAGGCGCCTTCACCAGCGTGGGTCAATGAGCAGATCTGCGAGTCATATACCGGGTTGATACCAGAGAAGCGTTGCTGGCAGTCTTCCACGCTCAGCGCTGTCAGGTTGATCATCTGGAGGTGGTCGGGCAAGTTGCCTGGGTACTGTAGAATATAGAATCAGCCGTGTAGACTCGGACTAGAATAGGTCTGCGGTCCCCCCCGCCTGTCGTAAGAGGCGACTAAAGGGGGTCACCGGGGTTGCAAGTTCTTAATGCGGTGGGGGCCGCAGCACTTGCTTATCAGCCCCAGGGAGGGTGACCCAAGCCAAAAGGCGAAAAAGCGCGAGGGGGGCTCCAGTGCGTTCAATATTAGATCCCGGAGTCCCCCGCATGAGAGCGCAGATGGCGGTCGCCGTGGAGTTTTTAGTGGCTAGAAATACCACATAACCCAGGCATCCCCCCATGCCTGGGTACCTGGATCGCAGGCTTTCTCCACGTAAAAAAAGGGTACTGTAGAATAATTATATTAGTTTTAAGAGAGTTAGGGCACAGCAAAATGTCATCTTGCTCGAATTTGGAGCAGCCCAACTGGCGAAGTACCTCTGCCTTGCAGAAGAACACAGCCATAACATTAATTACTGTACACGTATGTAGTGTTGTGTTCCTGGAGGTAAGCAAAGTTGCCAGAGCTTCTGAGGATGCACTGTGTTGAGAGCGAGGGATCTAAATTTGTCCCTTCTGCTGTCACCATAGTGAATCCTTAAATTTTATAAAGGGTCGGCAACGTAAGTGACTCTTTTGGAGTTGCGGAAAAAGTTACCTACGGTACTAGTTACGTTACGGTCCCCTCTGTGGGTGATACCTGGGACCCATTGACGCGGAATCCTAGCCACTGGTTAATTATGGCGGAATATATATAAATACTTGCATTGTCTTCTCTATGTCTCATCGGTAGAAAATAAGCGTACCCCCAATTAGTACTCCCCGTCAACTGCAGAGCCGTCTAGAAATAGGTAAATCCGGACTTGAAGATTTTTAAATGGGTCAATTTCGTAAGCGGATCCGTTTCCTTATCAACTCCTTTCAAATCTTATCGACTCCGAGAATTTATTAATTCCGACTCGGTATAGAGCCGAATGAATGACTTGAATCAGCCTACTTGCCTATTTTCGTGTATTTCGATCAAATCCCGAGTTAAAAGAATCAAATGATCCGAAGAACCAGCCAAATCACTGGATTTGTATTCAAACAAGCGAGTCCGGAGTGATTCGGTTTGAGGGATTCAAAGGAGTCGAAGAGCGGATAAGCGGATTCGGTTCCGATAGCGGAGCTGGATTTGGTGATTTGAACCGCTCCTCGGAGTCGAGATTACCCATCTCTAGAGCCTTCACATGCACGTTACTAACCCTATACCAATGTATAATTATCAATCAATTATACATTGTTATAGCCAATGTACATTATAATGTACAAAATCAAATCGAGTTTCAAACATTAACAAAATTAATGAAGGTTCCAAATTCAAAATCACAAAAATCTGTTTGGGTGTTAGGAGGATTCCTCCCCGACTCCCCGCTTGGCCCGCTTCCCACTGTTTACAACCATTAAAGACTTACGGAAGCCCAGTGGTTCAAGCATGCGGCTTACAAGCGGCGGTCGTGGGTTCGAATCCCAGCTCGTACCAATGAGTTTTTCGGAACTTATGTACGGAATATCATTTGATATTTACCGTTAGCTTTTCGGTGAAGGAAAACATCGCGAGGAAACCTGCATACATCCGCGAAGAAATTCAAAGTTGTATGTGAAGTCCCCAACCCGCTCTGGGCCAGCGTGGGGACTACTGCCCAATCCCTCTCATCTATGAGAGGAGGCCTGTGCCCAGCAGTGGGACGTATATGGGCTGATGATGATGATGATGAAAGACTTACGGAAACCCGGCCCCATCCGCTCAGGAACAGTGGCGCCCCTGCTTCTGTGTTGGACTCGGGCAGAGCAATCGGCTGCACCAGTTCGTTGAACACAATCTCCTTCGACACACGAATGAGGCTGATGTCCTGTGTTATGACCTTGAACAAATATTACACTAGTGGCTCTGTGAGCTATATTAGGTACACCTCGCGAGTGATTTCTTATTTCCATTTTCAAGAAAATTAATCGAAACGAAACTTTCATGTAATCATAAAATCTGCTCACAAAATTTCACGAGAACCGTGTAAGAAATGCGACCTGTAGAGGAGAATAAACGGAAGCATACGAAAACATTTTTGTCGCATCTGAAGCAGAGACACGCGTCACTTGGTTCGGTGGCCGAGCTTTCCGTACATTCGGCCATCCCGACAAAAATATCGTTGCAACTCGCAATGTGCAAGATGCAGAACAAATTCTCAAAAAAACAACATAATTTTCAAAAATTTCCGGAAACTCACGGAAATTTATAAATAAGTTTCATTAATACGGACAAAAAAAACAACAACTGATAATACATGTATCCAGTGTGTTTCTGTCATGTTACAAATGTTTGTAAAATTTGAGTTCTGAGAACTTTCCATACACGTAACTTTGGAAACCTCTCCTCGATCCGCTGCACAAGCAAAAAAAATGTAAGTGACCGGCTTTGAAAACGACAGCTTGATTTATTATATTTCACGAATTATAATGAGAATATTGCTTGCTTTAATTTGGGTTGAAAATACCTTGCTGTCATAATTTTCATGCACCGCGACCAGATCCACAGAATAGTGGTCCCCGCCAGAGGTGAGACTCGTTGTCCCCACCACTACAGAGATGAGCCAGTGGACCGTACTGAAATACATGAATTAGTGACACAAATTGTACCTACAATATGATCTTATCTTTTTTTTTTACTTTAAGACATTGCCTAATGAAGATGACATTTTTTTCCCATGCCTTTCGAACCAGTTTCAAGAGACGATCAAATGTTTGTATGAGACCAAATACAATTAGAGCAAGAAAATGACAGGCAATGCTTTCGAACTCTGAAAACGCTCCATACTTATTGACATTGAAATGTGACGTCACAGCTCCGTACCTCGTACAGTCAGCATCAAAAGTAGATTGACATATGAAAACGTCAAAAGTCTTTATTACAAGGGAATAGAAACTTTTGACTTTTTCATTTGATGCTGACTGTACTACCGTGACCGAATATTTGCATCGAAGTTCGGTTTTGCGAGCCACATCCGTGCTCATCAGAGAAAGTTGTAAGGGTCGCCGTTGTCGGACACGACAAGGAGGACTATACATATATCAGTGGCGGCGCGTCGAAAATATTCTTAGGGAAGCCGGAAATAATTAGCCTGTCTTAATCATCATGAGTCGTAGTAAAAGAAGTGGACTGGCTGAAAATTAGGCAAGCCGGTAGGAATCGAGTTGTATGGACGCTCCGCCACTGCTATATATACTACCGTTGTATGGGAAAAAAGTAATTTGCCGTTTTTCTCGTTAAATAATGCGTTTGTGGGCATAGTTGTCATACAATTTATTTTTTATTGACACATTACTCACACACACATTTCTTTTTTTACTGTAACAACCATGTTTATGCAAATAAAATATTTCTATTTATTTCTATATCATTAAAACTACACTGGAAACTTTAAATTTGGACTATAAAAAAATCTACATTTTATTTACGGGTACGAATAATTAGAACACGAGCGAGTCCATTAGGGCCCTCGTCTCTATGAGTGTGATTAGGCATTAAAATTTAACGATATATATTTAATAAAGGCGAATGCTATGTAGGTATCTTTTGCATACATACAAAACGGGACTTAATCGCGTACACTTGTAATTTATTTACCTTTTGTAAAGTTTTGCCCGACGCTTCGAACGTATCGCAACATTCGTGGTCGCGAGCTGACTGGCGTGGCGATTAAGTCCCGTTTCCCAATAATAGAGTACCTCTCAGTGCAGTGAGCCGCCGTTAGCACCCATCGCTCGCTCAGGATACTCCCACCACAGAAATGGGAGTCGAGGATTCGAAGTGACACCTGGTAGGGAACCCGGCCCGCCGGTGCGTCCTCCCCTCCGACTATACGGACGCCGGGGCTCGGGAGGGTGTGGCCTGGGAAAAAAAACTGTAAAGTATAATTCATTCGACGCTCTAGTGCCAAATTCTGACATTTAGCAAGCAAAAAACAACCTAGAGCTCCGACTATAAGGGTCAATCTTACTTTTCCTTGTTGTTATTCTGTCCCATCAGCCAGGAGACAACAGTAACCGAGTTTCTTAGAAAAAATGCTATAATATGGAGTTCTAGCATGCTCAAGAGATGAGCAACGTCAGAATGGGTTTGTAATCATCGCTAAAAATCATGTTTAGTAGGATTAAAGTCGGTAAAATCACAGTTTTTAAGAGTGACCCAGGAGATGTAACCATGGTAACGAGTGACAAGAAATAGTTGATTGACCCATAAGGTATATTCTTGCTTGTGTTTCATTTTACAGAATTTGACCTTAGTTTCGGACGCACTACGTCAAGTATAATTTGTTTCGAAACAAAACACAAACGAACGCGTTTAGTCTTTCCTATTTATATGGCAAAAACAGTTACCGCCTAAGGTCACCAGAGGGGCTGCTAGCACAGAATAGTATTGTTATAATCCATAAAAACACTACTTACCGCTATATTATACTCCAGACTAGATGCCAAACAAATGGCAATTTTAATCCTATTAATATTAAGTCTCATTATTGTAAGCCACTGAATCCACGAGCAACCCCTTGAGATTTTTTAGACAACTGCAGGTTAAACTACTCGCACTAACTACCATCAAGATGTGATTGAAAAACGTCTTAAATGCATCGTTCTTTCAGTTAAATATCAACTCTATAATTACTTTATTAAAGTTCACTTCAAAGTGATACTCAAATTAATGTGTGTCTTTAGATTTGAGATCAGATTAACAACGTGCCAGCCAGCGTAAGCTGTTGAGTTAATTTCAGTGGTTTCTACAAACATAAACAGTGATTATCAAAGTTTGTATGCGAGACTGAAGGTGTATGAGATTAGGGTGAGCAAACAAACATACCGAAAATGTTGGTAGTAACGTAGTGCGAAACTGGTGAACCGAGGTCCAGATTTTATGGTTTAACCTGCGAGCGAAGCGAGTTAAGGGTTTATTCAGTTAAAAAACCGGCCAAGTGCGAGTCGGACTTCGCACATTAAGTGTTACGAACCTACCGCAAAGTTAACTTGGTTTTTATAGGAAAAATAAGGAAATTTCAAAGAAAAAGTCTAATTTATCAATATATTAGTATTTGTTGGTAAATTACCAAATTTTATGTTTATAGGTATTTAGGAAGTTTATTTTATTTTTATTTTATTTATTTATATTCAAAAACAAACTTAGGTGGTAGGTATACAGTAAATTTCGCCAAACTGAGGGCAGTTTGTTGGCGAATAGTGCGCTCACATATTAAACAATGTTTTTGTTATACCTACTTATATTCTTATCTAATCTAAGTTACTAATCTTATTTATTTATTTGACTAGTGCAAATAAATAATATTTAGGGTGCAGCAAAAATGTATGTGTATCTACCCTCTTCTTCCCACGAAGGCAGTGACCCTGACCTATATTATTACGTTAGGTTTCACTGAGTGACTCACCTTCGTGAGTTGAAGTAGGTAGTCATGCGCACATACCAATACATTAAAACTAATACTAATAGGTATATATTATTATATTATGTATCTATATTATCCAAAAGTGTTTCTTTTAATCGTTTTTTGAAAATCTCTTTACTGCAACATTCTTCCATTGTTGGGCTAAGTTGGTTAAAAATCTTAGGTATCATATGTTTCAGAGTTCTTTGGCCATAGTAATTGTTAGTGTTATATTCTACATATTTTCTTTTTGTACTTAACCTAAAGTTACGTAACGATTTTCTACATGTTTTAAACCTGTCATGGCCATAGTTTTCTATGTATATTAAATATTTCACTTTGTCATGTACTGGTAAGATTTTTAACCTTCTATAAAGTACTTTATAGTTCTGTTTACAACTTATTTTAGTATTTTTATCCACTAATACATTTTTAATAATTCTAATCTGTATGTTATATATTTTATCAAGGTAAGTTTTAAAGGTAAGCCCGTATGCATTTAAGCCGTAACTAATTACTGACTCGGCTAGCGAGTGGTATAGGGTGTGCATTATTTTTCTGTTTACAATATTTTTTAAACTATATAATTTTACCATAATTGCCCGAAGTTTATTACATACTATATCTATGTGGTTGGCCCAGCTGAACTTGGTATCAATAGTCAAACCTAAATATTTATAATTATTTACGAATTCAATACTAGCACATTTACAGCCTATTTGGTTCTTATGTAAACAGTCGTAAGTGTGTCCTACTATGTTAATATTTTCGCTCGGGGCTCGTAGGTACGGTGATTTAATTAACATGCATTTAGTTTTTTCTATGTTTAGGATAATCCCATTGTCATGCGACCACTTAATTATGTTTAAAAAATCAGTCTGCACACACTGTTCAAAATTTTTTATGTCCCTGTCTGCATATACTATACATGTGTCGTCAGCATACATATATGTCGAGCAATTCTGGACCACATTGCTCATGCTGTTCACATGCATAATATAGCCTACTGGGCCATAAATGGAACCGGTCGGCACGCCATAGATCACCCTGGCTTCCTCCCCGCTCGTCCCGTCGATCACAGTGGTTAGTGTTCTGTTAGATAGATAGCTTCTAAACCACTCGAGCGCCGAACCACGAACACCACATTCTTGCATGGCAACAATGAGCTGCTCGTGATCCAGCGTGTCGAATGCTTTTTTGAAATCAATATATAATGTTACTACATACTTTTTATTATTTAAGTGCTCATTAACCTGATCTGTGAACTCGGACAGAGCGGTTGCGGTGCTGCGCATACGCCTAAAGCCGTGCTGGGTGTCAGATATTATGTTGTTTTTCTCTAAGTATTTACTAATTTGTGATACAATAACTTTCTCCATTATTTTATTTATGACTGATAGTATAGCTATGGGCCTATAGTTTGTGTATTCGGAGTGGTTACCCTGTTTATATATAGGTCGGATTATTGATTTTTTCAACTGGTCCGGGTAGGTACCTGATGAAATGCAGATATTTACAAATTTTGCCAAAATAGGACTTACATTCGATTTTATAATTTTTAGATCTATACATCTTATACCATCTAACCCCGGTGATTTTCTACTACTTAAATTATCTATAATTTTTTCTATATCCGTGTTCGACACCTTTTGATAACGGAATGAGACATCGCTCGGATTAACATAGTTCTCGCGAATTAAGAATTTTTTATTACAATTATGTTTAATATTTTGAATTTCGGAGGTAAATGTTTTGGCAAAATTTGTACACACCGCTTCAATAGATGTATTTTTACCTAAATATTTCTTTATCACCTCGTCTAAATTTGGTTTTACATTGCCAAGCCATTTATTTATTGTAGCCCACAGTTTTCTCAAATCATTCTCACACTTTTTAATTTCAAATTGCATATAGTTTTGCTTTGCTAAGTATACACATTTATTTGTTAGATTTCTAAACCTCGTATAATCCAATCTATAAGTTATATTTTTAGGACAAGACTTCCATTTTCTAAACAGTTCATCTCTACGTACTAACATATTTTCTAAATTTCTAGTTATCCAAGGTTGGGTGAATCTATTATTATTATACAATTTTACTTCTTTAGATTTATTATATATTGTGCTAAAAATTAGGTGGATTTTTTCATACATCAATTTCGGGCATTGAATTTTATACACTTCCGACCAGTCTATTTTTTGTAATTCCGCTTCAACTAATCTATTATTAATTACTTCGCGCGTATGGGGGACTATGCCGTTTCCATTTCTTGTTCCGATTGTACCGGCCGCTGCACTCGTAGATATGCTGACGCCGACGAGATAGTGGTCCGACACCTTGCACGTGAGTATGTGTGCGCCGGCCGCCCGTAGGTCCCCGGCCGCGCGCACCCACACATGGTCGAGGCACGACGTCACAAGCTGCCCGTCCAGTATCTCCTCCCGCGTGCATTCGTTGATAACACATTCCAGGGCGCGATCACACAGGGTGTTTTTGTAGTTTTCTGTTATGTTATCCTTTAATAATATATTTATATTTATGTCGCCTATTATGATGATGTTGTCCGTCTGTGGTATGTTTCTTAATATAGTATCCAGCTCCTGTATAAAACCGTTTTTACTAGTACTTGGTGGTCTATATATTGCTAGTATATGAAGTGGGTTCCGATAGTTGTTAATTACTATGTGTACTATTTCCGATGTACGTCCCCGGGTGTTTAACTTATCTGTCAATAATTCAGGTTTCGTATATATTATTAGCCCACCACCTCTTCTATCTTCTCGCGTTCGAGTGTAAATATTATATCCTTCCAAATTGTATAAAAAAAGTTCTTCCTTCTTGATGTTAATCTCACTTAATATTATGATGTCTACTAAGCTGTTACAGGCCTTGATCATGCATTGAAATTCACCAAAATTTTTTCTTAGTGATCTGATGTTTAAATGTATTATTTTTAGTTCCTTATTTGTATTAGTTATGTATGTACTCCAGCTATGTATGTCTTCAAATTTTCTATATAGGGTTGTATTTTCATTTATGTTACTTAATATATCGTTGAATGTTAGGCTTTAGGGAAATCATGTAGTGTGTAGGCGCCCACTAACGTGCGGGTTTCTTATCTTCAACCATTAGTATTTCGTGCAGATAATAATCTCCCTATTTCCGCATCCGATTTGACGTGTTGTATCTTCGCCTTTTCGTCTTTCTTGACTAACACTCTATGATTTTGCACCCAGATAAACTTAAATGTATTTTTCAGAGCAGTTTTAGTATTCCAGAATAGAATACGCATTTGTCTCGTCATGTTTTCGTTTATATACACGATTTGCTCGTTATCAACTGCCAGTAGGTCTTTGTTGGTATACCTTGTCTTCCTCTTGATAAGCCATTCATTTTTAGCATGCCTGGACGCGAGCGTTACCACGACGGGGCGCGGGCGCGGCCGCGCGCCGGCACCGTCCACTTTTTCTCGCCCTACCCTCTTTGCGTTTTCTATTTCATTAGGACACTATTTCATTAGGTTAAAAAATTCTTAGGAAAAAAATTTAGTAATAAAAGCTGAATTTGGTGGCTTCTCAATCTTTTGCTTTCCAATATTTTTTTAAATTAAAAATATAGCAAGTATCTACTCAATGAGCTCTATACAACGATATCCCACTCGGTAGGGTGGGATAAAATTTTCGCGTCCCCCTTTAGCTGTATGGGAGTCCCCTTTAAAAACATTTAAAAATAAGTTTTGACTATTTGTATGGCTTCGGGCCAACAAGATGTTTAAATACTGTGTAAATTTGAAGCCTGTCGCTGTGTCGCTCCAACCGTTTGGCTGCAAAACCTGTGTGACAGACGACGGACGGACGGACGGACGGACGGACGGTCGGACGGACGGACGTCTGGGCGTCACCAATAGGGTTCCGTTTTGACCCTTCGGGTACGGAACCCTGAAAACGACACTTAATTGCCACCTTAAATATTACCCAAATAGTTGACACCAATTGTTTGTTCACCTCTATACATGACTGATGATTGAAACAAAAATCTTTCTTCCCCTTAAGGGACGATTTACGGGATAAAAAGTATCCTAGTATCCCCGGGACTCATACTATCTACATACTACATAAAAATCGGTTCAGCGGTTTAAGCGAAGCGGTTAAAGAAGTAACAGACAGACACTTTCGCATTTATAATATTATTATAGTATGGATTAGGTCAATGTCAAGCTCTGGTACACTTATATTTATATTTATAGCCTTGTATCAGAAATACAGTTTATATTTGTATTGTATCTTCTTTTTTTTTTCCTTAATTCACGGTAACCGATTCTGTGTGCCTTCGGGCAAAGGCCTCCCTCTCTGGTACACTTACCCTAAAATAAATTTAAAAAACTCACCATTAGCAATCAACCCGATCAGCGTAACGAAAAAAAACAACTTAGACATCACTATGGACAATCAACGATTGATACAATTCTTAATAAATCTATCCATTTATACTAGATCGATAATTAAAAGTGCCAGTGATAATGATAACACACTTGAGACGCCCTTAAGAAAACAATACAAATTGGCTTACCTAACTTCAACCCTAAATTTATTAAGATAAGATTGAATTTATATCAACGGTGTTTTGAGTTTAGACTCGTCTGTCTCAGCATAGGTTAATGTAACTTCAACCGTATGTTAAGAAGTTAAGATTGAAGCTAACATTGTGCTAGTGGGCACTCTTCAACAAGGCCGGTGTCCGAGTAAAACCCCGGTTTAGAGGCCAAGTGCGGTGCAACTGAACGATATATCCTACGTACAGTCAGCATCAAAATTAGCGACACATATGAAGGCGTCAAAAGTCTTTATTACAAAGGAATAAGAACTTTTGACATCGTCATATGTCAAGCTACTTTTAATGCTGACCGTACACACAGAGCACAATAACATTTTTTATTATCAGATTCAGATCTATTAGACGCGCCGACAAATCACGAGAAGCGGTCGAGAATGGGACGTAGCTCCAGAACATTAACTAATTCGAAAGCGTTTCGTTTGCGTTTTGTCTCAAAATGTATGAAAACGCTCTCACCGAGTTTGAAATACGCGCGTTCATCGGTTAGCAACAAATGTTATACTCGCTGTTTTAGTTTCCACTGGTGACCACCAGAGGCGCTGTTCAAGTTTTTATACCACTTTCATACATTTTGAGACAAAACGCAAACGCGTTCGAATCAGTTAATGTTTCGAAAAAACTTATACTAAGCTACTGTTCCGTAGCTCTAGTATAAGTTTTTTGGAAACATTAACTAATTCGAAAGCGTTTGCGTTTTGTCTCAAAATGTATGAAAACGCTCTCACCGAGTTTGAAATACGCGCGTTCATCGGTTAGCAACAAATGTTATACTCGCTGTTTTAGTTTCCACTGGTGACCACCAGAGGCGCTGTTCACGTTTTTATACCACTTTCATACACGCAAACGCGTTCGAATTAGTTAATGTTTCGAAAAAACTTATACTAAGCTACTGTTCAGATTCATATACTTCAATACTTCAGTTCGTTCAGTTCATGATTCATATCTTTTACCTACTCATTCGCTGCGAGAGTGACATAGACGACATGATTGAATGAGTGACTGATATTATTACCCAATCTATATCGTAGATGGATCTGTTGAGCTACTGAACGACACTGAACTAGTGAACTAAATGAGTGATATACTTCACAGTGAAGGAATGAAGTATATCACTCTTTTCTTTTTAGTGACACATTTTGCGCATGCCTACTTTCGGGTGAACCTTTTTAATTGCAATAAAGTGCACAGCTAAATAAATTGAGTGTCATTGTTGTAGCGAAGGTACTTATCTAGTACGTACTAGTAGCTAATCGTGCGTCATAATCATAAGTGCGAAAGTACTTTAGTAATACCACTTAATTCAAGGGGGCTTTAACGCATTCACTGCCACCCTCTTTTGCTGGACTATCGGCAGGTGCCGCACTTTGCTGTGTGCCCCAAATGCACATGGGAGTTCAACCGACTATTCTATGTCTCAGGCACTAAGGCACAGGGTGAAAGTCACTAAATATTATGAACGCCTCTGTGCGTTCAAGGCACTGGGTGAAAGTAACGGAAACGCATATATGCGTTGGTGGCAGTGAATGCGTTAAGGATGATTCACGCTACAAAACGGGCCGGCCCGGACACGGAACGGTCTAGAGTGAATCCTTTATTTATTTCTTTGTAATCGCATGTATTTTGTATAGAATAACAAACTTACTTATGCAGTTTGTGTTTCTAATCAGGGTCACCAGGTACTCCAGATTTTATAGTTTTCCCTTTATGTGGCCATTAAACCCTAACTCTGTACCAAATTTCAGCTCTCTGAGTTTATGGGAAGTACTAGTTCTATTTTTATGATTATGAGTGAGTGAGTGAGTGAGTGTTCAAAATCAAACTTAGATCATCCTTTTTTTGTAGACTGTTTAATACGCGGGCGAACCCGCGGGAAAAATATAGTAACAGTATAAATTAAATAAACTTGGCGATGTTGCCACCTTGTCTCACTCCGCACAAAACAAAATATAATAACCGCACTGCAAGCGCCTCCGCCTCAAGCGCTCGGCGATTTCTCTCCTTTCCTAGAAGAAAAAAGTTTACAATAGAATGGATGAATTTAAAACCGAAAGAAATAGCCTACAATTATTTAAAAAAAATACAAAGGAAACATATTTTACCGAATCTTTTAACGCATTCACTGCCACCCTCTTCAAGGAAAAAAAACCATTTGAAAAAAAGTTTACCATTTAACCCTTTGACCGCCAAGAACCTATAAAGTGGTTGCGTGTCGTCGTGCCCACCACGCCAACAACCACTTAAAAGGTTGGAGTGAAGGTGTACTTTAATCATGAAAAAAAAATCATTCATGAACTGTTTTAATTTGTTTTTATTGGTTTAGACATTACACCAAAAAACAGTGCTTGGCGTACTGGGCACGACGACACACTATCGCTTTGGCGGTCAAAGGGTTAAAGGATGTATTTAACTTGCAGGCTTAGCAAAGATCACAAAATAAACTAATTAAGTCACTTTTCAAATATAACTACCTAATGGACACAAACACTATACGAAAAAAACACATTATATAATATAAAACAAATCTATACTCTCTAGAAATATAATGTATGAGCACAAAATAAAAAATATACAGAAGGTCCGTTCCCGCCGTTCTTGAAAATACATACCTAAACTTGCCCGACTCACAGGGTTGCTTCTGTATTGATTCTGAATTTTAAAAAGGAGTAGGAGTATATTAAACATTCTTCAACATGACATTTAAATATGAACCAGCTTATCTTGATAAAAAAGCGGCCAAGTGCGAGTCGGACTTCGCACATTTAGGGTTCCGAATCAACCTCAAAAATATGAGTTATCAATATATTAGTATTTGTTGTTAAAAAATACGTAATATTGAACATTGTCACCAAATTTCAAGTTCATAGGTCAATGAGAAGTCTAAAAATTCTTCGGAACAAATTTTGTGACAGACGACGGACGGACGGACGGACGTCTGGGCGACACCAAAGGGTTTCGTTTTGACCCTTCGGGTACGGAACCCTAATAAATTGATGCGTGACCCGCTGCGAGTTGTGACTTGTGACCGGCGGCGGTCGAGAGCGCCAACAAAGAATAAGTATACCTAATTCATTAGGTAGGTACTTAACTAAACCATAGTACTTAAATACTAGTGTTTTACCAGCGAACGATAAGATGAATGTGTAATGGTTGATCGTCGGTATCAAAGCGGCTAGTTTCAAAAAATTACCTACCTACCTAGGTATTGTAACTACCAAAATGAGAAAACCGTTTTATTTACCTTTCAATATCGTTTGAAAATTTGAAGAAAGTGTAGGCACAGTTTTTTGCTGTATTTAAACAATAAAATACATTCCAACTGTAATAATATCGGTTATTCATTTTGACGTACGTGACACAAAGTACCTACGTAGCGGCGGGGACGTCAAGTGATCAACGCGCGCACAACTAGCACTCGCGACAGTCGCGACTAAGCATTGCTGAGTTCAACCGAGAATGCCTGTAAATGTTACGTCTGTGTGCGTGCGGCGAAAATGTCACTTTGTACTGAGCGGACTCTCTGCTCCGGCGCGCGCCGCCGCTATTTACTTTGTGGTATGAGGGAGCACAGTTGTACAATGTCTTTTACCTAGTGAAATAAAAGAGTGCAAATCATTAAATATGTTCAAAACCGATCGATACGAGTACTGACACTTACGTTTTCGTTGTAGCCGCCGAATATGTAACAAGTGACCCCACGACGGGACTCATGAACTTAGTTTGGATTCGTTTTTATTAAGTTGGATTAGTTAAGGCGCTGTATACGCAAAGTCTTCTCCAGCAGCCCCATAAGTATCTGCCACGATTGTAATGAGGACCTGTTGGAAGAAGTAAGGGATTAGTTAACACTTTGACCGCCAAAGTGGTGGTGCGTCGTCGTGCCCATGTAACGTCTAAACCAATAAAAAAAAAATTATTCATGATCAAAAAACACCTTCAAGTTTTTTGATAATGGCCACTTTATGGCCAGGTGTGACATAAAAATGAAATTAAATTACCTCGTGCGTCTCCGCGTGCGTGCCATCAGGAGCAGCCCTCTGAGCCGAGCGGCGACGTCATTGACGTTGCCGCTCGGCGCCCTTTGCTCGTTGGCATCTCTCGAAGAAAAACATTTATCATTTAAAGGATGTTTTAAAAATGTAACCTATTAAGCCTACATAGATGACAAAATAAACGCTCGGCGGCCTTTGCTCGTCGGGTCTGCGAAGGAAAAAAATAAACCATTTGAAGGATGCTTTTAAACTTTAAACTTATTAAGCCTGTTAGCCTGCAAAGATCACAAAATAAACGAATTAAGTCACTTTTCAAATATGACTACCTAATGGACACAAAAACACTACACGAAAAAACCAAATTATATATGAAAATGTATCAAATAAGGCCGTTCAAAAAGCGACTTTACTGCCCAAGCGCGAAGATTCAAAGTCCAATGGCAAGTTTTATAAAATGTCGGACATTTAAAATAATTTCTACACACCTCACGCGGCTGCGCGTGCGTGCTAGCACCAGCCCTCTGAAGTCTGAGCCGAGCGGCAACGTCAATGTTGTTGTCGTTGCTCGTCGGTTGTTCCTATTTAAACTTGTAACTTATTAAGCCTAGAAAGGTCACAAAATAAACGCTCGGCGGCCTTTGCTCGTCGGATCTGCGAAGGAAAAAAAAACCATTTGAAAAAAAGTTTACCATTTAACCCTTTGACCGCCAAGAACCTATATAGTGGTTGTGTGTCGTCGTGCCCACCACGCCAACACAACAACCACTTAAAAGGTCGGAGTGAAGGTGTACTTTAATCATGAAAAAAAATCATTCATGAACTGTTTTAATTGGTTTTTATTGGTTTAGACATTACACCAAAAAACACACACATCGACACACTATCGCTTTGGCGGTCAAAGGGTTAAAGGATGTATTTAACTTGCAGGCTTAGCAAAGATCACAAAATAAACTAATTAACTCACTTTTCAAATATAACTACCTAATGGACACAACACGACACGACACGACGATCTAATACGAAAGATAATGGAGGGTAAAATTGAGGGAAGAAGAGGAAGAGGAAGGCCGAGGATTAATTACATGGACCAAATAAAGAAAAAGATAGACGTCGTGTCGTATAGAGAAGTCAAAGAACTGGCGTTAAGTAGAACGGACTGGAGAGAACTGCACCGACAAGAGTGAAACTCTTAAATAATGATGATGATGAATGGACACAAACACTATACGAAAAAAACACATACAAATCTATACTTTCTAGAAATATAATGTATGGGAGCACAGTTGTAGAATGGCTTTTACCTAGTGAAATAAAAGAGTGCAAATCATTAAATATAAATAAATATAAATATTTTGTTTACAATCTTACACAAATCAACCTAGTCCCAAACTAAGCAAAGCTTGTACTATGGGTACTAAGCGACGATATACATACTTATATAGATAAATAAATACTTAAATACATAGAAAACATCCAAGACCCAAGAACAAATATTCGTGCTCATCGCACAAATAAATGCCCCGGCCGGGATTCGAACCCGGGACCTCCAGCTTCGTGGGCAGGGTCACTACCAACTAAGCTAAAGCGGCCGTCAAGGCATATGTTCAAAACCGATCGATACGAGTACTGACACTTACGTTTTCGTTGTAGCCGCCGAACATGTAACAAGTGACCCCCACGACGGTACTCATGAACTTTGTTTGGATTCGTTTTTATTAAGTTGGATTAGTTAAGGCGCTGTATACGCAAAGTCTTCTCCAGCATTCCCATAAGTATCTGCCACGATTGTAATGAGGACCTGCTGGAAGAAGTGAGGGATTAGTTAACACTTTGACCGCCAAAGTGGTGGTGCGTCGTCGTGTCCATGTAACGTCTAAACCAATAAAAACAATTTTATTCATGATCAAAAAACACCTTCAAGTTTTTTGATAATGGCCACTTTATGGCCAGGTGTGACATAAAAATAAAATTAAATTACCTCGTGCGTCTCCGCGTGCGTGCCATCAGGAGCAGCACTCTGAGCCGAGCGGCGACGTCATTGACGTTGCCGCTCGGCGCCCTTTGCTCGTTGGCATCTCTCGAAGAAAAACATTTATCATTTAAAGGATGTTTTAAAAATGTAACCTATTAAGCCTACATAGATGACAAAATAAACGCTCGGCGGCCTTTGCTCGTCGGGTCTGCGAAGGAAAAAAAATAACCATTTGAAGGATGCTTTTAAACTTTAACTTATTAAGCCCCTGCAAAGATCACAAAATAAACGAATGAAGTCACTTTTCAAATATGACTACCTAATGGACACAAAAACACTACACGAAAAAACCAAATTATATATGAAAATGTATCAAATAAGGCCGTTCAAAAAGCGACTTTACTGCCCAAGCGCGAAGATTCAAAGTCCAATGGCAAGTTTTATAAAATGTCGGACATTTAAAATAATTTCTACATACCTCACGCGGCTGCGCGTGCGTGCTAGCACCAGCCCTCTGAAGTCTGAGCCGAGCGGCAACGTCAATGTTGTTGTCGATGCTCGTCGGTTGTTCCTATTTAAACTTGTAACTTATTAAGCCTAGAAAGGTCACAAAATAAACGCTCGGCGGCCTTTGCTCGTCGGGTCTGCGAAGGAAAAAAAAACCATTTGAAAAAAAGTTTACCATTTAACCCTTTGACCGCCAAGGACCTATAGTGGTTGTGTGTCGTCGTGCCCACCACGCCAACAACGCAACAACCACTCAAAAGGTCGGAGTGAAGGTGTACTTTAATCATGAAAAAAAAATCATTCATGAACTGTTTTAATTTGTTTTTATTGGTTTAGACATTACACCAAATAACAGTGCTTGGCGTACTGAGCACGACGACACACTATCGCTTTGGCGGTCAAAGGGTTAAAGGATGTATTTAACTTGCAGGCTTAGCAAAGATCACAAAATAAACTAATTAAGTCACTTTTCAAATATAACTACCTAATGGACACAAACACTATACGAAAAAAACACATTATGTAATATAAAACAAATCTATACTCTCTAGAAAGTTGGAGGCCTTCGGGCGGCTTGAGAACTTCTAACAGTCAAGTTGCCCACTCACTTGACAAAGCCTAATCCCAATAAGGCCTAGTTTCCCCTCGGGGTTGGAAGGTCAGATGACAGTCGCTTTCGTAAAAACTAGTGCCTACGCCAAATCTTGGGATCAGGTAGCGGACCCCAGGCATCCTTCAGGATGCAACTGTACTGGGATAACGCTAGGAGGATGATGATGACTCTCTAGAAATGTAATGTATGAGGGAGCACAGTTGTACAATGTCTTTTACCTAGTGAAATAAAAGAGTGCAAATCATTAAATATGTTCAAAACCGATCGATACGAGTACTGACACTTACGTTTTCGTTGTAGCCGCCGAATATGTAACAAGTGACCCCACGACGGGACTCATGAACTTAGTTTGGATTCGTTTTTATTAGGTTGGATTAGTTAAGGCGCTGTATACGCAAAGTCTTCTCCAGCAGCCCCATAAGTATCCGCCACGATTGTAATGAGGACCTGTTGGAAGAAGTAAGGGATTAGTTAACACTTTGACCGCCAAAGTGGTGGTGCGTCGTCGTGCCCATGTAACGTCTAAACCAATAAAAACAATTTTATTCATGATCAAAAAACACCTTCAAGTTTTTTGATAATGGCCACTTTATGGCCAGGTGTGACATAAAAATAAAATAAAATTACCTCGTGCGTCTCCGCGTGCGTGCCATCAGGAGCAGCCCTCTGAGCCGAGCGGCGACGTCATTGACGTTGCCGCTCGGCGCCCTTTGCTCGTTGGCATCTCTCGAAGAAAAACATTTATCATTTAAAGGATGTTTTAAAAATGTAACCTATTAAGCCTACATAGATGACAAAATAAACGCTCGGCGGCCTTTGCTCGTCGGGTCTGCGAAAGAAAAAAAATTACCATTTGAAGGATGCTTTTAAACTTTAACTTATTAAGCCTGTTAGCCTGCAAAGATCACAAAATAAACGAATTAAGTCACTTTTCAAATATGACTACCTAATGGACACAAAAACACTACACGAAAAAACCAAATTATATATGAAAATGTATCAAATTAGGCCGTTCAAAAAGCGACTTTACTGCCCAAGCGCAAAGATTCAAAGTCCAATGGCAAGTTATATAAAATGTCGGACATTTAAAATAATTTCTACATACCTAGCGGGGCTGCGCGCGCGTGCTCGCACCAGCCCTCTGAAGTCTGAGCCGAGCGGCAACGTCAATGTTGTTGTCGTTGCTCGTCGGATGTTCCTATTTAAACTTGTAACTTATTAAGCCTAGAAAGGTCACAAAATAAACGCTCGGCGGCCTTTGCTCGTCGGGTCTGCGAAGGAAAAAAAAATCATTTGAAAAAAGTTTACAATTTAACCCTTGACCGCCAAGAACCTATATAGTGGTTGTGTGTCGTCGTGCCCACCACGCCAACAACCACTTAAAAGGTCGGAGTGAAGGTGTACTTTAATCATGAAAAAAAATCATTCATGAACTGTTTTAATTGGTTTTTATTGGTTTAGACATTACACCAAAAAACACACACATCGACACACTATCGCTTTGGCGGTCAAAGGGTTAAAGGATGTATTTAACTTGCAGGCTTAGCAAAGATCACAAAATAAACTAATTAACTCACTTTTCAAATATAACTACCTAATGGACACAACACGACACGACACGACGATCTAATACGAAAGATAATGGAGGGTAAAATTGAGGGAAGAAGAGGAAGAGGAAGGCCGAGGATTAATTACATGGACCAAATAAAGAAAAAGATAGACGTCGTGTCGTATAGAGAAGTCAAAGAACTGGCGTTAAGTAGAACGGACTGGAGAGAACTGCACCGACAAGAGTGAAACTCTTAAATAATGATGATGATGAATGGACACAAACACTATACGAAAAAAACACATACAAATCTATACTTTCTAGAAATATAATGTATGGGAGCACAGTTGTAGAATGGCTTTTACCTAGTGAAATAAAAGAGTGCAAATCATTAAATATAAATAAATATAAATATTTTGTTTACAATCTTACACAAATCAACCTAGTCCCAAACTAAGCAAAGCTTGTACTATGGGTACTAAGCGACGATATACATACTTATATAGATAAATAAATACTTAAATACATAGAAAACATCCAAGACCCAAGAACAAATATTCGTGCTCATCGCACAAATAAATGCCCCGGCCGGGATTCGAACCCGGGACCTCCAGCTTCGTGGGCAGGGTCACTACCAACTAAGCTAAAGCGGCCGTCAAGGCATATGAGTGAATTTCACCAAACGGGCATTTTTGTCCAATTCCCATGGAATTTAGAAATACCAATAATACATAGAAAATTCTATGCTGATAATTTGATAAAAAAATTAATAAACACAAGTTTTCTTACGGGGTACTTATACTTATAAAATTACGGAAGTTATTACAATTTGAAAATTTGACCTGGGCACGGGAATTTATCTGTCCATGGGAATTGCCTTTTCTTAGAAAAAAATGTATTAAAATTATTATTTACCATCTAATTTATCAAGAATTATAAAGTTCAGTTGTATCGAAGTTATTTAGCCTAATTTTACCAATCATGGGTCACTCTTTTCAAATATTTTAGAAGCTAAGTGTAATTGTAGCAGTTGGCCTGTTTTCTTTAAATAAACGCATAAACTATAACTCTAATCGATATACTTAGTACAAATTATATTTATTTATGCATTTCATCCATAATTATTGTTATTAAATGAGGTTTATTAACAAAATAAGTCACCCTTCCCAATTCCCGTGTCCCAAAATCAGCTGTTTTGGGTAAACAAGCTATGGGAATTAGGACACGGGAATTGGAAATCTATATAAAAAAAATCATAAAAAATTCAAATCGCATGTTAATAATATTTTAAGTTATCGTTTATATAGAGACACCAAAGTGCTTTATAATGCATACATATGTTAATGATTACTTATGTAAAATTTGAATTTCTAAGGGCCACCGAAATTGCAAGCTAAAGCAAAAAAATTGTCGCCCACCCAGAAACCGAAGTACTTAGGTGGTTTACTCGAACTTAATGCGGTTTGGTATATATAGATTTTGTATATATAATAGCTGACATTTGAGAGTACATGTGAAGCAGGACGCGAAGCTGATCAAATGTAAACGATGGCTGCCAGGGACCTTTGAATTTTGCCGACAAAATTTAACTCTCGCGCTCGGACGATTTTTAAACATCAATTACAAGTTATTCACCACAGTGAAGTGAATAGTGTCTGTGCTCAGTGATAGTAAATATAATCGAGTTAAAGTTTTTGACACGAAATCAGTGATTCTAATGTACAGTTTTTGATAGGAATTTTTGATTGATTCAAAACTCGATGCCGGACAGGGCACGGAGTCTTAATTTGAGCGTTTAGGTATTTTTAAATATATTTTAAAAACAAATTAGTCCGTGAATTTGAGTGGACCTCAACGTGGAAACATGTATTCTTTATGAAAAAAAATAAACGGTACGTATTATCTCATGCTACCATACGATTTTCAGCTCGGACACAAAAAAAATCGAGTATAGAAAATGACCCATATGTTCAAAACCGATCGATACGAGTACTGACACTTACGTTTTCGTTGTAGCCGCCGAATATGTAACAAGTGACCCCCACGACGGTACTCATGAACTTAAGTTTGGATTCGTTTTTATTAAGTTGGATTAGTTAAGGCGCTGTATACGCAAAGTCTTCTCCAGCAGCCCCATAAGTATCCGCCACGATTGTAATGAGGACCTGCTGGAAGAAGTAAGGGATTAGTTAACACTTTGACCGCCAAAGTGGTGGTGCGTCGTCGTGTCCATGTAACGTCTAAACCAATAAAAAAAAAAAATATTCATGATCAAAAAACACCTTCAAGTTTTTTGATAATGGCCACTTTATGGCCAGGTGTGACATAAAAATAAAATAAAATTACCTCGTGCGTCTCCGCGTGCGTGCCATCAGGAGCAGCCCTCTGAGCCGAGCGGCGACGTCATTGACGTTGCCGCTCGGCGCCCTTTGCTCGTTGGCATCTCTCGAAGAAAAACATTTATCATTTAAAGGATTTTTTAAAAATGTAACCTATTAAGCCTACATAGATGACAAAATAAACCCTCGGCGGCCTTTGCTCGTCGGGTCTGCGAAAGAAAAAAAATTACCATTTGAAGGATGCTTTTAAACTTTAACTTATTAAGCCTGAAGCCTGCAAAGATCACAAAATAAACGAATTAAGTCACTTTTCAAATATGACTACCTAATGGACACAAAAACACTACACGAAAAAACCAAATTATATATGAAAATGTATCAAATTAGGCCGTTCAAAAAGCGACTTTACTGCCCAAGCGCAAAGATTCAAAGTCCAATGGCAAGTTATATAAAATGTCGGACATTTAAAATAATTTCTACATACCTAGCGCGGCTGCGCGCGCGTGCTCGCACCAGCCCTCTGAAGTCTGAGCCGAGCGGCAACGTCAATGTTGTTGTCGTTGCTCGTCGGATGTTCTCCTATTTAAACTTGTAACTTAATAAGCCTAGAAAGGTCACAAAATAAACGCTCGGCGGCCTTTGCTCGTCGGGTCTGCGAAGGAAAGAAAAAACCATTTGAAAAAAAGTTTACCATTTAACCCTTTGACCGCCAAGAACCTATAGTGGTTGTGTGTCGTCGTGCCCACCACGCCAACAACGCAACAACCACTTAAAAGGTCGGAGTGAAGGTGTACTTTAATTTGTTTTTATTGGTTTAGACATTACACCAAAAAACAGTGCTTGGCGTACTGGGCACAACGACACACTATCGCTTTGGCGGTCAAAGGGTTAAAGGATGTATTTAACTTGCAGGCTTAGCAAAGATCACAAAATAATAGTAGTTTATGCAACTGGTACATAATGAGGGGCATTAAAACACGAGCCGAAGGCGAGTTTCATAATAAGGTCACACGAGTGTTTTAATGCCTAATTATGTACAGTTGCATACACTACTTTATCTACATCCATATATTAAATCCTCTTTCATGTGTTTCGTGTGGGCACTTCTCGCCGGCGTGCGCCATGTTTGCGTCGACAGGCCGGCCCGCGCCCGCAGCTGTGTCCTTATATAATTTTGTACGTGATCTCGTTAAAGTGTTATATTTCGTGATCTAATAGGGGACGCACGCAACAGCCGCACAGTATATTATAAAGCGGGGTCTTATCTACGGTATTTGAACTTATTAAAGAGGATTTACTATATGGGTGTAGATAAACTAATTAAGTCACTTTTCAAATATAACTACCTAATGGACACAAACACGAAAAAAACACATTATATAATATAAAACAAATCTATGCTCTCTAGAAATATAATGTATGCGGGAGCACAGTTGTACCTACAATGGCTTTTACCTAGTGAAATAATAATAATATAATAATAATAAGAGCCCTTTATTCCGTACTAAGAGTTCATAGAGTTCATAAAGTGCACATTCACAAAATATCTCTTAGTTCGGCGTGCCGCTTGGCATAGGCCTCCTCCAACGACCCAAAGGTCAGGAGGTGGGATGCCTTTCAGTACTTGCGGGACAGATCACACTCACTTTCAGACCTAGTGAAATAAAAGAGTGCAAATCATTAAATATGTTCAAAACCGATCGATACGAGTACTGACACTTACGTTTTCGTTGTAGCCGCCGAATATGTAACAAGAGACCCCCACGACGGTACTCATGAACTTAGTTTGGATTCGTTTTTATTAAGTTGGATTAGTTAAGGCGCTGTATACGCAAAGTCTTCTCCAGCAGCCCCATAAGTATCCGCCACGATTGTAATGAGTGTTGGAGAGTCCAACTACAGCTAAATTATGACATTTCATTATGTTGGCACTATGCGTATTACTTTAGATAAGTAGCCTAAACTAGAAAGTAAGTTGTTTTCTCTTTTATAATTTGTTGTCTGTGGGCTACTCGCCATGACTTGCTCTCTTTGTGTGCATCTAGAGTTGGTTATAATACATTGTTATCAAGTATACCATTTTTTACTGCTGCCTCTCTTCCTACGAGAATCACCGCAACCAGAAACACGGTCTACGCTACATATGGTCCTTCGAGCCGGATAAAGGAAGCGAGGTACGATTATTGCATCCCGACTCCAGACTGCCCAGTCTGCAACGTGTTCACCGATCCGATCAAAAGTGCAAACCATTCACGCAGGATCTCAAAAAGGAGGACAGAATCGACGCGGAACTGCTATCGTCGCAAGTACCTATTT